>OX424574.1:131823177-132303177 GCA_949152435.1 Gastracanthus pulcherrimus | reverse complement strand
ATATTAATACGTGGCGTTACAATACATAAATATATTTTAGTCAAAATATAAAAATTTGTATTTAAGCGTAGTAAAATTGCATTATTCATTTAATTTTTAAACTAAAATACTCCTTAAAATAGATATATATTTTGTGTATATTAGTAATTGTACAGTAAATTTAGCATGAATTAAATAAATAAAAAAGCCAATTAAATAACTAAGCGTATATTTTTACATTTCCATTTATTTCGAGCTACATAACTAATATTTAAATAGAAGTTTGCACAAATTGAAAATAAAGTAAACATTACTTTATAAGTAAAGTATAAACTATGCTACTAACAACCTACTAACTGCATTTAATAGCTTTGAAATTGTTTTAAAAGTAGAATATCAAATCAATTTACTCATGTAAAACCACATTTTGGTTTTCATATTTTAAGGAAGGTTATCAAAAATTTATTACACAATATTTTTGGATACTGGAGAACGCTAACAAGGAGTGTGGACAGCTTTTCAATATTTCAATATTATATGTATTAATTAAGAAAAGAAAGCGATTTTCTAATTCATAATATGTATGCGTTTAATTCGTCCAGCTTTCCCTGTATGTTTCAGTATATTGATATAAGCCTACTAGCATAATTTCGATAACATTTTCTGTATGCGTTTAACTCGTCCAGCTTTCCCTGTATGTTTCAGTATAGTGATATAAGCCTAGTAGCATGATTTCGATAACATTTTTTGTAAATTCTTTCACGTAAAACCAGAATATATGACGGGGAGTGAAATGGTACTTTCAGAATAATGACGCTTTGCGTATGTATGTATGTACATGTATGTGTGTATACGTACATATGCGTGTATTGTGTTTATGTGTATATGTGTAGCGCATTTGGGCTCAAACACCAGTGAGTACAAACTGATCAATCTGTGAGCAAAAACTTAATTTTCAGTTAACATTTAAACTTCAAGTATTTGTAATGATTATGAACTTCTTAAGCAAAATTGTTTTATAATATGAACGGCTCAAATTGAAAAATACCTGATCTCGCGGGTACATTTGTGAAAAGATGTATCTCGCTGTCTGATAAAAATCAGTAGTACAAACTTTAACTACATCAGGCTTGTGTAAAGCAGGCCCTACAAATGTTTCGGACCCCCTAAATATATGATATCATCTGGATGATATCGTGTTCTCCAACTATTTCTGCGAGATTCGTCTTTTCCAACTTTTTTTGCTACAGGGGAGACCGGGGCAAAGTGAGTTTGAAAACGTTTGTTAATCGAAATAAAAAACATGTATGAATTGAAGACATTGCAATTAGTTTCAAACTATACTTTGGACTTTCATTAATGATACCTAAACGTTCTAACCTCATAATTAAATAGAACCACTTTTAATTTTGAATATAATAAAAAATTCCTTTGGACTCACTTTGCCCTGCACTCTGGGTAAACTGAGCTTTCAGTTATTAAGTAGTAAAAAGAATGTTTTTAGTACATTTGTACATGCTAAACACATTTATAAAACAAAATCAACGAAAATTTGATAGAAATTAAAAAATACGGATTTATTTAATTCTGACTAATTAATTCATGCAATTTGGAAACTCAAAATGATAGCATAATTAAAACTTACTTATTAACAGAAAAAATTCTTATTTTTATTTAACTACATGGTTTTAATATGTTATATCGTCCAAGGCTCACTGTGCCCCGAGTACGTATCATTTACGAAGTAGCATGCTATTAAGGAATGGTTCGAATAAATTGCAAATTTCAGGTACTGTTTATCCCCTTAAATGTTCTAGAATACAGTACATGTATTGGAAAAATTAAGTACGAACTATATTTATAGATATTACGAAATGTTTAAGAAAGATCCAAACCATCTTAAGTGCCTCGAAAGTGTTATTATTTTTTAACATTAAAACAAAGAACACAAATGCAAGTATACTTTATCATATAGTTGTAGACTTTTAAAAAGTATATTCTCAAATTTTTCTGAACACTAAAGTTTAAAACAGTGAGAGAAAATAAAAAAGATCTCTTTACCCCAAGACTAGCTTTACTTCGGTCTCCCCCATACATCTTCTTCAATGGGAGCCATCCATATATTACCTATTTAGCCAAATCCATCAACAGATATTAATCTATAAATAATATAATATAATATAATATAATATAATATAATATAATATAATATAATATAATATAATATAATATAATATAATATAATATAATATAATATAATATAATATAATATAATATAATATAATATAATATAATATAATATTATATAATATAATATAATATAATAAATGACTAATTAGATACATGGCCAGTCTATAAAAATGTCAAAGGTTCCCTTTGATTTGTATGAATTGAATCTGGTGCAAGCTTCTCCACTCCACTTCAAAAGTCTTTTAATTAATGGTAATGCTCAATTAGAAGAGCTCGCAATTTCAATATTCAAGTGGACCATAAAAAGTGCTCTCCAGCTAAATATTCCTCATCAAAACTTCCACATCATAGTTATTCGTCGGAAGTTTAAATGGATCCTATAAAATTTTAGGATAAAATTGGAGCTCGCATCAGAGCAACTCCGAGTCCCGCACATTCGCACCATAAGCTCTCGTAAATATATGATAAAAAAGAAAAAAACACTCACTTGCGAGATTTGCATGGAAAAGTAAGGCTAAAAGGTGGTAATTACCGAAAGGTAGCTCGTGCACGTAGTTGCCCGATTCGGATACTCTCCGTGGCCTCGAGCGCAAATGCGTTGGATCCATCAGGGCATAGGTGGCGACGCAATGCTGCGAGGGAGAAAGGAAGAAGCCAGCGCTAATCGGAACGGCTCGCTCTTGTCTCGGGGATGTTGCGTTTTTTAGCGAGCAGGCGAGCGATGAGCACGCAAGCTCCCGTTATACTCTCATTGTGCGCTAGCGAGCGGCGACTTTAAAGCCAGATGGTGCCCGGGAAAGTTTGCTACGCGAGCGCGCACGCGGCAGAAGAAGAGCGTGCAAGAGAAGAAGATCCGGCCGAGTCGAGGTAATAGCTACATTTATAATCGAATTAGCGTATATTTATGGGGAAACTTGGGGGGAAATTCACCGCTGCTTGCGCAGCAGCCCCTTGTGTTACTCCTCTATACATCCATTACCCACGCGAGGCAGTGTACTTTAGCGAAGACGGAGCTGCGGAGATGAAAAGTCGGCTGCGCCGCTGCCGCTGTCGCTTCTCCGATCCTTCCTGGTGGCATCTTTTTTCGAGTGGCTCGCGGGGGTGACGTATCAATTACCGGCCCGGGGATAATAAAATCGTTATCAATTTTCCGTCATCGCTCTCGCCCAGAGGGCTACGAGAACAGCTCTAATGGGTAAACTCGAGACGGAATTCCGTGCACTCTTGCAGATACCATCTCGTGCGCGGTCCTGGATTTTTAGTGCAGAAAGGAATAACAGAGCGAGAGAGAGAGAGAGAGACACGATGCGTTACGAGCGAGCAAAAGTACCTCCGAGGATAAGAGAGCGCGCTCTTTCCTTCTTTATTTTTACGAACGAAAGCTAGCTCTCTGCTCTCTTACTCTCTTCTCTCGTTTTTCGCGAAAACAAGGGTAGGATCGTCGAGTGAAGGAGGCCGGGAGAGAGAGAGAAATAGAGCGAGAGAGAGAGAGAGAGAGGGAGAGGGAGCAGTACTGCAAGCTCAATGCAGCTGAAATTGAGAAATAAAATCGCCCCAGCGTCTCTCGCCGAGAGCAATAGGGGAATCTCACCAAACGCTAGCAACGTCGATTCGCAAGAGCTATACCGAGGCCTGCATATTGATTCGTCACGTTGTTTGTCTGTTCTGTTACTCGCTTCTCTGGCAAGAAGCTTCTTGTATATCGTATTCTTTCAAGAACTCGTCATCGCTGTTGCCAGCGTTCGTGAATATTTGGTCTTATTATATAGAGAAAATAATATACTTACATATACTTAAATATAGAATCAAGGAGACATGACACCTATAAACCACAAAAACAATTGTTACCGTTTCATAACAACAATTCTTTAGGGGGGATGTTGATTAAAATTAAAAATTTCTTGGAGTTTCGGATTAATTGTGGGGTATATAAAAAATTCTATATGCGATTTGACATAAGATCGGAATCTTTTCTTCATCCAATTTTAATTTAGAAGATCTCATTTCATTCCTTGTAAAAACTTATAAAAACACGTGTACGAAATGGTAAGCAATCAGCTGTAACTTTGCAGGTTGTGATTATTTTTCAATTTTTATATCAAGAAATCCTTCTAAAATCTTTCAAGGAACAAAATAAGTCCTTTAAAATTCAAATCAAATGAACAATAAAAAAGAATCGGATCTTTCGTCAAATCATTCACTAGTTGACGCGATATATAATAATTTTTTTTGTAATTGAAGCAACTCGAGAACGCGTGATACGATGAGCAAATTTTTTTCAGACAGTTATTTATTCGTTTAATACCGAAATGTGTTTAGCTTTTCTATATGGAAAGTATCGATCCTGCGGTTCGGGAGTCGCTTTTTTAAATGGCGTCGAAATATATATATGCTAAAAAAATTGAATATACCCTTTAACTGCGCCATTTTCCTATGTCAAAAGCGCCCTCAATGACAATTCGTCTCCTCAATTATAATGCATGTAGGTGCCTAACTGTCGGTCGATATGAAGTGAAGTTTATTACAAATTTTTCATTACTACTAGTATTTGAAACTTTGTGATTACGATTCAGGTAAGTATTAGAACCTGTAATTACCAATAAAATCCCATTAAAATTTTTAGAAGTGGCCAAGAATTGCAATAAATACGTTGGCAATAATGCCCAGAACTCGCATTAGTTTAAAAGAGTTTTATGTGCATAAAACATATCAGAAAATCACCTTCTTTCTCAGTTTACTTGAGTCTCGCCCCTTAAATTTTAATAATGATACTAGCTGAATTCGCTGGCGATCGCTCGTGTAAGTTGAAAGTTATTTCATGAAATACGATCAAGGTTTTTATATATTTATTTATTAGGGTTTTTTATACTTTAGAATTATAATGTTGGTTTAATATATTTATATATTAATATATATAATGTATATATTGTCGCTGAGTTTTCTTATAGAAGCATTAGCTATATAATAATTATAATTGATATTGAATATTATTCCTAATATTCTTTGTTATATAGTATATTTTATAATTTTTGCACGTTAATATTTGATAATGGAATAAACAGACTATATGAGTTATTGACTTAAGAAAGATACATTTTTACATTTATTCCTTTTTTTGCTAGAAGTAATGAATCTTACGATTTAAAATTGATAGAGTCCCAATTATACATATTCCGTTTCCATTTGTCGACATTAGGATATTATTAAATATAATAATTATACTTTAATCCGCATATAATTTGTTGTTTCAACTGAAAAATGAAATATAAAATTGTAAAATTCTGAAAAAAATGTATAAGAAATAAGATAGAAGATATAAGTTAAGTAATAACAAATAAGATATAAGTTAAGTAATAACAAATAAGATATAAGTAGTAAGAAAGTTTCTTTGGAAAATATTAGTTTTTATTAATGTAACTATACACTTCAATTAACCCACCCCTGCATATATCCATCCATCCACACATCCATCTATCTACCTTTAAACTCCCCACCCACGCATTCATTCATCCACCTTTACACTTCAAACCTTCCACTCACGCAACCATCCATCCACCCATGCATCCATTATTCAAACTTTAAACTTCAAACCCTCCAACCACGCACTCATCCATCTACCCACGCATTCATTAATCTACCTATACACTTCAATTCCCCCATCCCTGCATATATCCATCCATCCACGTATCCATTCATCCAGCGTTATACTTCAATTCCCTCACCCCTGGATATATCCATCCACCCACGCATCCACCCATCCACCTTGAGACTTCTAAACCTCCACCTACGCATCCATTCGCCCACATTTACACTTTAAACCCTCCACCTACGCAACCGTCCATCCACCCACGCATTCCTTCTTCCACCTTTACACTTCAAACTCTCCACTCGCGCATCATTCCTTCACCTACGATACTATACATCCATTAACATATTCATTTACCCACCTTTGTACTTCATCCTTTCACCCACGCAACCATTCGACCATCTTTAGACTTCGAGCCCCCCGCGCAACCATACAAGCAGCCACGCATCCATACATCGGCCTATGCACTTCTAACCCACGCATCCGTTCATCTACTCATACAATTTCATCCATACATTCATCCACCCACGCATCAAATTATTCACCAATACATCCACCCATCCACCTACGTACCCATCTACATTCGTATCCATTTGCTCACACCCTTTCGGCCACCCATAAACTTATTCACCTATACGTCTACTTACATAACTGTACAGACCGCCACCCTCATCCATCCACCCACGCGCACCTATCCACCCGCATATACACCCACTTACCCATCGATATACACCCATTTACCCACATATCGATCCACATATCCATTTACCATCGCACCCATCTACTAAAACAAAAGAACACTTAAAACAAAAAATGCGGACAGAGGGACTGGTGGACGGACACATTTCAAATCTTAACATAATGTAGATATTGTTTTGTGTAATGACCATACTTAGGCGCCGTCCATAAATTATGCAATGTTTTTTTTTAAGCATTTTAACCTTTTTAGGTTATTTCCTCTTGGGCATCTTGTTTTCAATAAGTTCAATTACTATATTGCTCTCTGGTGGAAATAAGAACTTAACAATATCGATTTTCAAAGAAATTCTGTAAATTCTTAAAAGTGTCGTATAATTCGAAAAAGAAAATTGTGCTATTTTAGGGGCATATTGTTATACTTATGTGTAGTTAGTATGATAATATATGAAAATTAAAAAAAAAGATTTTTTCTTTTGTATTTTTGATGATTTTTTGGGTAAACGGTATCCTTAAATAGTTGGAAACGAGCACACTGGCCACTTGCACTGCACATGTGCTGTTCGCGCTGTTCGCATATAGAGATCGACGAAGCTTGATGGCTTCTCTCTATGCGTTTCGTCCCGGGTTCGTCTACTGGACTAGTCAGTAAGGTTGTGTAGACGAACCCTGACTTAGACGCTCTGAAAAGGATATGCTATCGGGCTTATATACTGCACATGTAGATTTCCATGCGCTTGCGGGAAAGCTGGAGTAAAATGGTTAGGTTAAGTCTGTGGAAGTTGATAGCGGCGTAGCGGTGTGATTTTTTCTTTTGTATTTTTGATGATTTTTCGGGTAAACGGTATCCTTAAATAGTTGGAAACGAGCACACTGAACACTACACTGCACATGCGCTGTTCGCGCTGTTCGCATATAGAGATCGACGAAGCTTGATGGCTTCTCTTTATGCGTTTCGTTCCGGGTTCGTCTACTGGACTAGTCAGTAAGGTTGTGTAGACGAACCCTGCCTTAGACGCTCTGGAAAGGATGTGCTATCGGGTTTATATACTGCACATGTAGATTTCCATGCGCTTGCGGGAAAGCTGGAGTAAAATGGCTAGGTTAAGTCTGTGGGAATTGGTAGTCGCGTAGCGGTGTAACGCCAAAGCTGTAGCGGGGCACGAAGGAGCGAGTCCCCACACGCGTATGATACACATACAATGTTCGAGGTTTGAAGTATCTGAGGGTGAAAGCGTTCGAAAATGCAGTATCCGGGGTCCGTCTATAATTATAACCATTTATTTAATATTGCATTTCAGTCTATGCTATTTTGAATAAAAATACGGTCTTAAAATGTCTATGCATATGCTTCAAATCAGTCCTTCATCAGGATTTATGCATGTCTTAAGTTTTGTTGTAAGATTCTTTTATTTGTTTATACTGTTATAAACGAAGCTGACAATTGAAAGTTCATTACATGAATTATATCACAATATCGTTAGTAAAAAAAATAAAGAGAAGCCACCAAATAATATATAAATCAAATAAATACTTGAACTTTTTATAGTAAGATGACTATAACCAATATAGCCCGTATACCCAATATGATCAACCATGGCTATCCTAGCTATTACGCGATTGAGCTGGTAAATAGCTGATGAATTAGGTATATGATGTTAGTAGAATGTTTTTGATCGCAAAATTTCCTCACGGAAGTAAAAGGGAACCAACCTGCAGTGGGTTTTGTCTTGCAATTACTCAAATGAATGTGTCGCTATAATTTTGATATTCTTTATAATCTTAAAATGATGTAAAAACATCGAGTTTTTATTAAATGTTCAAAATTTCTATTAATTTTAAAAAAGTTTATGCATTAGCCGCTCTGAACCTGTTAAAAACTTGGCAGACCAGATTGGGTGTACATAAAATATGTCTCACTAATTGTTATCTAAAATTGTTATCCAAAATTGCCCTATCTAAAAATACGTTTTATGCTATGTATATTTTGATATCCAGTCAGATTGAATATATTTTTTCACTTCAACTCTTTTCGCTCACCTTACATAAAATATAGTATATTGTGTACGAAGAGAAAGAAATAGGGTGTGATGACTGAATGCGGTGTTTATAGTACAAGTTGAAGACAAATACTGCAAATACAGGAGGTCTAAAAAAGTTTCTCCGCCATGGTGCATATCATATTTTTAGTTATACATATCACTTTATCAGTCGCGGATCGAAGAACTGCCACTTTAAACCCGTTCTATAGGCATAGAAAACGCTAAAATCTGTTGTCACGTAACATAGATACACATTTAGATGCATAAATAGTACATAGAAAAAGTTATTTACTTAAATAATGATTTATTTACTATTATATTGTATATTACAGACGAATAATAATAAATAAACAAATCATTATTAAAAGAAATACCTTTAGTATAACCGTGTTAAGAATAATATAGAAGAAGCAAAAGAAGACACAAATTAATTACTTTAACAATACTTTAATATTTGGGTCTCAGTCAGTTTATTGCCAGGAGAGATAGAAGCTAGGTTCAAATTCCGGCTTCAGAGAGATTTTCCTCCGTCGAAGTTCGGACGATTAGCTACCGGAGAATGATACCTACCCGGGCCATTCAGACTGTTAATGACTACCTAATCTTTACAGATCGGTTAAGATAAACGGGGTCGGACATGACGCTAGCCACATCACTCCCTTGTGTACCGTAGGTTGGCGCAGATAGAAGGCACATCTCTGGCTTGTCTTCTCCCAGTAGTTCTCCATGAAGTTTTTGCGTGCCAACTTTCTTTTATCAGTTTCATTTTGCATTTAAATATTCAATGCTTCTCTAAATAACATTTCATTTCTTTCGCATCTGTTCTCTTCAGAGCAGCTGCGGAATCGTCAAGTGACTGTAGTATTTTTTAATTAAATTATTGATTGTAAGGTGTGATTATTATGAGCGCTACAGTCTTTTAAGTTTAAAAATCTAGAACTTTGAATACGTAATTTCTCCTCGTCACTAAAATAAAATATTAACAATTATTAATTAAAATGATTTAAATTAAGGGGGCACACACCTTTAAAATCTGAAACAAAAAAATTAATTAAGAATTTTTATTTTGATATTTATTTTAATAAGGGTTTTTTTTTCCTGAAAGTATACATAAAAACCTACCAATTTGTATATTTTTTACCTTCGGTGGACCTTCTATGCCTCCATGGCAAACCAGACTGTTTTCGAAGACTTTAAGCACTGTCCGTAAGATTCCAAGTCTACGCATGGATGGATTGGGCTAAAAATTTATGGAGATACTCATTATAGTAGTACTTTTAATATGAGCGTAGGGATTTTGATTTGAACGAGTAGAAGTATTTTTTTATATGAACATTGTCAATATAACACTTATTTTTTAACAATTTTATCACTTTTATAGATGTAAAAAATTTTCTACTCGTTCAAATCAAAATCCCTACGCTCATATGAAAAGTACTACTATAATGAGTATCTCCATAAATTTTGAGCCCAATCTGTCCATGCGTTCACTTGGAATCTTACGGACAGTAAGCTGAAATTGATAAAAACAACATTTAGAGTTATTTAACAATTAAGTTACAAGTTCTAATAGATATAATTTATACTCATCTTATCAATTGCAACTACTTTTTTCTTCTTTTCAACGTAGCAGACAAACATCTGCAGCAGTGTACATCAATATTTTCTGGTGCGTGGAGTCCCATGAGTCTTCCTCCTCCTTGAATAACCTGAAATGAAAAAAAAAACACAAAAATAAATAAATTGAGTAAACTGTACTTATCATACTAAACTCTTGAGCGACACTTTCACACACTTCACTCAACTGCTTATTTATTGAATCAAAAGCCGATTGGGCAACTGGCTTGCATAGGTCCATAATCCCACAAAAAGTTGAAAGGGCAGCGTGTCCATGTCCAAGTGCACGAGCAGACAGCACAGATCTTCTGTTCACTTTATATGCATTTCCTTTGGCTCCGACTTTGTTGCTGGAGTTGATCGCTGCTATTTCACCACACTTTGAGCACACAATATCTATTTTGAAACCAAGACCCTGCATACCAGATTCACTTAATTGAACACTGCCATGGCACCGATTACAACACAGAATACTTCTAAGTTTAGAAAATAAAATTGAAGTGTCAATGATTCTGTTTGTTATATCACTGGTATCTCTAGCACTAGCTGTGTTTTGGAGTTTCCTCGCTGAGCTGGTGGATAGTCTTGGCTTCTTTTGTGAATCTTCCTTTTTTATCTCTTTTAGAAGACATTTTCACTACACTGATTTACACACATTCACAAATTGTCAAATGCAATTAAAACACTGTATAAGTTCAGTACAATAAAAATATTAGCTGTGTTTAATAACAGGTGGTTTGTAAACATAAAAGCCAACTGTCAAAAGTAGCAAAAATGTACGGGTAAGGTTAGTCAAAAATTCGATCTGATTTATCGACCTTTATCTCAAACGCATGTAAGTTCTATTCACCTGTAGTGCCGCTGAAGGATTCTAGCCTTCAAATTGGTTCCAATTATATTATATTTTATTGCTTTATAACTAAATAAAATAATCAATCAAACATTTAGTTATAAATAATAATAAAATAAATAATAATTGATAAAATACCGAATTTACGCAAAATCGGCAAAAAAACTGTCCCAGTATTTATATTGTAACTTTAAAAGGAATTATGATATCTTAAAACGATTTCGGGAGCTTATTCTACGGGAAATTTACTATAAATAAGGTAAATAAAAAAAAAACGATTTTTTGACAATTTAAAGTTGGTTTGCCCCCTTAACAAGAATATGAAATTCAGTTGAAAAAGTACTGAAAGAAAAATTAAAATCAGAAGAAAACATAAATTATCAAAAGTAAAACGCGGCAAAGGATTACTAAATCGCAATAGAATAAAAAAATCTTGCTGTTAAGACTCAAGATAAGCGTGATTAATACGAGTAATGCATAAGCATCAGTCGAGTCCATATCGCGAAGAAAGTTCCGGTTCAGCCCGAAACTTTCGTCTCCGTCGCACTTTTTCGAAATGAGCCCCGGGCTTTAAATTCCTGCGAGCTCCGCTTGGCATCGTGAAATTGTATTCCCAGCTCGAATGTTTTATGACTAGTGCTCTTTTACGGCGCCACGCCGCGGCGATCCGCGAACGTCAGAACGCTCAGTGGCTATTATGCGCGCACGCGCCCTGAATCCCGCGCTACATTATGTACACAAGAAAAAACGCGGACGCATATAATGGTAAGTAAAAAGCGCGGTAAAAAGCTTCGATGAAGGGATCATTCCCACTATTTGGAGAATTCAAAAAGTATAAAGATTCCTAAAATAGTTACAGTAACATTATAAAATCTCTCAGAGTTTCAAACTGCAAACTGGAAATTTTACTACATCTTAATTTAGATGATTGTTTTGAACAGCATATATGTTAACATGATTACAATGTGTTGAGAGCCTTATATACACTTCATAAGGTATAAAATTAACTTAACTACTTATAATGTAAAATAAATAGAATAACTGAAGAATGTGGCCTACTTAAAAATTCTCAAAAATTACAAAAAAATATATTTTTAAATTTTGCTATGTATTGATTCTATGTATATTTATAATATATATATATATATATATATATATATATATATATATATATATATATATATATATATATATAATTTATTTATGTATAATTTACGAAACACTGATTGTCTTAAATTACAACGAATCCATTTAAATCCTTTTGTGTGTGTTCTTTAGAACAATACCATCAAGTTTGTGGTGCAGTTTTAGAAATGAATATGTTTCAGAAATAATCAACATTTATACATTAAAATTAATGAAAAGACACTGAAAAAATGGGCTGTCTTAAATATCGTACATTCTAATACATGTAACTTTTGATATCACTCTTCTAAAGCAATGCCACATCACAAATCTCTTTATTACATATATTATAATTGAAATATCCAAAGGAAATTATCACCATTGAATCCTTCATCGCGTGGACTATTTTGAAAATCTTCATCTTTTGGATCATTTTTAACGAATTTTGTGGCATATCTCAGCTTTTAAGGGGACTTTTGAGGTTTTTCTGGGTTCTTTTTCTTAGTTATTGTATATAATATATACTGCAAAATTTCCAAAAGTTTTATTGTTAATGAACAGAAAATAGATTCTCGACTGGGGCCCATCCTTAAGAAATAAAACATTAATATATCTAGGTACTCATAAAGGGTGGATTATGTGATCCTCTGGCATTCTTGCTGCTGAGTAGCCGGTAGTATGCATTTGACAATTAACCAACAATTTAAATGTACATTTTATCGTATGTATCTCTAAATTTTTTGGAGTATAATTCCACTCTTTTCAGAGTGAATTCTCACTTCAAGCGATCATGAAAACATAGTCACTGGTTTTGGAGTGAATCTTCACTTTTAGAAAGAATGAATAATTAACTCTTTTGTAAAAGTGACTTTTAGAGTGAAAAAATACGCGTATAGAAAATATAATTATTCCAGTTGTTTTCTGTTTCAGAAATGTTCTAATAAATGTACAGTATACTGGAAAGGTATGAAATTGAGAAATAAGTTAAAAAACTTCTGAAAAATTGTTGGTCGGATTTGAGTCCTTCGACTCCTGGCGCTGACACTCCTAGCGCTGCACCGTAGTTGTATCTGACTTCGTCTGCACTGATTTGTCTTATGAATTCGAATTCGCTGATGAATTCTTATTTAATAATAAAATAAGTTTAAGCCAAAATAACTTACTCTAATAAATAGTTATTGCTAATAAAATTATATTGTTATGTATAATAATTATATTTTATATAAAATTCATTTTTTAGGGAATGCTAATATTTGGCCGAAGAGTCTAACATTTGTTTTACTACATCTTCTCGATTTATGCATTTTTATGAAAAGTTTAAGATGTAAATACTAAAATTTTAAAAATTAATAAAACTTTTGCATTCAATAGGATATAAAATACTAACCGATCCCTAGTATAACAACTTATCATATAAATTTTTTTCTCTTTATTAAATACATATTTATAAAAAAAACAGCATTATATGTCTTTACCAGAAATCTTTAGTTGATTTTTCAAGAGGTATCATTAACTTTCTTCAAAATTGGATCGGAAACTGTTAGGAGGATGTTATAATTAAAATCGTCGCCATATGCATTGCTTATCACGGAAGATATTTAAAATTGTTTTCCGGTTGCAAATAATACCCGAATCTTTTGAAAGTTTCTCCAAATAATGCCGATACAAATTTGCAGGACATAATAGTAAGTCATTTTTATCTAAAATAATTGTTTAATCTCGAATAACTGTTTAAAATAAATATGTCGATAATACAGATCTTTGTAAAAATTCTATTTATGAAAAAAAAAATGGTTTTACTATTACCTTCGATTTTGTAAGAACATTATCTGTTTAAATCTTTAAGAGATTTTAACTAAAAAGTATTCTTACACCTCGAGTTAAGCTATTTAACCACATAGTCGTATATTTTTCAACTCATCTTTTTGTACATTTAATAATGACATATCTTGAAAATTTAATTGACTTTTCCTGGTGCAAATAATATTTTAAAAGTAAAAAGTCGGAATTTGAAACTTTGATTAACTTATAGGTTTTATAATACAAATTTCACTCCAAAATAGTGTGAAAATTAGAGTGAGTCTTTAGTCACTCCCTACTTTAGAGTGGTACACTTCACTTTTTAGACCAGAAATGACCGTATTCACTCTTTTAAAGTGGAACCCTCGTTCACTATAGAATTATAGCACAAAATTCACTCCAAAAAATTTAGAGAGATCACTGTAAACAATGTGTATTAATGTATTTTTGTGTATAATTTGAATTTTTAAAGGAAAATAAAAGATTTTTATCCACCGAACATACCAAGTTTGTAAAACTTCGAAGGAGAAGCACTAGGTACGAGTAGATTAAACAAGGATAACGTAGCAATTTCCATTCATGAGAAGGGAAGTATTTGAAAATAATAGATTAAAATGAAAACTTTAGAATGCAAAAATGCATGGCAATAATGTAAATAATAATCTTCTCCAGCAATAATATAATTTTATAATAATAGAATAAATGAATAAAAAATGAATGATTGATATTGTGACGGGTAATTACTCTCTCTCTCTCTCTCTCTCTCTCTCTCTCTCTCTCTCTCTCTCTCTCTCTCTCTCTCTCTCTCTCCTCCTCCTCCTCCTCCTCCTCCTCCTCCTCCTCCTCCTCCTCCTTGTTCAGTGACATTTTTCCGGGAACTTGGAAGGGAGCTCAGTTGGTGCCTTTGAAGAAAAAGCCTGTTCCATCCACGGTGTCAGACTTTCGACCAATTGCTCGGCTGAGTTTCCTTTCCAAAGTCCTGGAAAAAATAGTACACGACCAAATAACTGACTTTTTAAGGGGAAACAACACTTTGGACCCAATGCAGACTGGGTTTGGACAGCATCACAGTACACAGACAGCACTACTAAAACTCACGGAAGACATAAGAACAGGCATTAACAACAACAAAAAATTTTTGACCTTTTTGTTAATGTTCGATTTTAGTAATTATAGTAAAGCATTCGACATCATCTCACACACAAATCTGCTGCGTAAGCTGATGCGCATGAGTTTCTCCAGAAGTGTTCTCCTATGGCTTAAGTTACATATAATGGGGATACGACAGAAAGTCGTCACAAATACAAAAGGGGAAGCTGTCTAACCACCAATCTTGGCGTGCCACAGGACTCAGTCCTGGGACCCTTGTTTTTCAGCCTTTACATAAATGACTTACAAGACGCACTCGACTTAGATGGTGTAGAACACATACTATGCGCTGACGACCTGCAAACCTACACTCAAGTGACCCTGGAAGGTCTTCGTGATGGTAACGGTCGCATGCCGGCTGTAGCACGAGCAGTGTCGAATTGGGCATCGTCAGCTGGCCTGCGCCTCAATGTCGGCAAGACAAAGGCGATTATCTTTGCATCTGATCATAACATCAAACAGGTTCAGAGCCTTGACTTGCAAGGCATCGAGATACAGACCGGCGTACACGTGCCCTTTGTCGATACAGTTACTAACCTCGGCGTGGTGATGGACGGAAGGTTAACATGGAAGCCGCAATTAAATGCGGTCAGTAAGAAATTAAATAGAGCTCTGTATAGTCTCAAATTATTCCGTTCTTGCACCACGGAGGTACTACAGAAGCAGCTGGCATGTGCACTGGTACTGCCTCACTTAGATTACTGCTCAGTGGTTCTTCTTGACGTGTCAGGGGAGCTTCAGATACGACGACAACGTTTACAGAATTCATGTGTGAGATACATACGCGGTGTTAGGCGTGATAAGCATATCACCTCCTTCAGGGAAAAACTGGACTGGTTAGATCTGAAGGTGAGGAGGGAGTATTTTATGGGGCTGCTGCTTTACAAAGCGATTGTCATGCGGCAGCCACCATATCTTACTGCTCTTTTTGAAAAAAAACAGGCCAGATCTTCAGGTAGGGGTGGTACGAAGGAGCTCTCGGTTCCGGGGTCGCGCATCGATAAGGGCCTTTTCTCGTTTAGAGTTCATGGTGCGCACCTCTGGAACTTGCTCCCAAGCAGTGTGAGGTGCCTGCCATCTTTTTGTAAATTAAAACGGCGTTAGGCAGGCATCTTAAACAATTACACGGTGACGGAAATATACAGAAGTGAACCTTTCGGATATTGATAAATAAATTGTTTTCGTTCATTTCTGTGTAGTCCTAATCTATTTTATGTATTTGTTCGAGCCGTTTGCACTTGCAGCGGCCCTATTATATTTCATATTTTCGCGCGCACTGTGTTTCTCTCTCTCGCAAGATCTGAAGCGCTCACTCGCACGATTTCTTGCGAGAAAGGACACAGGTGCACGCTTTCTCCCATTCTTCTTCCTTTCTGATTTCGGTGAAGCGAGAGTAAAAACTAATTGTTCTCGCTGAGCTCGCTCTCTTCCGGCTTGACCGCGACTATGGCAAGTTCGGAGCCTTTACGCGCATCGCGGCGCCTGTTTTCGCGACCGCGTGTAAAATCTACTTTCTTTTACTTATACACTAACAAGTACATATTAAGGAAACATGTAAATAGTTATTATTAAGAGCAATAAGTGCTCATTGTATTATATTGATTTAGCAACTAAAATCAGTGTAAAACCTATTTACTCTCCTAAAGACTCCGCATCCCTTCACCCACCACACGTGTTCCGGGCTATCTATTTTAAGTGTTCTAAAGCTGCACTTTCGCACGACGCTATTACCGCGCTAATAAGCAAATTTAATCTTATTTTAAATTCTTGCGTTTTGCCGGCTAGCGCGCGATCAGTATTTATGTAAATTATTTATTTATTTATTTATTTATTTATTTATTTATTTATTTATTTATTTATTTATTTATTTATTTATTTATTTATTTATTTATTTATTTATTTATTTATTTATTTATTTATTTATTTATTTATTTATTTATTTATTTATTTATTTATTTATTTATTTATTTATTTATTTATTTATTTATTTATTTATTTATTTATTTATTTATTTATTTATTTATTTATTTATTTATTTATTTATTTATTTATTTATTTATTTATTTATTTATTTATTTATTTATTTATTTATTTATTTATTTATTTATTTATTTATTTATTTATTTATTTATTTATTTATTTATTTATTTATTTATTTATTTATTTATTTATTTATTTATTTATTTAT
Source organism: Gastracanthus pulcherrimus (assembly GCA_949152435.1). Taxonomy (NCBI): domain Eukaryota; kingdom Metazoa; phylum Arthropoda; class Insecta; order Hymenoptera; family Pteromalidae; genus Gastracanthus; species Gastracanthus pulcherrimus. The sequence goes on along the minus strand of OX424574.1, from coordinate 132,285,955 downwards.
TTATTTATTTATTTATTTATTTATTTATTTATTTATTTATTTATTTATTTATTTATTTATTTATTTATTTATTTATTTATTTATTTATTTATTTATTTATTTATTTATTTATTTATTTATTTATTTATTTATTTATTTATTTATTTATTTATTTATTTATTTATTTATTTATTTATTTATTTATTTATTTATTTATTTATTTATTTATTTATTTATTTATTTATTTATTTATTTATTTATTTATTTATTTATTTATTTATTTATTTATTTATTTATTTATTTATTTATTTATTTATTTATTTATTTATTTATTTATTTATTTATTTATTTATTTATTTATTTATTTATTTATTTATTTATTTATTTATTTATTTATTTATTTATTTATTTATTTATTTATTTATTTATTTATTTATTTATTTATTTATTTATTTATTTATTTATTTATTTATTTATTTATTTATTTATTTATTTATTTATTTATTTATTTATTTATTTATTTATTTATTTATTTATTTATTTATTTATTTATTTATTTATTTATTTATTTATTTATTTATTTATTTATTTATTTATTTATTTATTTATTTATTTATTTATTTATTTATTTATTTATTTATTTATTTATTTATTTATTTATTTATTTATTTATTTATTTATTTATTTATTTATTTATTTATTTATTTATTTATTTATTTATTTATTTATTTATTTATTTATTTATTTATTTATTTATTTATTTATTTATTTATTTATTTATTTATTTATTTATTTATTTATTTATTTATTTATTTATTTATTTATTTATTTATTTATTTATTTATTTATTTATTTATTTATTTATTTATTTATTTATTTATTTATTTATTTATTTATTTATTTATTTATTTATTTATTTATTTATTTATTTATTTATTTATTTATTTATTTATTTATTTATTTATTTATTTATTTATTTATTTATTTATTTATTTATTTATTTATTTATTTATTTATTTATTTATTTATTTATTTATTTATTTATTTATTTATTTATTTATTTATTTATTTATTTATTTATTTATTTATTTATTTATTTATTTATTTATTTATTTATTTATTTATTTATTTATTTATTTATTTATTTATTTATTTATTTATTTATTTATTTATTTATTTATTTATTTATTTATTTATTTATTTATTTATTTATTTATTTATTTATTTATTTATTTATTTATTTATTTATTTATTTATTTATTTATTTATTTATTTATTTATTTATTTATTTATTTATTTATTTATTTATTTATTTATTTATTTATTTATTTATTTATTTATTTATTTATTTATTTATTTATTTATTTATTTATTTATTTATTTATTTATTTATTTATTTATTTATTTATTTATTTATTTATTTATTTATTTATTTATTTATTTATTTATTTATTTATTTATTTATTTATTTATTTATTTATTTATTTATTTATTTATTTATTTATTTATTTATTTATTTATTTATTTATTTATTTATTTATTTATTTATTTATTTATTTATTTATTTATTTATTTATTTATTTATTTATTTATTTATTTATTTATTTATTTATTTATTTATTTATTTATTTATTTATTTATTTATTTATTTATTTATTTATTTATTTATTTATTTATTTATTTATTTATTTATTTATTTATTTATTTATTTATTTATTTATTTATTTATTTATTTATTTATTTATTTATTTATTTATTTATTTATTTATTTATTTATTTATTTATTTATTTATTTATTTATTTATTTATTTATTTATTTATTTATTTATTTATTTATTTATTTATTTATTTATTTATTTATTTATTTATTTATTTATTTATTTATTTATTTATTTATTTATTTATTTATTTATTTATTTATTTATTTATTTATTTATTTATCATCAGCGGCGACAAAGGAAGAATAGGAAGCCGATGAAAGGTGAGAGAGAAAGGGAGAGTATAGGTAAGCCAGGGGGAGGCGTTGCGAAGTGTGAGCTGTGGGGATATTCCAGAGAGACGCTTTAGCTATTAGCGAGCTGAGCGGACGCCTGTTTAGCGCGAGCGCGTATTCTACTGCAGGTGCGAGAGATTGGGGAGACAGCGCGGAGATCGCGACGATCGAAAAGCAACAACGAGAGCTGTAGAAACTGCGTGCGGCGTCTGCGGGTGTCGCCAAGGACGACGTGTCGACTAGCTTCCTCGAGAGCAAGAGCGATCCGACGCCGAGGAGCACATGTAAGTGCAATTTCAGCATCAAGCCTCTTCTATCTCTTTCTTTCTCTTTCACGCGGTATCTTCTCGCCCCGTTTACATGCCTTTGAGAGTACACACGCGGTGCGACGTGTGCGTATGTACCATCTTCCTGTTTAGTGAATATACCTTTATTTTATACGTATACTAGCGTGTTATCTCTGATTCTTCCTTCCCCCACGTTATCCTCATACTAACAGAATATTAATATATCGCGGGTATTTATTCGAGGTAAAAACCCCGTTATATAATTGGCGGCCTTCGGAAAAAATCACTGGGTCGTGGGGATTATCGCGATAACTAGCGGAAAAGTGCATAGTGTGGATCGCGCGTGAAAATATTGCGAGCGCGCACGATGAAAAATACTTCAACGGCATTCGAAGCGGCCTAGGCCAATGCACGCGCGGGCATTATTTACGTTCGGTGCGCGAGAGAACTCGCAAAAGGAGCAATGACGTGAGCAAACAAGCCTTTGCTGGCTCTGTAATATTCTGAGTTCGAGCGAGACTGAAATGAAATAATATTTAGGCTTTTATTATATTCGCGCGGTCGCTTGATTTATTTGTCCGATATATAGTTTATGTAGGAGTAAATAATTTTTTCCACTAGATGGTATCTAATAGGTACGAAAGGGTGTAAGAATAAAAGTTTTTTTTGTATAAAGCGTATCTTGCAAATGAACAAACGTGTTTGTTAAAGTGATAATTTTTTATAATAAAAACTAAAGTGAAATCTAGTGATTAAAATTTTATTTAACAGTAACTAATAAACAATTCTTTTAGTCATAAATTATTTCTGTATTTATGAAAATAAAGTGTAAATTTTCGTAAAATTACTAGTAAGTATTTAAGTGAATAAAATTTGATTTCGTGTATTTGAAGCGAAATCGCATAAATAATACCGATACTTTATTTTGTGACGAAAGTAAACGTAACGATTGTTCTTAAAATTTATTTTGGCAAATTGAGTAATAGTGTAAATTACTTATAAACTATATTATTTTAGTTTATCGTTACATTTGTTTTCAGCAATTGAAATTAAATAGTTTTGCGGAAAAATTAATCGCTTGTTTGCAGAATTAATTTATGTTTAAATAAATAATTTGTTAAACAGAGTTACGAAAAATATATGATGGTAGTGCATGCGTGAATATTATAGCAGCGCGTACTTAGGGTTTAGCATACTTAGTGTCGATACTGGGTGTATATTCAGTAACTATACTGTATAGACTACAGATAGTTGTATAGGTGCGAGTCTATATACCTAAAGTGTAGTATATGTAATTCAACTGCGACTAAACCGCCGAATAATTCCGTGGCCATAATATGCGTATCGCTTACTTAATTAATTTAAAATAATAATATTGTTATTTTTATATAATTAAATTTATGGTTTATAAATTTAATTAATAATCGTAATTATTCTTTATTTGTTTTGGAAAAATAATATTATTATTATTTAATCAATTAATTAATTATTGAAAAAATTTTTATTTTGTGCTTTTTCGCTGAAAATTTTATTTTTATTATTTTAGGAAAATTAAAAGGGATTTTTGAATACTATTTACTGGATAAGCTATTTACGAAATCTGGTATAGATAAAATACAATAAAAGAAGACATTTTTTTTGTCTTTGTGTCAAAAACACTTTTTTCTTGTACAACAATTTACTAAGTGAAAATAAATAAACTTTATTTTACTATTAAAATTTTTAATTAGTAACTTGTATTTAAAATTCAAAACTTAATCATACTTGAAATTAATTTTTTCTTATACTGCGTAAAGCTAAAATTTGATTATAACACAAGAAATTGAGGCGAATCGATACGACGTCTCATTTGATGAAATGGTAAGAACCGAGATCCAAGCGTGGATTTTACGTTTAGACGAACAAGAGTTGGATATTTTTCTAAATAGGCTGGAATTAAAAAGCGATGGCACGCAATTTGCAAAAAGCGATAGGATATATAGACGCTTACGGGGCGACTACACAGCAACCGATTTCGTAGATAGTTTAGATAGCACAAACATTGAAGAGCACAAAACTTATCGAGAAGAGAAACTCAACGAAGTATTAGCGGATGCAAAATTAAGCAACAGGATGCATACCGAAATTCTAGGTAGGCAGCAATATTTGGCAAGCCACCAAACAGAAATGGGATAACCAAGTAATTTTTCTGCAATAGCTACCAGCTCCACACAGATGAGTTCTGTGAATATGTTTAAAACGCCAGGCCAAGCTAATAGGCAAATAAATCCTAGCAATATACAACACGGTGCACGTGCAGAAGGAGCGGCGGTTATCGTGGTTATTACGACAGCACCGGTACATATACCATCTACAAAAGTATCTATACCACCGGTATATGAACCACCTACACGACCGCTCACACCACCGCCACCACCACCATTATGGCAATTATCACTCTGGGTAATCGAGTTGCCTAGTAGTACAGCACCACCAAGTATGGTAGCAGTACCAAGTACTAAAACTACAACTACATTTGTGACAGCAACCGGCTCTGGAGGTCCAAGTAGAACGAGAAACCTAAGTACAGTATTTTCTACTGGTACAAGCTAAAGCATCTGACTCTGAATGGCCCCGTGAAAGCTCCACCGTCAACTGCAGAGAAAGCAGCGGCTCAGAAATCGGCTCACACAAGATTTGAAGGGTTGTATTATAAAAGGGGTGGCAGTCGGAAATGAAGTGAGCCCCACATGCCAGCCGGCCAGCGACAAAAATAAAGCACAGAGATACGAGTACACCACAAGAACGTGTCCAGAGTGTGCGAGAAAAGAGCAAGGGGGTGTGTAGATCAGGCCTCTACCACCCTTGCAGCCAACTTAAGGATCTCACCGGCTCAATCTAATGAGACTAACGAAGCACAAGCGCAAGTTGAGCCTGTTCTTTCACCGATCGCGACTGAGGGAGAACATATAGTAGCTCACGATGCGAATGGCGCTTCTGAGAAATCAGCTCCTTACATCGAGAGGGACTACTCTCGCTGGAGGATGCAAATAGGAGTTGGTGAATTCCGAGTGCGTGCACTGCATGATGGAGGTGCAGCACGTACATGTATGGGACCACTTGGCTTGTAGATTGCTGCAGCGTGTAATAAGAAGATTGCACCAAGTAAAGGACCCGACATACGAATGGCTAACGGTCATATTTCGCCTGTTATCGGATATGTGGTGTTACCATTCGATATAGCTAATGTACAACGCCACTTAGAGGTCATTATCCCACCTGAGTTACCACAAGGATGTCTTCTCGGTGTACATTTTAAGCGAGAGTTTAACGCGCACATCCTGCCTCGCGAAATTAAATTAAAGGTAGAAGAGATTGAGGAACTTCTCCCTCTCGAGATAGCAGTAGTGGTTGCTGAGCGAATGCCTGTCTCCTCTGTTGGACTTTCCGACATTTCTGATGTGCAACGCTTGCAATTGCAAGAAATGCTGGATCGAGTATTGCCAAAGGGCAAAGTGCTTTTTGGTCACACCAATCTAATCAAATATAAGATAGATGTGGGATCTGTGCGGCCTATAATGCAAAGATACTACCCAGTCTCAAAAAAACTTTAGGATGAGATGCACATGTGTGTAAAATGCTGGATGCAGGGGTCATTCCTAGATCCAGTAGCGAATGGTCGAGCCCAGTGGTAATGGTTCACAAGTCAGACGGCTATTACCGCTTTTGCCTCGACTATAGGAAGTTGAACGAAGTGATTGGAGTGCCTGCGTAGTCGCTTCCTTACATGGATTCTATTCTATGAAAGCTGCAGTATTGATCTAAGCAGTGCATATCATTAATCGAGGTTGAGTATAGGAAAGGCACTGAAAACTGGGTGCTAGACGCATTATCTCGCATGTACGAGGATGAGTCTGAGGTACCAGTTTCACCAGTCAGTTGCCCAGAGGAGAATCTTTTTCAATTTTTAAGATGTTGATAAAATTTTAAAAGTTTACAAATCAAACGTATTATGAACTATGATGTTAAATAATTTTGCATTTTGCAGACGTGTGATATACCGACGATATTTCTACCTCTCCGGCTTTGACTACAGATTTTAAGTTAGTGGCATGTAAGATCCCTTATATAGGAGGTACAATTATGAACATTTTTTTTAATTTTCGTCCACCATCTTCGATCCGCCTTCTCAAAATTGAAAAGTTTTGAATTTTGATTTCATATTTGCATATAGTGATTCAAAAAATCCCTAGAATAGAAACAATTTGCGAAAAATAGACGATTTAAAAAATGTTCGTCCGTCATCTTGTATCCGTCATTTTGGAATTAATTTCTTTTATTTTGACTTCAGATTTTAATCCAGCGATTCAAAGAATCCGTAGCATAGAAACGATATACAAGAAATAGATGATTTAAAAAAATATCATCCAACATCTTGGATCCGCTATCTTGTAGTTAAATATTTTTGGATATTTACTTCACTTCCAAATGCAGCAATTCAAAGAATCCGTACAAAACCTATAAAATAACGGGAGGTCTAATCAGAATCTAGCGAATAGCCAATGACGTCCCTGCGAAATTTCAACACGGGAGATAATAAATTCTCTTGAACATTAACTGACGATATGGTACGAATACGATGGGCATAACAAGGTGTTTTTCTCAAAATATTTATTTATTACAGAAAAATACCGCTGCCAATTCATTGGCACTAAGCTTCCTCAAAATGTATAAATTGTTCCAATATGAAATTCTTTGATCTAATAAATTAATTTTAAATTACTATATCTCTTCGTCAGACCGGCTGTATGATGGCGCTGCAATTTCTGTTTTCGTAAAGTGGCTAATCTAAATTTCTATCCATGATAAATATATATGAATGAGTGTCTCATTATTTAATGCCTAATACTGACACGCCAGTAAACAGCTGATGCAAAACACAACGTCAATTCCATTTCAGATAAATTTTTCTAAAATTTATTATACTGCTACTGAAACTGCTTACCGAACGTACCTTATATTCGCTAAATGCATAACACCAGAGCTCCACATATTTATATATATATATATATATATATATATATATATATATATATATATATATATATATATATATACGAGGGTAGTTCAATAAGTCTTTAGAATAAAGTATAAAAACAATTTTTTTTGGGTAAATTTTTTTTTTTTTCAACATAATCTCCTTGGAGCTCTATACACTTGGTCAATCGCTTTTTAAGTTTTTTCAATCCTTCAGAAAAGTGCGTTTTCGGAAGTTCCTCAAAATAAGCACTTACAGAGGCAATGACGTCTTCGTTGTCCGTAAATCTCTGTCCACCGAGCCATTTTTTCAAGTTTGGAAATAAGAAAAAGTCACTGGGGGCTAAATCTGGTGAATACGGTGGGTGTTCGACCAATTCGAATTTTAGTTCTTCAATTTTAGCCATTGAAACGAAGCATGTGTGAACTCGGGCGTTGTCGTGATGAAAGAGAATTTTTTTTCTCGCCAAATGTGGTCGTTTTTTTTAAATTTCTTCTTTCAGCTGCTCTAATAATGATGCATAATACTCACCAGTAATTGTTTTACCCTTTTCCAAGTAGTCAATAAGTATAATTCCACGTGCATCCCAAAAAACTGTAGCCATAACCTTACCAGCTGACTTTACGGTCTTTGCCTTCTTTGGAGCTGGTTCGCCTGTGGAAATCCACTGTTTGGATTGTTCCTTTGTCTCAGGAGTGTAGTGGTGTATCCATGTTTCATCCACAGTCACAAATCGACGAAAAAATTCCTCAGGATTCCGACTTATGCGCGCCAAAAGAGCCTCAGAGGCGACCACTCTATTGCGTTTATTCTCAGCTGAGAGCAAACGCGGCACCCATCTTGCCGATAGCTTTTTCATGCCTAATTTTTCATGTAGAATTGAAACAACTGCACCTATAGATATCCTTGTGGCCTCAGCTAACTCACGCACTTTTAATCTTCTATCCTTCAACACCATATCGTGGATTTTATTGATGATTTCGGGAGTAGTTGCTTCTACGGGCCTTCCTGAACGTGGTTCGTCACTTATTGATGTACGACCACGCTTAAATTCATTTACCCAGTTACGAGTATGTGTGTGTGTGTGCGTGCGTGCGTGCGTGCGTGCGTGCGTGCGTGCGTGTGTGTGTGTGTGTGTGTGTGTGTGTGTGCGCGCGTTTGCACCTACGCTATAGCAGAGTGGCAGAGCCATAACTCGGGCGATCTGAAAAGTTAAGCATTATTATACGCAGCTATACTTAGATGAGTGACCGCCAGGGAACCCCGTGATTAATATAAATACACCGACCATCCCAAAGTGGATATCAACCTGATACAATTTTTACCCATTCCACAGGCATAACCCTGAACGAATGCAGGATGTGATTAGGTAGAATAATATAAAGGTATGAAAAAATAACTATGAGACACTTGCTATGCCAAGAGACTGCATAACATATAAAAATAATTTACCTTATCGATTTCAGAAAATAAAAAAATAAAAAAACGTTTAAGAAGAAATGAATTGATTTTTAAATTTCTTTCTACTTTCGAATCATCATTAGAAAATGAAGAAAATGAGCTCTGTTTGGTAAAAAGTGACTGTGCCATTCTCGGGATATAAGCGATCAAGAATAATTTTCAAAAAATACATAACCTCAAATATCTCGAAATATAAAGGTCGTTGTGATCTGGGCAAATAACTCATTCAAGATATAGTAAAAAGCTACCGTTTTGGAAAGTTTCAAATAAAATGCTGCTAATTTACTCCAGTATTCGCAGCTGACTAAAAATCCATTTTCCTTACAGAAAGATTTCTTTCACTTCAAAAGAAAATGATGAAACCTCAAAAATTGTACAGAATATTCTTTACCATATTCCTAAACATCTCAATTTTTTTCAAAAATTCTCCTTTTTATATTTCATAGATATAACCGTTTGAATATTAATTGAGGAAACGTCGAACAACGATTATAAATTGTTATTAAAATATAAAAAAAACATGATAAATTATAAAATATATGTATACTATTGTCACATGGAAGGCGAACCATTTATGTTGTGCCGTTCGGATCGCACCATTAAATGGTGCCTATATTTTACATGCATTCAAAGTGATATTTTAATCATTTTATTATATAATAATTTCATGAATCAATTAGTCTTGTCTACTAAATGTTTGACAACTTTATTTAAATTCTTTTGTTGCTTTCCAAATTATTGTTGTTAAAATGTTTTTTAAAAGTTTTGTGTTGCCAAGATATCAGTTATATACTAATTTTCATCAATAATATTAAACATTATATTTTACTTTTTGTATTATATAGTGTTTAATATTATGCATGCTTTAGTATTTGACAATGTTTTTCTCAAGTATATCTATATACTTAATAAATTATTACTGTGACTTTAAAAGGAAAATATAAAGTCTTTTAAGATGGCATTATTCAACAAATTGAATTTTTTTAACATTTGTTTTTCTAAATAAGCAATGAATCTTGCGACTTGAAAATTTGCAAAATTATAGTTCTATATAAAATTAACATTCCGTAAAAATTTCATTGTATTTCATCAATTGATTTGCGAGTTATAGAGACTATTAAAATAAAAATGACTAAACACGCAGTATAACAAATGAAAAACGGTATATTTCAAATCTTTTCTGATCTAAAATTAAAGGATTCTTTAAGTACTTTATTGTAAAAAGATTCGCTTCCCAAAAAAACATTTCTTCATCAAAAAATTTTCAAAAAACCTAAATTTTCAAATTTTTAAATTGTAGAATTTTAATAAGTGGCTATAAAATCAAAATGAGTCAATCATTTACGCTGCCATTTTATAGCCACTCCTACGCATGAATAACAAACATCACACACACACACACGCACACACACGCACACACACACACACATACACACACACACACACATCCATACAAACAGTTTCTAAAAATAGTGTATTTTGATCCCAATATCTCAAAACATGTTTCTAAAATATTTTTGGCAAACCTTTTTTTTACTATCATAAAGCTTCCTCTATGAGGAAGCAAAATTATAAAATCCGGTAAGAAACTGTATAAATCATTTTGGAATGTACTAGATATTGAAGAAATCATAGTATAATAAAACTATATCTTTTTTGATTTTCTACTTAAAAAATGGCAAATAACGAAAATTTTTTATTTGGAAAATTAACTAATTTATTTACTATTTATAAAACCAATATCATGTCTTTGAACAAACAGTCAAATTCATCAAGATAGCTTTTAATAATAAATCTAATGTATATTCAATTACATCTATCTAAAATGGATATGTTATACACTATACCTACATAATTTTTGTTGCACGATAGTCTTCTGGCGACAAGGTACATTTTAGCCCGGTCAAGTTTCGTTGCGAGGTTGGGCCATCAAGTATAAGCGCATGTATATATGCGTCGGAAGAAATTGTGATTTATTTGACCGGAAATGATTCCATTATCTTGCGTGTAAAATAGGTTACTTGGTTTCGGACCGGAGCGTGAGTGTAGTACGGAGAAAGAACGATGCAGAGACGGAGATAGGTATAATGAAAGATTGGGCTTGAGCATCACGCTAAACGTATAATACTTCGTTGGCTTATATATAATAACGCACAGAGGCCATAAAACACGCCGATATGCTTGTTGTATGTTCTAACCAGCCGCATTTATGTGATTGTAATAATTTTACTTTCTCTCCCTCGTTATACTTGATGAACTCAATGAGGTTTTTCATATCAGCTGGAAAGGTATGCATTAGTCTTGCAGCGATCTTCCACTTTGTGGGATAGCAGCGATTTACGCTTCATGTATGCATGTAACATACATTCTCTTATCTTTTAGCTTGAGAAGTATTTCAGCGATCGTTATAAGGATGATATGTATTATTCAGCTTGCGTATCATCAACTGATTATATTATTTTAAAACTGTCTTAGCAGTCTTTCAGTTGGATTAGTCTAATAAACATACATTTATTAAACAAAAAACTCAGTCAACTATATCGAGTGTAACTTGTTATATTTCTATTATTTCATATTTGACACCGTATTTTAAAAAATTAGGTTATACTTTTTCCTTCTTGAATTAATAAGATATTATAGTTTCAGTCAAGTTGAACAACATTCAACTTTTTCGTCCATCCCATTGTATAAGCCATTTTGAATTTTGAAAGTTGGATTAGATCAGGAATTGGGTCCTGATCAGCAAATGAATCCATTGATAACATTTTACGTTAAAGAGTTATCATAACAATACTTTTTCTTAGAGAGAGCAAAAGAGATTTCTATAAATAATTGACTTTACAGCCTTAAAAAAACCGCATTATGAAGTTTACATAATTAAAAAGTGTTATAGCATCTTGTTTGCAAATCTTATAGAATAACATTGGAAAGTTTAAATCCTTAAAGGCGCGACGAATCCTTAAATTGTTATGACCAACGACTTACTTTAATGAACTGTGAAAATTACATGCGACCGTGGTCGCAAAGCAGCATGGCTAGTTAAGCTTGCGAGCTGAAACTCGGCCACAGCTGCGTTATAGTGAGAGACGAAGGTAGGACAGACGGAAGCCACGAGACGTCAGTAGCGAATTAACTTAGTTTTAGCAGGGTGTCAAGCACTCGACGATACATTCGACACCTGACGAAGCAAGGCTCGTAGACTCAAGTAGTCAGGCAGCCTCGAGAGTCGCGTAAGCTCCCAGTACCAACAGTGTTAGTAGGTAGTAGTTTCTCGGACGGCAACTCCGTCGCATCGTTTTGATCTTGCTCCAGAGAGTGTGTGAGTGAGTGAGTGAGTGAGTGAGAAAGAGAGAGAGTGAGAGAGAGAGAGGAGGGGGGAGCGAAGCACGTCCAAAGTCTACTTATAGTAATTAAACTCCGTGACGTCGGGCCGCGCCCGTCGAAACGCCCAGCATGAGCAGCAGTAATAGCGGCCCAGGGCTTAAAGCGGCCGCGGTGCATCGCCTTGGGACCGCAATTTAATACGCCTGCGCGAGCTGCGAGCGTGCTAGCTCGCGAAAATGAAATTACTAGTATGCGCGACGCCCATGCGGAACAGTGGTTTAATTAAACCGATATTACGGCCGGCCACAACTCAACCGATGTTTCGCGTCCCCTTTCCTCATCGTATACAAACATCCCCGTTACTGCTGCTACTGCTTTTGTTAAGTTTCTCTGCAAAAAGCAGAGCGTTGCGATTGCATTGAGATGGAAAAGTTTCAGATGAAGACTGCTCGTCATCTCGTTCTTCGCCCTCTTCTTCTCGGTTAGTCGAGAGACAAAGAATCCGAGTTTCTTGAAGGGAAAGCTTAAGCCTGGCATAGCTCTTCATTTAAAAAAGGAGGAGATAGAGCGCTGGAGCTTTAGGAAATTATCAAACAAATTTTAATGAAATGTGGCAAACTGGTAGATATAGTTTACAACATGATTCAATTAAGTTTTCGTGAGCTAAGGGTACCTTAGAAGCGAGATGTTAATACTTTTATTTTAATACATTTAACGTGGAGTCTTATAAGAAATTGCACTTTTGTTCGTTTCATTTGCATATTTCAAAGAAATAAAAAGAAAACTATTTAAAAATTTTTCATTATAAAAGAAATATTTGACGAACATTAATTGAGCTTGAAAATATGCATAAAGTGTTTCTGAATGTAAAATTGATATAAAAAAGATATATTTAATTTTAAAAACAGAGTCAAATCAGTGTTTGTATTAAACTTCTTATACATAAATAAGATAATATAATTACTTGAATTGTATGTATAATCGTAATTTCTTGTAAGTTTATTTATACAGAAGCTTAAATAAAGCATTCCTTAAAAACAAAAACAAAATTAAAAATAGCACACTCATTTTGAATATCTATGTACACTACGGTGGTCCAACATTTCCCGAATCTCAAATTTTCTTCTTGTATCCGCTTCAAAACGTTGTAGTTGGCAAAAAAATGAGATGTGTGTCCGCCAGATGCCTGAAGTTAACATTAAGAGGTCTCTATCATCGCAAACAGCTTTTAACATTTGATTTTGAGCACTTTTATTATATTAGGCTGAACTAAAAATAATTGTATATTAATTCATATGGCTACCAACTTTTTTTTACTTTTATTATGAGTTTAGTAACAACTTCACCGCATTAGGCAAGACAGACAAAAAATTTCCTCCTAAGTAAAATTCAAGTTTGCTCATTTTCCACTAAAACACCTGCTACTTTCAACGAATTTTTATGGCAGTATATTTTAACGAATTGATACGTTCGACATCGAGTAAACCGAGTGCTATATATAGAAAAATTAAGGGACAATAGGATATCTTAGGTTTTATACGCCAATCAATTATTTATTTATTACTTTGAATTTATTTGGCCCCTCAATTCTATTTAAACGCACATATTTCAGGGGCCAACTTGATTTTAAATATTTTAGATAATTATAATTATTTTAAGTATTTAAAATCAAGTTGGCCCCTGAAATATGTGCATTTAAATATAATTGAGGGGCCAACTAAATAAATAATAATAAATAAATAATCTGTTTGCATATAAAACCCAAGATATCCTATTATCCCTTAATTTTTTTATATATTGTACTCGGTTTATTCTTCAAAATGCGATGACGAACGTGTCAATTTGTTAAAATATACTACCATGAAAATTCGTTGAAATTAGCAGGTGTTTTAGTGAAAAATGAACAAACTTTAATTTTACTTAGGAGGAAATTTTTTGTCTGTCTTTTTTTTGTCTACTGCGGTGATGTTGTTAATAAACTTATAATAAACGTAAAAAAAATTGGTAGCCATATAAATTAATATACAATTATTTTTAGTTCAGCCTAACGTAATAAAAGTGCTCAAAATCAAATGTTAAATGCAGTTTGCGATGATAGAAACCTCTTAATGTTAACTGCAGGTAACCGGCGGACACATATCTCATTTTTTGCCAATTACAACATTTTGAAGCGGTTACAAGAAGAAAATTTGAGATTCGGGAAATTTTGGACGACCTTAAGGTACACCCAACCCCAACGGTTAGAATAACTTTGAATATCGCGGGCGATTTTTCTTTGTGTTAACTAGGATTTTTAAAGGTTAGATATTAGTAGGTATTGTATAAATCTGGCAAATCACATATAACACGTATGGATATCCCCGTCAAATTCAAAGTTATTTTAACCGTTGGGTGTACCATATGAACCTTCTTTTAATGGGACGTCCATAAATTACGTAATGCTTACAGGGGTACTTACGTAAGGGATGGGGAGGAGGTCATTAATATTCTTACGGTGTATATTAAATACATAGAAAAATCAGTTAAAATGTCTTACGTGGGAGGAGAGGGAAGTCCAAAATTCTTAAAAATGAGCCTTACGTCATTTATGTCGAGCTTTTCCGACCCGTCATGCGAGCCATTATTTCAACCCCATACTGCCACGAGAAAATAGAAAAATTTTTGTTTTTCAGGTTTCATTGTGTTCAAAATACATATAATTCGAATATGAGTATGGAAATTTGAAAAAGAATATTATTGACCAAAGTTATAGCCTATTTAAGCTATAGCTTATGAAAACATTTTTATGAATTGAACAATTCAGACTTAAATAGGCTATAACTTCGGTCAATTATTTTGTTTTTCAAATTCCGGCCATCATATCTTAATTATATTTATTTTGAACACAATAGAACCTCACATACTCTAGTCCAATCAGTTTGACTCTCAAAACCTTCCAATAGATAACAAATATACAAGTTGGCCATTCAAGGGCAACAAAAGAACTTCAAAATTAATAAAAAAAATTCTACTATATTTTTATATTTTATTAAAATTTATTTAATTATATAAAGAAAAATAATAAACCTATACAAGTACAGTTATTAAGATGTGTAGTTGAAATTATTTTTATGTTTCTTATAGATGATTTTAAAAAACTTGTCACGTCGGTTTGGCATAACGTTTCATAGATTCAGAGATAAAAAGTATAAAATAGCTAAAACAATAACATTCAGAAGTGCCTGTCCTTAATAAATAATCGATTACGAATATTAATCTCTTGATATAATCTAATTCGTCGATCAATAGCATTTTCCACATTTTCAGGTATAGAGACATTTTCTACAAATATTCATTCTGAACGTGTCAAAAGATATTTCTATAACGATTTTAGAAAAACATTTTCTTTACCATCATAACGCTTCTTCTATGAGGAAGTAAAAGTCATGCTTTTTACTCTAATCAATGCATTGCAAAATAAGGGTAAAAGACTTTGACAGAAACCAATAAATGGGTCAAAGGAACCAGCAGGTCATACGTATTTGTCACCATATTGTGTACTCTGTAAATTACTGAATTACATGCAGGACTGGATCGATCCTGTGAAGCTGTTAGCGGCATCTTTTTCGATAATACTGCCCACGCTTCGCCATAAATGAAACGGGGCTAATTTCGCGCTCGTGTATACACTCATCGCGCAGCGAGTACATGTTATCCGCTCGAGACCGAGACTTGACAAATTACTGGCAAGTTAATTTGCCGGATCCGAGACCTAGAAATGACGAAAATAAACGAAGCAGAAGCTGGAATAGGTGAGAGAGAAAGAGAGAGAGAGATAGATAGATAGATAGATATTCTTTTTATTCATCACTTAAGACAAAAATTTACAGCTGTATGTACATTATCAGTCATTACAGTTAAAAAGTTTGGATCGCTATCGCAGGTCGTCAATTTATTGTCTAACATATCGTAATGTAGTCAGTGCTTTCACATATTGTTTTGTCAACTTAATAATATACAAATAAATAGATAACAGTAATATATACACATACACATTTATATTGCACATATATCTATCGCGTTGAAAAATAAAACGCCTTACATTCTTCCTTTATTCATACAATCATTCACGCTAATAATTACACTCACACTTCACACTTAACACTTAAAATAAAAGACTATACAAGAATAAATAATATGCTTAGAATAAATTAAGACTACACAAAAATTTAACGAAATACAATGACAAGTTTTTAATCACTTATACAGTCTTGTCGCCGTGTAATTCTTTAAGGTGCCTACCTAACGCCGTTTTAAACTTACATAGTGATGACAGACACCTTACACTGTAGGGGAACAAGTTCCAGAGGCGTGCACCTTGAGCCCTAAAGGAATATAGGCCCTTATCAGTGCGCGACCCCGGAACTGAGAGCTCTTTCATACCCCCCTCCCCCTACTTGAAGTCCTTGACTGATTTTTTTTTAAGAGAGTAGTAAGATACGTTGGCTGCCGCATAACAACTGCTTTATAAAGCAGCAACCCCATAAAATACTCTCTCCTCCCCTTAATATCTAACCAGCCCAGGCTCTTCCCGTAACGAGTGATATGCTCGTCCCTCCTAACACGATATATATATATATATATATATATATATATATCTATATATCACACATGAATTTTGTACACGTTGCAGTCGTGTCTGAAGCTCGCCTGACACATCAAGATAAACTACTGAGCAGTAATCTAGGTGAGGTCATACCAATGCACATGCCAACTGCTTACGAAGTGCCTCAGTAGTGCATGAATGGAAGAATTTCAGGCTATAAAGAGTCCTGTTTACCTTCTTGCTAACCGCATCTATTTGAGGCTTCCACGTAAGTCTTCCGTCCATGTCCACACCGAGGTTAGTGACTCCGTCAAAAAAGGGCACGAATATGCCGTCCTGCACCTCAATGCCCTGCAAGTCAAGGCTCTGAATCTGCTTGATGTTGTGATCAGAACCAAAGATGATCGCCTGTGTCTTGCTGACATTGGGTCGCAGATCAGCGGCCGAGGCCTATTTCGAAACCGACCGCGCTACTGTTGACATGTGCCTGATATTCTCACGAAGATTCTGCAAGGTCACCTGCGTGTAGGTTTGCAGGTCGTCAGCGTAGAGTATATGTTCGACGTTGCGTACGTTAAATCCGTCTTTTAGGTCGTTAATGAATAAGCTGAAGAGCAAGGGACCCAGGGCCGAGCCCTGCGGCACGCCGATTGGTGGTTAGCCAATCTGATTCTCCATTTATATTAGTAATGACTTTTTTCCTACGACCTGTAATGTATGACTTAAGCCACAGGAGAACGCTCCTGGAGAAACCCATGCGCAACAGCTTACGCAGCAGCTTTGAATGTGAAATAGTGTCGAATGCTTTGCTGAAATCGAATAATAATAAAATAGTCAACAGTTTCTTTTTACTATTAATTCCTGTTCTCATGTCTTCGGTGAGTTTCAGTAGTGCTGTCTGCGTGCTGTGATGTTGACGAAAAAGTTTTTGCATCGGGTCAAGAATATTTTTTGTCCTCAAAAAGTCAGAAAGGACCACGCACAGAGTAAATGGAAATCGGCAACCGGTCAAATTGTCTGAAAATGAAATATGTTATAGTTTATGGTGTGCTGAATAAAAGTTCTCATAGATCCAAGACCCAATAATGGCCAGTTTCGACATTAAATGGCACTGAATGTCAGCGAATTTGATAGTGTACACACGCAGCGGCTACAGCCTCTGAGCGTAATTAAGAAAAGGGGTCATGGACAATTTTTCCAGGATCTTAGAAAGGAAGCTTAACAGCGCAATGGAGCGGAAATCAGAAACCAAAGATGGAACTGGTTTCTTCTTTAAAGGACAAGGTGAGCTCCCTTCCAAGTCCCCGGGAAAATACCATTTGAGAGGAAGGAATTAATGCTCTTCGCAACATGGTGACCCACTAACGGAAGAGCCTTGGCCACCACACTTTGCAGGAAGCCGTCCTCACCTCTACCTGGTGACGAGAAATGGTCAACAGCCAGGACTATGTCAGAGAAGGTGATTTCTCTGAAAACAGAGTCGACATCACTAGCTGTGGCCAGGATGCTGTCAAGATCTTCATCACTTTCACTATGGGAGACCGACACCGCAGCAAAGTGGGCATTAGGATAGTACGTACCATACTGTAGGATAGTACGTACCATACTATATGTCTTTAGCAAGTGTTATCTGAATCTGATCGAAAAGGGAAAACGTGTGTCATGAAGCTCATCCTGTGAAAATCCATGAAGCTTCTCTCTTGTAGGATAGTACGTACCATACTGTAGGATAGTACGTACCATACTATACGTCTTTAGCAAGTGTTATCTGAATCTGATCGAAAAGGGAAAACGTGTGTCATGAAAAATGCAATTAAACTATTACGTAGATGGATTAATTCATTAGTATCATATGGAAGGTGGGGTAAAACGAGGTGCTGGGTAAAACGGGGTATCATGGTTGTGTATACATGTTTGTGTTGCTATGCTGAACAGAAGCGATGTCATAAAAACAGTCCCTATTGTAAGTTTTGACTCATTTATTTGCAAACTGGCTGGTCGTCCTGCTCTTACATTAAGTAAATGTTAATAAGTAGGATAGTGAACAATTAGTTTGAGAGTTCTTATACAAGTACGTATTCGAAAATATAATTTTTCTTAGAAGTTTTATGGAAAATTTCATACTGCCATAGGAATTGCTTGTATCTATATGCATTGCTTTGCCAATATGTCACCGCCATTTTGAATTTTATGGGCACCAATAAGATTTTAATTTCAATCTTTTCAATCTAATGGTACCAGTAGTTTAATATCCATCCAAACAAACAAGGCACACGCTTTAGAAACACTTTTTATCGATTATAAAAATTATACGCGTGCTTGAAAGTGGATGGACGTCACTCAGGACACTAAAGGATTAAAATACATAAAAGATTATCCTAGTATAAAAAGTTAATTGATTTATAAAACGCCTTTTAAACCAAAAACTGGCTATTTTTAGATAAATCGGTAAAAAATAGCTTATTATTGGCTTATAGTTGGTTTGATATAAATTTAAAGTTTTCACTTTTCTATTCTGATATTATTAAAATGGATCAAAGATATCTTTGTTTAATTTCAATTTTAACGGGGGTACACCATTTTGCCCCGTAGCTTTTGCAAATACCAAAAAATAACATTTAAAACCGGTTCTTATTATGTATTTATATGCAGTCTATGATGCTCTTATTGTGTAAATAAGAAAATAATAAATGAAAAAAATTATAAACAAAATGTTTTTACTCATAAAATATAAAAAACGAAGCTTAGTGTTAATTACCTCATTTTACTCAATCTTCCTTATATATAATAACACTATAAAAACGTATATTAAAATAAGCGTAATATTTAATTAGACTATTGCTATATAAATGATACAAACAGAAATACGGTTTATTCGGAATATACTGAATGTTTATTGTAGGTAAGAGAAGTTATTATCAAAATGATAATACACAAAATTTTTTTCATAATGGTATCGAAAATAAACAGTTAAAATGAATATATTTAAAATTAGTGTGCTCAATCGATATTTTTTTAAACCTATAAAAAAGGAAAAGACCACCAAAATAGAAAGAAGAATTCATTCTATCATTCAATCGATTCTATCAAACTGTTTTTCATGCCATCTGAAAACTGGCTCCCTATAAAATTGCCTTCCACCTACAAATATTGTCCAGCTGATGTAAAAAAAAACAATAAATCTGAGCACGTTTTAAAACGAATAACTAACTATTCGTATGATGTACAAAGCTACACAGAGCGGTAGGTAAATTTTTAACTTTTTTAACCATAGAAATATTGTTACCGTGCAAACCAATGAAAGTTTGTACGACTTCCTTAAAATTTGAAGCTGTGGCTAATGCGAGCAGCATGTGCAGCTCGCTGGTTGCAGTCGCATCGAGACACAAAATTGAAAGAAAAGTCATCCAGAGAAAATCAAAAAGCTACCTGCTCGCTGTCTGGGATGCTTTGACAAAGCAGAGTCTCGACAGGAAGGAACGTTCGGTGTGAAGACGAAAATTAAGGCTTCTTCACCTTGTCTCGCTCACTTTTGTTCTTTCTCTCTCTCTCATCTCCTTTCCTCCGATTGCATATTCTCGCCGAACGAGGATTCATAAGCCGAAGCGACGAGAGATGCCACCCAACTGTCGAGTTATAAATGATGTATTCCGGGAGCATTTTATTTTGTCCGGCGCTATACCTGGGGAAAATAGCGACACTGATAAATGGCAGATTCCATACAAACGCGCGGCGTGAGACGCGAGCACCAATGCTTCGGTGCTCTCTCTCTCTCTCTCTCTCTCTCTCTCTCTTTCTCTCTCTCGCTCTCTCTTTCTCTCTCTCTTTCTGTCTCTCTCGCTCTCTCTTTCTCTCTCTCTTTCTGTCTCTCCCTCTCTCTCTCTCTTTTTCTCTCTTTCTGTCTCTCTCTCTCTTCTCCTACTCCCACTCTCTCTCTCTCTCTCTCTCTCTCTCTCTCTGTTTCCCCTCTTCTCTCTTTAGAGCGTACATGCGTGCATGCACCCAAGCGCGAACAATTTATTATGTAAGAGAGCCTCGTAATTCTACGCCCCGACCCATCTTTCGCTTGTCGACGTTTTCTTTCAAGCTTCCCCGTCGCTCGCTCTACGCACGTCTTCATGTCATTATTTTTCTCTTTTTCTTTTTTTATCCCATGCAAATTAACCTTTTTTCAGAATCGCCATGAGTAACAATTTATGAAAGGCGCAAGCCATCGTTATGATTTACAATTATACAAGCTGTGGGCTATTGTATTTAATTGTACGCTCTTTTGTATTATACATAATGATTCAACTCTTCTTTTTAGCGAATTTAAATAAATAGTCGGAAGTATATGTATATATCGCTCGTAACAATAGTTTCTACATAGGTACATTACAATTGCTTTCTTATTACATTCGAAGACTTTATTCAATTTTATTTGTTATCCATACGAGTGTGGTCCATTAGCATTAATATCAGGCCCTCTCTAAAATCGTCAAAAAATTTTCTAATTTTGTTCTATATCTGAATCAATATATTTATTACTGATCACATTCAAAATGTTCCTGGACATGAATTATGCAACAAATCTACTTAAAATTTTACGTGGTTGTTCTTTAGTACAATATCAACAAATTTGTAGTGTAATTTTAAAAATGAATACGTCTTAGAAATAATATAAACATTTATAGATTAAAATTAATAAAAAATACAAAGAGAAAGTGTGTTTTTTTTTAAGGTTGTACGTTAGAACATATATTACTTTTGTTATTATGCGTCTAAAACAATTCCACACCATAAATCTCTTTATTACATGCATTATAAATGAAATATCCATGAAGAAGTGTTACCATCCAATCCTTCATAGTGATTCCCATATAACACCCAATGTTATCACAATATTGCCTATATATATTTTTTGCAAGATTCGTCAGATTTGATAATATTGCACACGAGTAGAATAATATTGCTGCAACCATTATACAACATTGTAACGAATACAATTTCTGCGTTTTCATTATTTTTGAAGATTTGATGCAGTTCAATAGATTTCCTGAAGTAACATTGCTGGAACCTTATTGGGCAATATTACAGCAATATTGAAAAATTAATGAATTTTGTGTCTTCATTTTTCATAAAAATTTTTCAATATTGCTGCAATATTGCCGGATAAGGTTCCAGTAATGGTACAACAAGAACTATATTAAACTGCATCAAATCTTCAAAAATAATGAAAAAGCGGATATTTTGATGCGTGAACATGTTGCCTAATGGTTGCAGCAAAATTAATCTACTCATGTGCAATATTACCGAATCTGACGAATTTTACAGAACAATATTTAGGCAATATTATGATCACATTTGGTGTTGCAAGGCAAAAGTCAATCGACCAAGATAAAAATGGCAGTTGCTCCTTTAAAATTCCTAGGTATATTAATCCCTAAAATATCGATACCAAGGCGTACATTACGGCAACTTTTTGAGGAATTGAAAAAAAATATCTTATTCAAGAGCGTAGGGCCCCTCGAACTGTGGGGCCTGGGACTATAGCCCCCCCCCCCCCTGTCCTCCACCCTTTAATCCACCTCTGGTAGAATAACACATAAAGAAAGTCTCTGCTAGGCTAGTCTTGATTTTTAGTTGCACTTACTGTACGACTTTACCATAAAAACTGATAGGTGACCAATTTTGACGTGTTTAGAACTTCTTCAATTATAATTCAGAGAGTGAATTTTTTTGCAAAATAACTCATGAGGTATTAGAGTTAAAGGTTCAAACAATAAGTCCCAATAGTTTCCGAAACTCCAAAGCGCAATAATATATTTATTGGGAATCGAAAGTTCCTTAATTAAGGTGGCTACATTACCTGCACATTTTGAACACGGTTCATATTATTTATTTATAAGGGCTCTATGGCACCCTTATAGGTTTTATTGTGTAAATAAGATGATAAAAAAATGAAAAGAATTTGTAAGAAATTTTTTTTTACTCATAAAGTATAAGAATACGAAGCCTATTGTTAGGTATCTCGCTTTTTCCCACTCTCCCGTATATGTAAGTATTTAAAAATTTCATGAATACAACATAACCGACTTGAATTTCAGCGGGGCGCGAAAGAAAGAGTTTCAGTTTTTCATTACGATGCTTTCAAGAAGGCGAAGAGCGCAAAGATTCAGCTTCCACAATAATATGATATATAATCCTCGCCGAAGTAGTAACAGCATTGCTCTTGAGCGGTAGTAAATTAAAACCAACAACGTTAGACGCCGCGTGTGGCGGTGGCAGTGAGGCGTCTCGGCCGTTTGCCTGACATACTGTAAACTGAACTACTGCAATGCGCCGCAATACCTTCCTTTATCACGTAGAGCCTCTCCTCAAATACGATCTACTAAGTGATGCTATGTTATTGCATCACGCACGAATTCACAATTGAGACTATACGTAGACATAGCGACAAAATACTATTCTAAATTTCATCTTGTGAGGTTTCTCAGTCACTCGCGTGTCAGATTTTTATTTATATAATTATCAAATGCGATTGAAATTTGTACCTAATCTTCTTTTATTTTTACTTTCTTAAGTGGCAACATTAATATGAATTCTTTCTCACTCTCTTTTCTCTCTCTCTAGCGCTCTCTCTCTCTCTCTCTTGCTATCTCTCCCTCTCCCTATCTCTCTCTCTCTTTCTCTGTTTCTTTATCTCTCGAATACAGCTAAGAGGTACGTGCACCCGCAAAAGATTTAAGCGAAAGCATTCAAAGAACTCGAAACCATCTGGAGAGAAAGCCATTTGGCAGCGGTTTTCGCGTATAAATAACAAAACGCAGAGAGCAATGCCTTCTTGCGCATGAATATTCAAATTTTCTCAAAAATCTACGCGTTCTATTGAGGTTGTGAAAAGCACTTGAGCTAAAACTACGTATATGGGTGATTGTCAAGAATACGGTAGTTTTTCACCTAATTTTTGGACCAAACTAAAATACCCTTTTTAGTGTTAATTTGGGGTTTAAGTTGTTATTAATGGTAAAATGAGACATATTTTTCTCGGAAACAGCTACAGGTGACAAAAAAGTTTACGGTAAATACTTTTTGCTAGAAAAATCCATGTAGTTTTATTTTAGTATGACAAAAATATTTTTCGCATAGTATACATATATACACACATTATTACATCAGAATACCGCAAAATATTTTTTTTTTCATGTGCAACTTATCAATCTTTTTTCTGACCACGGTAATTACGTATCTTTTAAGCTTTTGGAATTTTAAAACGAAAAACGTTAAAACTAACTATAAAACCTGCAAATAAAAAACAGATCTCTCGCTTACGTAGTTGTTTGAGGTTCGAACTAAATAACCTCATAGGTTAGATGACGCTACTAAGATGGTGTACTCATTACAATATGATACATTCAGCTGAGATTTTAAAACTCGAAAAGTTGGCGACAACATTCGAAATGCTTCTGTAGACAGATAAGCTTAAAAAAAATTCTATAAAAATTAGAACATATTGTATGTATGATGTACTTGTAAGTCTCATAGGTTAGATATAATGAAATCCTAAAGTTATTGTCAAATAAATTCAGAATTACGCGATTTGTTCGATCGCGACAGGCCACGGTAATTACTTTTAGGATATATATATGTCAGTTGTGCGTTAAAAATATATCATAGTTGTCTTAGTTTTGCGGGCTAAGATGTTCAAATGCATCATTTTCAAGAACTTCAAACGTTTACCAGACCGTAATAATATTTCCTTTCTACTCAGTGTATTGGTGACACTAAAAATACTGTTCTTTTGACAATCACCCATATATACTTTGAGAGTTTGGACAGATAGATAGATAAATATTTTATTCACGACTTAACTAAAATAACCACTTTTTTGCCCTGAAAAGCGGGACTAAAGTAGCTTTTTATTCCCTCATATATTTTTTTCCGCGAATGAGGGAAAAAAGTTCGTACTTCCAGCAAAAGTGGAAATAAAGTTCTTATTTCCCGCTAATTCGGGAAAAAGCAAACTTTACTCCCTCATATCAATTTCTCTTTTTCTCAATTTTTCTCAATTTTCGCTTCTTTTTGTGGGTCCCACTGTTCAAGTCAACAAAGCGGCTACAGTAAAGTCGTGAATAAAGTTCTATATACAACACCGGAGTAAACCCACCCGCGGGAATAATCTACGACTTTACTCCCATGTTACGTACAGTAATTGAAGTGCGTGTAAAGTGAAAAACTGTATGTAAAGCGATTACTTTACACACAGTAGCGAAAATCGCTTCGCGACACGATATACCGCTCGTAACATGAGAATGAGAGAGACAGATAGAGGTTGACCGTCGTATCGCAATCCCAAAATTTCTCCACCTCCCCCCACCCTTTTTTATTCATCTCTCTCACTCTCACAATATATTGGACCTGTTACCAATTATTATAGAAACCACAAGGAGAGGGTGAATTTTAAAAAATTTATTTGGTGTATTTCATAAGTGTTATTAAATTTGATGAATTAACATATATAATACGTAATTTCTTGTGGTAGTTTAAACATAATAGAAAAGTATATCAAAGTTTCGTTCGGCTCCTAGGCCTTGTGGATCTAAAACATTTTATCCAACCTCATTTTTTTGCATGAAATACGTATATTTTTAATGGGTTCGGTTACAGTTTGATGTATTTACATTCAAACAATTTACATCATAGATACTTGTACGCAATATTATATAAAATTCAATTTGCGTAGTTGGAGTACTTCTATGGACATTCTGGTCAAAAGTTATGAATAATTGAAATTTGTAAAAAAAATGAAGGTGATAGATATTGGGAATTCAAATTTATCATACGCCCTCTGGTGGTGTATATTCCCATCGGCCATTTTCTATTTATATATAGATATGGTATCTCGTGTTTAATAAACAAACATGACGTGAATTACTTGAAATAAATGACATGAAACTGTAACCGAACCCATTAAAATAATATACGTATTTCATGCAAAAAATGAGGTTTGAACAAATTTCATAGTTCCGGAACAAGGCCTAGAGGCAGAACGAAACTTAGAGATACTTTTCTACAATATTTAAACTAACTTTTGAGACGTGTTAAATTTGGAACATATGGAAATTCGGTAAAGAAATTAAAAATTTTTTGATCGACATTTGATAAATAGGTAGAAAATCTAAACCGATTGATAGACCAATTCAAATTTTTGAAAATTATTAAGATTTACACAAGTTACAACGTTTTAAAGTTTCTTTGTATGACGTCACCATAATAAAACATCAAAGGGTACCGGCGTTAATATCGTGACGTCACAGCAACTTCAAAACGCTGTATCTTCTTTAATTTTCGAACTATCTGGAAAATTTCAACAATTCACAAAGAAAGTAACATGTGATCTATCAAAATATGGTATTAGATAAAATACGTTTTTTACTGAATTGGTAGAGTTGGTGCCAACTTAGCGTTTTTCGAAAAGAGACCTATTTCCGAAAGACTGTAACTTTGGTTATAGTTGACGAATTTTAACGCTTCAAAAAAGAAATTCAAGGTCTTTTCAATACAAAAAAATTAACACATGGTTGATCTGATTTCATATAGCAATAATAAAATGGTAAGTGAACAAACATAACCTAAAAATCAAAAAAATTCAGTTTGCATTCAGCTCTGTAGGTGTGACCCATTGAACTGCCAAAGGGCAAAATGCTTTCTCAAAGAGAGGTCCTCCTGATTAATCGATTTAAAGAATCTTATAGTGAAAATTCGAAATTAATACATTAATGCTATAATTAATTCATTAGATGCGTTTCAGTTTTGTCAGTATTCAAATTTAAGGTATTAAAAAATAAAAAAAAAATTTTCGATATAAAATTTTTTTTTTAAACTAATATTTTGTTATTATTTTACAAAAATAACTTTAAAGTTATTATAAGATATATTAATCGAAAGGAAATTACAGTAACTTTATGAAAACGTATACATATTTTTGACAAGCATGATGTATAAAATGACAAAAAAAAATTGCAATTTTATACAATTTTTTTAAACTAAAATTTTGTTATTATTTTACAAAAGTAACTTTAAAGTTACTTTTAGATACATCAATCAAAAGAAAATGACTCTACTTTATAAAAATGCACATATTTTTGAAAAGTACAACGTATAGAATGACAACATATATTTTTATCGCTTTATACAATTTTTTTAAACTAATATTTTGTTATTTTTTCGCGAAAATAACTTTAAAGTTATTATAATATATGCCAATCGAAAGGAAATTACGTCAACTTTATGAAAACGTATATATTTTTGACAAGTTCAACGTATGAAATAATAAAAATAAACTTCTGAATTTTTACAATTTTTTCAAAATTAATATTTTTGCTTAAAAATGATTTTAATATTATCCGTTCAGCTCTAAAATCTAATCAGTTTTAAGTTGAAACATATGTAATATGGCTGCAAAATTTCAGCGCGTGATATGCTTCCCTTGCAGAGGGAAAATGTGGATACAAATTTGGGTTTCATTCATACACACACATAGATACACATACATACACACACGTACACACACATACACACATACATACATACATACATACAGACATTTTTAAAAACCTATTAAAAGCATATTTTTCTGACTCAGGAACTTCGAAAACATCGAGATTCATCGAAATCTCTGACAAAAAATGTTATCATCGTTAGAAAGCTTTCTCTTTGAGAAAGCAATAGGTTATTTAATTGTGATAATTTTGCTAATGGTTATCGGTATAAAGAGCAGATTATAGAGTCCACTCGATGTCCGGTCTAATCGACCCCTGTGAATTCTGCAGTAGCCGAGAAAAAGGTCCAGCCGTTTGCTTTTCGTCAGTGCGCGTAGGTGCTCTTCGAAGTATAGCAAAGGAGCTCACCTTAACGCGATCAATGCAGCATAAAAGATCGCGTCTACATCGCTCGGGCGCATCCATTGAAGGAACGAGTAGTGCATTATGCTCAAACGCCATGCAAATAAAGCGGTGAGCCGCAGCGCGGCGTTGCGCTGCTGGAAAAACAGGAGCGCCGCAGCCTTTTGCAAGAGTAAATTCGTGCTCGTCGGTGCGTCCTTCATCGCTCAGAGTTTACGCGGCGCACGTCCGTGTATACAAGAGAGCTTCGTGCCCCGGATCGAGACAGACAGGGAGCGGGCTCTCGTAAAAGGCGCGCACAAATGAAAGCTCGCGCGCCCAAGTCAGAGGAGAGGCGGCTGCACGCTGCAGTTCGTCTCCTCGACGCGCGAACAAAATCGACCCTCGAAATATAACGAGCGCCTGTGAGTGCATCCTCGCAACGAGGCAGGCCCCCGCCATCCGCCATCTCCCAGCCGTCTCTCCTTGTCTCGCGATCTGCATAACAAGATCTATGCGCCGCACTTTCTTGCAGCTGCTAGGCGGCCTGCTATATGGCCGGACAATAAAGGGCGCCTGCGCTCCTTGTATATCTTTTCCTGCATACCATCGAGGAGGAAAAGAGGTTACCGGCGTCAACTGAATTTTTCTCTTACGAGCACGGTTGGGAACATACTCAAGAGCATAAAGTACGTTTTATTTGCGAAATTCCGAAGAAATTGGAGAGAAATTATTTCTTTGTATAAAACGGTGTCATTTTATAGGTACCTAGAAGAAAAATTATGTCAATTATTCGTAATTTGTGCCGCATTCATTATACTAAACTTTATTTATCGCAATAGATTTTTATTTAAATATAAAATGCATTATTAAACTTACTGATCAAACAACCGCATGAACATTATTTTAATTTTATTTATTGAAGGAAACAAACCACTTTAAAACACTCAAATAAAAAAAATATCCGTTAAAATTTTTTTTTTTTAAATCAGTCATTCTAAAACATTTTTAAATGCAAATACTTGATCATTTCTTTGTGTTTACCGATTTGAAACCTCAAAATCTTGATTCTACGCGTCAATATCTTATTTTTTCTGAAATTTTTTTATCGTTACAGTTAATCGACTTCTCTTGATATGTAAAGAAAATGCACCAGTACCGGAACACGTCCGACTATCTGGCCAAACACTCAAATATTAATATTTATTGAATACAAGTATAAGTTTCTAATTAAGATAAACTTGTGAAATCCTATTACGTTGTTGTCCAGCATCATATTTAAAAAATGTTGTATACGTATCTAGGGGACTTGACCCGATTAGTATGCCCTACCCAATTACTATGCTTTTGTACATAAACAAATTTGACCCAATGATTGGTGCTTTTGCACATAAACAAGTTTGGCCATATGACTATACTTCTATACATAAACAAGTGCCTTGAAAGAAAGGCCTAAAAAGTTCAATCAAATAATGTTTAAGATAAAGGTACTTTTGTAATAATTTTGCTGTGTAATAACAAGTCTGTTTTAATCTCAAATGCCATAAATATTGTTTTAAGAGGTTAGGCAGAGTAATAGGGGGTACCGAAATATGGCCCACGGTTTATTGTGGTAACCTTTTCCCAGCTGTGACCCGCGTATCATGTTATGTACTTATTATAGGTTAAATGACTATCGCACACTTTTTTTTGAGTAATGGAACTCCTATCTAGTGGTGAGCTTCGTAAGTTGTCAGTGAAGGTTCCTTTTCTACATAGAGTATATCTATATATAGCGATAACCAGCGCAAAATGACCAATATTTGAAGCTACAAGAGAAGGCTACTTCAGTTGTTTTTACATGGCTAGTATATATAGTTGCAGTTTCGATCCCAATACGTTAATAAAACATAGGAATCACGTTGCTTTTATTGAAAGGAACAAACTTCGGTTGGAAAGACTTGTGATTTAGATGAGAATTAACGTGGCAATGTATCGGGATCGCGATGTCCAAGTATCGGTACATGTGTTTTTGACGCGTTCTGACAAACCGTCGAAGAAGAAAGGCCTTGGCGCTTAAACCTGATTGGCTGACGACCTAACGGCACGTACTGTGTGCAGGAGCGACAACCCCAACTTTTAACAGTGTGCCAGGTTTGACTGTGTTACTATCTTAAAATATTGTTATTTTTCTTGATATTTGATGCTATGACCCAGTGACAGATTATTAATAGCCAGATGTCTCAAATTATCCCCTCAGACATTTCGAAAATTTGTTTTAAAAGGTGAAGTAACTATAATACAATAATAAAATTCAAGAAAGAAAATTCTATTTCATGAGTAATTATTTTTGTTTTTACTTGCTTGGTTTTACAAAAACATAGCATTTTTAGTAGTCATAATCTGGTTCTGGACGAATGACATAAATGACATTGTCTTTATAAAAATATGCAAGTTTTCTATTTTTAATCATCCTGAGGCCTTTTCAATAGTATTAGTCTTTAAATCATTTTTTTGGATCTTAATTGATACTTTTTCTTATTGAACTTTAAATATATGAAGAAATCTTTCTTTATCCATATGAAAACAAAATTAATCTTAATAATATTCTGATTTTTGTGCGATTTTAGCATTTGGTCTATTAGTGAAGTCCACCATTGTGTGCGAATGGATTTTCACACGATGTGCGAGAGCCCGCATATTGCGCACTTGAGCGCGGAAACATATCCCGACAGCAGAAAAGCGAGAGCAAACGCGAGCGAGAAAAATGGCAGGCTTATGCGGTATGTGGCAATCGAACGTCACAACACAACGCTCCTCTTCGTCTTTTTTTCTCTCACTCGTTTTGGTTCTCTCCATTGCGACAGTAGTCGCAGCCGCGCCTCCCCTCGTCCCTCTCAGTCTGCTTGCGCACGCGAGAGTAAATAGGATACCAACTGCACGACTGCTAGCGTGAGTTTGAACTTTAAATTGATTAAACGTGCTCTTCCTCTTTATTTTATTTTATTTGTTTTCCATTTTATATCGGATGAGGATAGGTTGTAGTTAAACGGAAACAATACCGAGATCTGCACTTTGCTTAAGACATTTATAAAGCGTTTACTTTTACCTTTATAGTTTTGTACTTGCTCTAAAACATTGTGTAAATTTAATATAGAATAAAAAATACAAATTTAGAAACACTTTTAGAATAAATATAAACCGTAGACTGATTCGCTTTAATTATCTCATTAGATACGAATTTTTAATCTAATTTTAATTAGCAGGTTGATGGCAGTATGCCACATATATATATATATATATATATATATATATATATATATATATATATATATATATATATATATATGTCACGAATTGACGTAAATTTATTTGTATTTTGACTTACTGTAAACGTAAAAATTAATTAAACTTTTTGTGGAACCGGTTATTGTATTCTTTAAGTTCTTAGAAAGAGGAAGAAACATTGAGTTTATATCGAATGTTTAAAATTATAATAAATTTGGTAGATAATTGAAAAAATCGGCTTGTACATTAGCCGCCCTGAACCTGTTAAAGGGGAAGCTTCGTATAATTAGCTATAGAAAAAGTAATTTTTCGGGATTTCTTTCAAATGCAAATATAAAAAGAACGTCTAATTTTCTATAAAATTAATTAGTCCGCAAACTTCTAAAATACGAAAAGAACTGAAAAATGAGCATATGGTGGAATTTTAATAAAAAACTACGATAAAAATTTGTTGTTAAACGGCCGAGATTCGCTCATTTTTCACTTTTTCTGTATTTTATAAATTGAGAGAAAAGATAATATAGGAGTACTTAACTGTAAATAGACGTATGACTTTGGATATGGCCAAATATGCTATTCATAGCAGGTAAGACAATTCTTAACTAAGACGCATTTCTTTATGCTAAAGCATTCATTTAGTTGGAGTAATGAATCATTTATATCAAATATCTAGTAACTTAATAGTTAATAATTCGTGCTTAGCGGTTAAATTTTTACATCAACTATAAATGCTACAAGTAGAAAAATTTTAAATATACGAATCCTTAACTACATAAATATTTATTTATCTCAGTGTAGAGAATAAAACATTTTTTGTAATATTTACACTAACAGTAATCGGTTCGGTTATCCTATCTTAAGAACGTCTATATCTATTTTATTCAAAATAACAAATATTGTTAATAAATGATAATAAATTTAGAATAATACAGATTTATTGGGTCGAAGTCCCTTTATATATATATATATATATATATATATATATATATATATATATATATATATATATATATATATATATATATATATATATATATATATATATATATATATATATATATATATATATATATATATATACATATATATATATATATATATATATATATATATATATATATATATATATATATATATACATATACATATATATATATATATATATATATATATATATATATATATATATATATATATATATATATATATATATATATATATATATATATATATATATATATATATATATATATATATATATATATATATATATATATATATATATATATATATATATATATATATATATATATATATACAGTGCGCATTAGTATTGTAGAACAATTTTAAAAACTAGAGAACACTAACTGTAATATGGTATATGTTTTAACCTGTAATATATTAATAAAACGTTCAATCATTTAAAAAAAAACTTCTCCGAGTTCAGTTGAATAAATATTGGGTAAACATGAAGTTGCTCTTAATTCTTGAGGAATTGAGTTCATGATGGTAGTTAATCGAGCACTACAGCATGACCTATAGGTATTCCTTCTAATGACAGCGGTCCGTTACTGAATGTGTCACTTTGGGTCTTTCAAGCAAGTCCGAAAAGCTTATTTGCCACCTTATAGTCAAGCAACGCAGCCAAGCGATATTCCTGCACTTCTGTTCTAGAATCCGGCTCAGGGTTTTACGAAGCCCAGTGGGCGAGATCTCCAATGGGAATCTCTCTCAGGTGCAATTTTTTCCCGAGTGTACGCGCAACGGCGACATGGCCACTTGTGGTAAATCTTGTGGGTTTAATCTCTGTCAGGCATCAACAGCGTGGAATACCCGCCGAGTCGATTTCAACTGCGGACCACCACTGCGTCAGAGCGAATACAGATACCGAGTGCAGAGAGGAAGAGAGAGAGAGAGAGAGATATGCGGTTCGGCGCCAAACACATTGACGTATGATAAGTTTTATACGTTATGCGATACAGAATTCAATGCAACTTGACTAACGGTTTACACTATACTTGAAAATCACTTGATATCTAATCGTACCAATCGGATATTAAAGTCATTAATAGAAAAGATATTTAAATTTCGAATAATAATTCTCGTTTTGTATAAATGTATCTATTGTGTTAAGAATCTCGTTAAATAGGGCAACGAATAATTGATGCAAACTCTTAAAAATTCATAGGTATCATAAAAAAACGCTTTATTTACATCACAAAATATAATTATTCGAACAATAAAAATATTGTAGAGGAGAGTCGAGCAATACCGCCCCTGTACTAATTCTTCTGCAACTTTTTATTGTTCAAATAATGAATTTTCAAGAAAAACAATGATTATGTAGATTTTTAAAATACACCCTGTTGAAATGGATTCTTTTAAGAATTATTTAAATTCTAGCACTACTAAGTAGTACGGTAGGTTGGGGCTAGTTTAGACACTTTATGTTTTGAGACTTTTATTTTTTATTATTTTATTAAAAATAGTGCTATTGCAATTAGTGTATATATATATATATATATATATATATATATATATATATATATATATATATATATATATATATATCTTAAGAACGTCGTATATATATATATATATATATAATACATACCATTTTCACAAATAAATTTGAGATAAGATAATAATATCTAACTAAGGAAATCTTCAAAATATTCATTAAGTGCAAGTTAATTATTCAAAACAGTTTATTCAAACTCATTTTAACTGTGATACCAAGTTTTAACTCTATTAAATTTTATTCCTAACAAATTGTATTGGAACATTACAAATATATTGATTAACTAAAAAATGCTCTACAGTCTTCTTCTATTTTGACTATGTAATACCCAACAAATGAGCAATCAAAAATTAAAAAAAAAATATAATCTTGAATATCTTGAAAAATAGAAGTCCTCACGATCTGAGCAAAGAACTTAGCCGAGAGATAGTTAAAAGCTACCTTTTTGATCATTTTCAAAAGGTATAATGCCGTTTTACTCAAGTTATCGCCATACAAAATCGACCTTTTTTAAAAAATGATTTTTTTCTCAATCATAGAAAAATAAAATGTCTTGAAAATTTTACAGAATAATCTTCTCTATTGTCCTAATTACCTCAATTTTTTTTTAAACTTTTCATTATCTATTTTAGAGAAATCACCGTTTAAACAAAAATGATGTTTCCCTTCTATAACAAAAGAAAGGAAACACCTTATCCGAAATTTCGGATAGTAGAAGATAGGTAATTTTATGCTCTTTCAAATGCATTTTCACTGGCTCTATGATATTATTTCAAACGTACCAAAATACCAGAAAAACTAAATGCCAAAAATCGAAAAACCGCGAAGAAACAAAAAAAAACAAAAAATTATAAAAATTATTATTCTGCCCTTTTCGTTAAAAAAATAAACAAAATGAGGCCTGAAGCATTAAATGTTACCGTGGGTTACTCGAGATATGGTTGCACACACACACATATACACACGCGCACACACACACATACACACACACGCGCGCGCACACGCACACGCACACGTACACGCACACGCACACACACACATACACACACACACACATACACATATATACACAAATCCATACAGACATTTTCTAAAAATAATGTATTTTGATTCCTTATATCTCAAAACATGTCTCTAACATGTTTTTCGCAAAACTTTTTTTTTACTATCAGGGAGCTTCGTCTTTGGGGAAGCAAAAAGAAGAAGATGAAGAAGAGTCCTGGCGTGCATGTGTATGGAAGGGGGAGGGAGTGGGTGTACAATATGGATTAAGCGTATTTATTTATGCTATCGCACGGCGACGTGGCAGAGCACCCCATAAAGAGCTCATTATTATGCTGTATTTACTCTCGAAAAATTGCTTGTATAAGACGGTAATTTAGTTAAAAATATTATTTCAAGTTTCGAAAAAAGGTACATTTGAAAGAAAAGTTTTCGATAAAACGTCCTATCGAGAAAACGTCTCTTGAAATAATTTCGAATACGTATTTACAAGTATTTTTATTAATAATACTTAACATTACGCGTATCTCAAATAATACATTAATACTTAATTAACTTATACA
Source organism: Gastracanthus pulcherrimus (assembly GCA_949152435.1). Lineage (NCBI taxonomy): Eukaryota > Metazoa > Arthropoda > Insecta > Hymenoptera > Pteromalidae > Gastracanthus > Gastracanthus pulcherrimus. The sequence continues at coordinate 132,251,094 of OX424574.1, read as the reverse complement.
CTCAACAATCTCAGAATATATTATTCTTGATAGAACTACAATATGCTTCTAATCCTGCATTAAAAGTACTGCGACCTAGCGCGATGGGCATACGAATTATAGTGGGCGATACTGTAGATACGATTCTCCTCCCAGGCATTACTATTTGATAATTATTGTTAGAAAATGTACGACTTACGGATGAAGTTAAGTTTATGCGGTCACTACAACATCGTAAATGTCAGATACTCACCTGAAAAAAAAGAAATACATTAATTTTTAGAAACTTGATGGTAGAATGTATGATATTACAAATGCAATGTGTTATTACTATTACTAATATGTATGCATATTACAAATTATATATTACTGTTACATTTAGTATATTGCTTTTCACTTTGTAAGATATCTAATTATATTATTGTAATTGTACAGCGTAATCATAATAATACATGCATTTTTTCACAAATAAAATATTACACGACTTTTCTTTTACACAAATGTATACATTTTTTTTAGAGAAACAATTTTGTGTAGATTATTCTCAGTATAATATATTTAATATATTGTCATAAATAGTTTTAGAAAACTTTTTCATTTTGTCATTTTTTGTAAGTTGTCCGCAATAAGTGTATATCTTATATATGTTTGCGATTAGACTTTTATGAATTTATGCAACATTTGACCCTCATGAACCTACGGGTGGAATTGCAGGGATGGTTGTTCATGGGTTTGATGAAAAAAACCCAGTTAAACAATGTTTTTCGCTTATAGCTGTAGGCACGCAGTTCATATATTGTGACTAAATAAAAGGTGTAGATTCCCTGCTATAGTTTGTGCTGAAGCACGAGTATACATGTTTGAATGTCGAAGCTAAAAATATGAAAAATATATAACAATTAAAATACGTATAGTATAAAATAGTTATTTTTTAGTTTCCTAAGCAGAATGTTTTATCAAATACAGATCCTGAATAATAGAACCCAACCACCCTCAAAATACCACTAAAACCCATAAAAAATGGCTTCGATGCTGAGAGCTCCTCGAGATGAAGCTTTCAATGGATTGGTCTGAAATTTTTACTGTATCTTCAGATGCTTCTGTATTTTGAACATACAGCAAGACTATGGATTTTTTCCAGCTTGCTTTTTCCACCTAAAGTAAACAATATACTACTGAAGTCTGGCGTAATTTACGTGAGGTACTATACATTATGAACAATTATATGTATGTCTAAAAGAAAGCTGGTATTAAGTCCTTTAATTTGAGTGGTCAGAGTATCTTTGATGATATTTGGATGAAAAGTTATGCTCGATTTGAAATTGCGAAAAAATGTAGGTGATAAAATAGGAGATCGCAAGTTGCCAGAAATTTAGGAATGCAAGTCGTGGGCAAGTTGCGATCTCCCATTTCGTCACCAAATTTTTTCGTAATTTTAAATCGAGAGTAACTGTTCATCCAAATATCCTCAAAGATGCTCCGACCACTCAAATTAAAAGTCTTAATGCCAGCTTTCTTTTGAGCATGATGTATATTCAAAATACAAAAGCAGACCAAGTGTATTATTTCTTAAGATGATTGATCTATTTTTTCTGCAAGTTACAGCTTATACGTGTTTGATAAAAGAAGTTAAAGGGGTGCCAACTTGGCGATTGTCAAAACAAGCCCTACCTTTAAAGAACTGTAACACCCGTTACAATTAACGATTTCAAATATACCAAAAAAGAATTAAGGGAGCAGGCCTGGGTTAAACCCAAAACAGACTGTCTTACGAGTTCAGAAAACTTTTTATGTTTAAAAGTACTCATTCTGAAAATTTTTATGCTGTCAGAACACAATAATATCTTAAATTTTACTGTCGTAAAACCTCAAAATATTGATCCTACACATCACAATACATCACTATTTTCAATACTATATATTAAAGGAACTTTGATCCTCACAGGATTCGAGGTGACATGGCGAACGAAATATTTTCTTCGACGGTTATTCGACTCATTTTGTCATATAATATAAAAATAGCGGAACACTTTTTCATTAAAATTTTTCTTCATTATTTTTTTACGGAGATTCAATCAATTTTTTAAAAAATATTAAAAATTTATTTTCAAAAAATCTATTGGATCTCAGAAAAAAAATAATAAAAAATATTTGACTAAAAAAGTGCTCCAAACAAAAAAATTTTTTTTCATCGTGTCACCTCGAATCGTGTGAGGATGAAAGCCCTTTAATAATGAATTCAGAATGATTGCTTTTAAACATAAAAAGTTTTCTGAACTCGTAAAAAAAAGTATTTTTTGGGTTTAACCCAGCCTTGCCCCCTTGAAAGGTCTTTTTAAACCGAACATTTGAAACGTGGTAGATCTAAAACCGTTTTTATTTCGTAAAATGGAAAGCCATCAAACATAACCTAAAAAATGCAAATTTTTGTGTTCACGTTCAGCTCAGTAGGGGTGATACGTTGAGTGGCCAAGGAGGTCATATTTCTTTCTCTTAAAAATGGTAAAAAGAGGAAGAAATTCTTTTTTGGAACGTTCAAACTAGCAAAAATGGGAGAATGTATCTGTAAAATTTTTTGAAAATGCCATTTTTTTAGACATTTTTGTAAATGCAGAATATTGTACTAGATCGTATGGGGGACCTTAGCGACTGACACCTGATTTTACGGCTTCTTTTTGTATGTACTTTCATATAAATAATCAGCAGATAGAACTGAGATATGTGTGTGCACCGATTTGTCGAATTATGCTGGCCTATCTCATGTACTCATATTTTTTTATAATAACGTTTCTAAAAAAGACATTGTTTGACAACTGTTTTCATTGCGTAAAATAATTCGAAGCAAGTTGTAAGGTATGAAAACAGTGTTTTAGAAAAATTGAATTTTCCATCAATATTCATCATTTTCCCACTGATCCATGCCCTTAAGTATTGCCAGACTAAAGAAATTTAAAGTATTAAAAACAAATTTCGATTTAAAAAGATTTTTTGAATCTATTATTTTGTTATTATTTAAAAAAATAATTTTTAAGTTATGTCACATGTATCAATCGAAAGGAAATTAACCCTACTTTAAGTGAAAATGTACATATTTTTGACAACTTCAATGCATAAAATGACAAAAAAATTGTTTTTCGATTTTTACACCCATTCAGCTCCAAAATATAATCAGTTCTAAGTTCAAACCTATGTTATATTCCTGCAAAATTTAGGAGTTGTGGTAGATACAAATTTTGGTACTATCCATATGTACACACAGACGCACACACATGCACCCACACACACGTACACACGCGTACATACATACATACACACATACACACACACACGCACACACGTACGCACACACACGTACGCAGACACATGCACACACGCACACACCTACGCACACACACACGTACGTATACACGCACGCACTCACGCACGCACATACGCACGCACGCATGAACGCACGCACGCACACACGCGCGCACGCACCCACCCACCCCCACACACACACAACATTTTTTAAGTCTAGGATATTCGTACTCCCCACGGCCTAAGTAATATATTACTCACCAAGGGAGTAAAGTATGCTATTGACGCCCGCAAGTGATTTGCTGCCCGAGGGACGCAAGAGCAGCAAACTCGCAGGCGTCAATAGCCCTCATTGCTCCCAAGTGCAGTATACAACTTTTTCTCATGCCCAGTGGAAAGTTATTTGTGTTTAATTCCCGATTTCAGGGTCGAAAACGTCACATAACATCACTTCTAGAAACGGCGACGCGGATGTTCGTCTCTACTTTTGCGCCCGATGAACACCGCCGGCGTAATTTTCAGCCCGAGCGAAGCGAGGGCAGCAACACGCAGGCAGCGTTAGCCGGAAGGAAAAGGAGAGAGATGCGCATGCACGTGGCAGTTTCTAGGCGTGAGAGAATGTGGCGTTTGATACCCTGACAACGGGAAATAAATACAATACTTTACGGCAGTGTATGAGGAAAACATAATTTATACGTTGAAAAGACACAAAAGAATTGTCAGCAACACAAATCTATCTCTTTAAAAAAATAAAAAACCCTTTTAAAATTAAACAAAAATTAATTGATTAAAATAACACTGTAGACTATTTTCTAAGCATAAAAACTTTAATTTCATATAAAAAACAAGAAATCGATGAATTATCACCTTTAGGTAAGGGTAATTTTATTATTAAATAATTTTAATGTTTAATTTAATTTTATTTAATTTTGGAATTTAACATAGTTAATATTAAACTTACAAACATAATAAGATATAAAGGTATAACAAAAATAATAGTTGCGTGACACATTATACATTTATAAATAGGCCTTTACTCGCAGTAGTACAACTGAGATTTAATAACTAAATAAATCTCGGAATATACGTATAACACCTTCAACAAATCATAAAAAAGCATAACTCATGCAAATAGTAAGCATACGGTTGCGTATAGAAAAAGTTAACAATCCGTTGTAGACGAAAATAAACGTCGCAGCACACGGAAGAATAAAGAGGCGAAAAGGTGACGGAAGCTATCAAGATAAGCGATCGAGTGAGAGGAAAAGAGGGTGTCCACGCTCATGTATACGTACGTATATACATAATGCGCGATCGTGGCTCCGACGGTCACGCAAAGAGCCAATCGTTCCCTCTCGCGATTTTCGTTCTATTTTTTCTGGTAAATCCCCTTCCCTCCTCCCATTCTCTTCGATCGAGTTTGGCCAATTACATTAATCACGAAACTGATTCAATTTCCCGTAAGATATATATGCGAACGCTCAGTAATATAAGAGCACGGGGGAGTTTTCCGAGTTTCGTAATTAATATCCCGCAAGCACCCCCAACACCGGCCAAGTGAGAGAGAGATTCAAGAGACAGGGAAGGAGAGACGGAGAGAGCGAGAAAGAGAGTGAGAGCGCGCACGCGAGAGAGAGAGAGAGAGAGGGAGAGAGAGTAAGTGGGGATCGAGAGCGGCACTTTTCATTTTCATTTTGGCGCAAACGTCTCGCGCGCGCGGCAGTTTGTCAGTACGGCTTGAAGGCTCCTCGACACTAGCTTGCAAAATCTGCACACGTCGGCGTGTCTCAAGATGCCGTTAATTGCTCGCTCTCCCATTGTTACCCTGCAGAGAGCTTTGGCTCTTTCTGTGTACATTTTCATCTCTTTTTCTTGCACACGATCCCGCAAATCTCTTTTCCCCTTCTATACTTTATAAAACAATCAACTGTATCTGACACTTATTAGATCTCAATTAGCTTCGATTGAAAGCTCAACAAAAAGAAAAATCACATTGATAATTTTATTCGACTACAAATTATTATGATTTATATATAAATTAAGAAAAAACCAAAACGTTGAGTCATTCTTAAAAACTGCATGTTTCTTCGAGTTATTCGAGTAAGTGTGTAAAGTCAGTCTGTTAACATTTAGTATTTATTTTTTTAAAATCGTAAATTCCGAAAAATAATTTAAATAGAAAAAATTGTTGTTACTTTATACGTTTGATATATGTAAAAATGTGCATAGGCATGCATGAAGCAAATAAAGCATAATTTTCTTTTGATTTATATATCTAACTATGACCTAATAGTATATTGTGTACCAAGGGTGAAAGTAGACTTTTTATTACCCGTGTGTGGTTTGGAGTAAGAGTCGAGGGGACAAGTACGAGCCGAAGGCGAGTTCGTATTGTGAGCCGAAGACGAGCGGTCCTAAAAATGGTGGTTGGTTGTCGACTCGGTGTAAATACACGCCTGTTAGACTTCAATATCAGGCTGTCATAGTGTTTAGAGGGGCCCCAGACACATTTGAAGAGCGAGTGTGACGGCGGGCATAAAGAACACTCTTTACGCCCACCGGGCGAAACTTTTTTGCCAAGAGTGGGCAAATCGTTTTTTTTGTTCGATCGCAGGTCGGAAATCAGACGCTTTACGTCTGCTTTTGAAACATGAAATAACGCGAAAATCGTGCATGTATGACAAAAAGTCATTTTTGTGAAAAAACTTATCACTTCTTACATTTTTCAAAAAGTATTATTTTAACAAATAAAAAAATTAGAACATTTCTTTTAATCTATGTAGTGTAAATATATACAAAATATATGCATATATTTTGAAACTATACGCACAGTTTTTTTAAAGAAATTTTAAAGAACGAAATACGATTTGTAATAATTCAAGTATATTTATTAAGAGTATATTGAGAAATCTATCTCTTAAAGAACATAACAGCCGTTTTATTTTTCAGTACGGTACACTAAAATTGAATCAAAATCGAACATTACTTTTGTTAAGTCATTCAAATATTAGTTATTTGACTTAACGTACATTTTTATTTTTATAAAACTGACCGAAAAAAATATTTTTTATCACACATGTTTGAAAACACTTTTTTTATGCCTATGTAGTTGGACTAAAGTAGCCATTTTCCGGTCGGCAGGCAATAAAGAGCGTAGCGAGAAAAAATGTTTAAGTCCTCTTTTCAAATATGTCCGGGGATAATACCACATGTTTAGGAGTTTTACTCTCCCATGGTACACAATATATATTACACGTTAAGAGCCTTAATTAGTTAACAAATAGGTTAATTATTTGTCATCATATAGTTTATGTAGGTTGGTGCAATATCGTAAAGAAACGCTCTTTTAAATAATAAAAGTAAAGTCATAATTATCAAACCCCTAAATTTCATAACCATCTACAATACCAAGGACTCTGAACAAAATATAAAAATTAGAAAGTTCGAAAACAAAAATTTTCAAGGTAGCCCCGACATTTATTTTTAATTTCAAGTTCTTTTTATCAACGCACACACATTATTTTTAAAAACGGTATACAGTCTTAACCAGCTAAGCTCTCTCCCTTTCACTCTATATATCGGGCATTTTGCAGGTCTAGAGGAAGATGAACGCATATCACCGTCACGGCGGGGTGGTAGCTGCTTTTTTCGTCTTCTTGAGAAAGCGCCGAGGCGAGTCTGCCATTTGCCGATCCATCATACGTACGTGACCCCATCGACCGCTGGATTTTCTCCGGGAAATTATCTATAGTGAGAACGAGCCCAGAGCTTGGCTCGAATGTAAGTAACGAGCGCGAAACGAGAAAAGAAGCTCAACTTCTTCCTTTTCTTTGCCCTATATTTTTCTTCGATTTTTTCCTTCTCTTCCGCTCTCGTCGTACTGCCATTATCCACTAATCCGCGTAATACGGATGAGAGCAAGTGTTTTAATTTCTGCAACTTTAAAAAACTTAAGCGCTCCTTGCTCTGAGTCTTATTTATGCTCTTTTATGTGCCCTTCATGGGATTCTTATATGTTAAGTAATAAGAATACATTCTTTTTATTACGTCTAGACATCGCATGTAAAAAGGGTGACATTAATTCCCTGCTTTACGATAACAATGGACACGTTGATACTGCTCCAATCAAAATAATGACTCTTATATTTTTTTATAATGACGAAATTAGGTCACAATGTATGTTTTTATTTCATTGTATTATTTATTAAATTATAAATTCTATTAATAATTTTATTTTATTATATTTTTCAAGATGATGTGTATTCATTGAATGGGGTGTAGTCCTCTATCTCCATTTAAAAATTTACTAGTCGATGTCAAAATTATTATGAGAACAATGTTGTAGACACATTTCAACTTTATAATTAGATAAACTTGAAATATTTCCATTACTAATATTTCAATCGTTTTAACAATAGATAAGACTATTATTCTTCGAAATATCGTACACGAAAGACATTATTTAATGATTATTAATTTTTAATACCATTAAAATTCACCTAAACATTAACTATAGTGATCATTGACTCAGACTCTTGCCTCCCGAGATAAGAACGCGTGGAATCGCGGGTCCTAATTCCCGTCAGTGGGATATTATCGGGAACACTATAATAAAGTATCTTTATTTGGATTTTTCGGTGGCAGAGAAAGGACAGATAGGATAGATATATATATATATATATATATATATATATATATATATATATATATATATATATATATATATATATATATATATATATATATATATATATATATATATATATATAGAGAAAGAGAGAGAGATTTGATTTGATTTGATTTGATTTGATTTGCTTTATTTAGCCCGGGGACTGACTAGTCCCATTGGGCATAATATAAGTACATTGATGGGTTACATATAAATAAAATATATACACGTAATATATAATATAATATAATATAATATAATGTAATGTGATGCGCATGTTTTCGCAGTAGAGTGTAGAATGTACAAGTACAATAACGTAATTAAAATTAAATATTTAGTGTCAACATCACAGTAAAAATAAACTTTCTTAATTAATAAACGAACTTCAGTCTTCATGTATTCAGTCTTCGTGTATACATAGATAACGCAGTAAGTAGGAAAACAAGACGTAAATAGCATCTAAAGTTACCATCTTAATAGTGTCATGAAGTTCGTGTCGCTTGCAACTCCTATAGATCTGTATGTCATCGGCATAGATCATGTGCCGTGTGAAACAGAGAACATTGGGTAAGTCATTGATGAAGATTGCAATTGCTCTCATCAATGACTGCCTGACATCTGTCACCGAGATAAAAAATAAACCACTGGATAGACTGGTCATTGATTTTAAATGACCGTAGTTTATGGATAAGTACATTATGTAGTATTCTATCAAGCGCCTCAGAGAAGTCAAAGAGTACTAGAATCGTAAAAAGAGATTTATCCATACCCCCTCTTATGTCATCCAGGACACCAAGTAGGACTGTTTGTGTACTATGTTATGACCGGAATCCTGCTTGCCGAGCATTGAGTAAGTTGTGTATTTCAAGGTGGTTGATGAGCTGTTTATAGATTATTTTCTCCAATATTTTCGAGCACTCAGACAGCCTTGCAATGGATCGAAGATCAGATTCCTGGGTTATTGTATCGGATTTAGGAATGGGGGTGATCAATGATTGTTTCCAGGGTGATGGGTAAAAGGCTGTGGATATGGATGAATTAACAATAGCTTTTAGTAGTGTGAGTATGGCTGGACATGATGTCAGCAAATTACGTATCTAGATGCCATCCATACCAAAGAGAAAGAGAGAGAGCTAGAGAGAGACTATTAACAATATAACTTGTAATAATATAAACAAAAACATATTAAAGCAGTCCGTTAGTTTGAGGGTTATCTTCCCCGTGATACATTCAAAATTGAGCACTAGAGCTATCTACTGTCCAGCTTTTTAACTCTTATTACAAAAACTCAAATCGGAAATACATGTAAGTCATATATGTGCATATATGATGATGTATGATCATATATGATCATATATGGCCTTATAGAGACAACATTCATATACGGCGATATATGGAGCATCATATATGGTCATATATATAAAACACTTTTTCCAGGGATCATAAAATATATACTTATATCAACAGGTAATATTGTTTACTATTTTCCATAATTATGTTGGATATGACGCTCTCAAGTTATTCATGATAATATATATATATGATTCTACCACTTCTTAATCTACTTCTGACATTTCAAGCACGCTTCTCCTGCTCTTCAGGGATTGACGAAAAAATTTAAAAACTCCATTCATCGTCCGTTGATCCTACGTCCTCGCTAATGCTATATTATGTAACTTCTTGAAGAAATGGTACGGAAAATAATTAGAAATGTTGAAAGATTAAGTAACAGATTTTTTGTTAAATTTATGCATAACTGAAATAACAATAACAGAGGATATTCGCAACCTATATTAAGATATACAATTGTGAACAAAATATGCAATTCTGATGCTAAAATGATCCAATTTAACACTTTTGACGATATCATTTTTATCTATTTTGTTATTTAGTTTCGAATAATGGTAAATAAAAAATTAAAAACGAATTAAAGTACGTTCATCGCGATTGGTTTCACTAATTGGGTGGTTTTCATTAAACACGGTCATTTCAAGTTTCTTTCTACCGCAAAATAAAAGTAAAAAAAAAAAAAAAAAAAAAAAAAGTAAAATAAATCGCGATTTTTTGGTTAATATATTATATTAAATATAGTATGTAAAACATATATACATTTTTATCAGGCAGAATCAATTCATTCTATATAGATAAGCTAAATTTATGTTGAATTATGTTAAATTGTTTTCAATATTTGTCATTATATGCCAAGGAAGACTTAAAAGTATTAAAATAAGATTAAGCAAAAATTACTCTGACTTTGGTACAAAAGTAAAAAACGGAGTATATAAAATGGGTTATGATAAATTTTATGTTTTATTATATTAAACCCTTTCCATCCCCTTGTAGCCATATGGCACATAAAAATGATATTGCATTTATGAGGTTCCTATGAAATTTATGTTGAACTTTGAGGCATTGTTGCACTCTACTATATCCAGAGAATATACTTTATTGGTATTAAGAACGTATGTGTATATAAAGTATTACGAGACTTAAAAAAAATCATGGAAGTAGTTCTCAATTAAGACAATAAGAATATATAATAAAAAAATTATATTTATTGTATTGTTTTTTTTAGTTTGAAGGTAATTTATTTTTGCAGTCATATGGCTATAACGGGTATTCGTTGTAAAAACTATTGTAGTACGTAACCAATATGTAACAACAAATTTTCAATTTATACAATAATATCTTTCACGCAAAATCGTTGAAAATTTCACTGTAAAGTAGAATGTACAGTGCACACATACACATAGTCATTAATTAAATTATTTAATTGCCACACTTCTCGTTATAGACATATGGCACACTATTAAACATCTCGGCGGAAATCAATCTTTTTTATTGATGCCTCTTTAAGCTAATATTCATAGAAAAAAAATTTGTTGTGGCACTCGGACAATTTGCAAACATATCATATAATAATACATACTGATTGCGTGCAACATCGAGATTGAGATTGCCATATGGATAATACTGACAGTTAAAGAAAAGCTTCACGTTACTAATGTCACAGTGGTCGAAATGACTAGCATTAATTCTACGCTGACCATTTCTTTTGGTTTGCAATGCTAATATGACAAAGCGTGGCTTTTCCAGCTGATTCGATGTCTCTACTTTCCACTCATGTTGTACAGTTGTTGGTAGTACAGGATACTTATACAACTCCCAAGAGCGAAATCTCATAGCAATGGGTATATCTTTTCCGACGTGATTAAACAGTTGAATTTTGCGTTCGTCTGACAGTACTATGTAAGGCATAAGCCACTCTATGCGAGATAGTGTAATCTTAAAATCTTCATATGTAGCCCTTTGGTCGACTTATATTGGACTTCGCACAACAGCATTCCAGTCACTCCTCGGTCTCATGAGAATAAGTTCATGCTTAACATTTATAACAATTTTTCAAAATTGCCATTTGCATCAGATATTTTTCCAGTCTCAGCAACATTAATCCAACCTAAATTTTCAAGATATTTACTTTGACTTGATGAAAATGAAATGTAACCTTTTATTAATGTAGTCAGACCAACATTCTTACATCTATCGATCTCCATAGCATTAATCTCATATCGCATTTCTTCAAATAGGTGACAGATAGCATTATTAATAAGCTCAGTATTTTCCACTGCATTACCATTTGTCTTTACTAATTGACCACAAATATGCAGAGAAATTTTGGATGGTAACAAACATAAGTCTTTGATGTTGAATCGATATACGTATCTCATCGCTGTTGTTGAACGACAGCAATGTGTAAGGTTGCGGTGGATGGACCTCATAATGTGAGACTGATTCATCACAAATAACTTTTCTAGGTACCCAATGACAGCATCAGATAAATACACAAATTCTTTTGTTCTTTGCTACCTTTTCTATATGTTGATCGTTTTCTTTGACGTATTTTAGTGACTATTCTGAGACGAAGACTCTGTAGGAATTGAATATTTTGATGTGTTAACTGTTTGGTAACTTGACGTCGACTGACTGTCTGATGACATACCGAAGTGTTAATATAATTTTGTCCAACCTTAGCATTAAAAACAATTCCCATTATGATTAAATTTTTTTTAAATATAAAAGAATCGTTACAATTTCACCACAGAGGTTCCTGGGGGAACTATAGGAATACACTCATGAATTGAATGAACTTTTTTCTTTAAGAATGGCTACAGGCAAGTCAGAGTTGTGACTTATATAAGGTTTCAGAACACGCTGAGTAAAACCTAATAGACGACTAATACAGTCACTTGGTTGTAAATCTATTTCATGCCTACTAGCAATAATACTTCGTAACGTATTATTATTTGGTTTAATACTAACTTTAATATCTTTTTGATCGAGAATACGTTGTAAAGTACCTTCAATGTCTTCTATTTCATATCTGCCTGTAGGCAGCTCAATGATCTGTTGTCCAACATGAAATTTATTACAATTAAAGTCTACGTTTGGTAAAGAATTGAATGTAAGTAGTTCAACCAATCCAAGAACATACATTTTATCAGAGTCTTGTTCTATTGGGCGAAAATAATGAGTTTCCAGAACTGATGAAGTCCCGGATAGGCTAAGAGTCAATAATTCAATCGTCTTAAATGAATGTAGGAGATTGATATGATTTTAGAGTGATTTCTTCTTATATAGACAAAAACTTTCTATTGAATTGAGCTGATTGCATTAAAATTTGAGACAAAGGTGTCCGAATACAAAAATTTCAAATTCTTGATATCTGGGATAGTTATACTTGATTTCATCAGTTTTCCAGTAATTCATGAGATCTTCAGGAGGTTGTAAATCTCCAAAACTATCAAAGTACATAATATTTTTACCATTTTTACGATAAGCTATCCAGTGCTTGCCAGGTCCATTCTTATCATCAAGATTGATAATTGCTGATTCTCTGTAACGAGTGTTACTCATAGGTAATGCATTTCTCATAAATACACCTCTAAAATTAGGAAATATCATTAAGAGCGTATATTTTTGTAAATCTTGATCAGTTAGTCGTCGTTGTGGTAGTCTTACTTTATCGAAGTCTTTTTTTCTTTGGTTTAATTTGTGTATGCAACCGTTTTGGTTTCTTTACATTTTGAACCAATGAAATACCGTAACCTTTATGGTGCGGTTTCAAGTGCAGTCCGTTACCAAGAGCTATCATTTCCATTTCTCATTATGCCTCTTTTGCCCTTCCATGTTTTCTCTAGCAGCATCTATTCACAGCTTGAGCACTATCACCAGCACCTCCTGCTAATGAATCCATAGCACTAAGACCAGCAAAAATAGTAATAAGTGCTGCAAGGAAATCTCCCACCTTAGGAACAGCTAGTATACGCGGAATATTTATATTACGTTTTCCACCAACATTCTTTATATGATTCCGAGCTGCCAGTACAGTAGATTTAATTACAGTGCGTGAATCATTACTAGGAATGATAGAATTTGCAGTTGACTTAATTAAATTCTTCAATGTCAACTTTTTTTTCTTAAAAATTTTTTTCTTCCTACCAAGTCTCATACCGAACTTTGACTTTACCTTTATAATGTTTGCAAGAGCTAAAGCAGCCGCTTTTTCACGTCGATTAGCGTCATTGGACTTTACTCGCTAACATGCTTTTTTAGCCAAAGCTCGATGTACAGCGCTTCTTGCTTGAATATTTTCACGATTCTTCGAGTAGGCTAATCTCTTAGATAATTTAGTACCTGGTCCACAGTACTGATAACCAGGTATATGGAGTTCGATTGGCATTTAATTTATGAATGAATTTACCAAACCAAAAACTTTGTGAACGATCATGACTGCATGAAAGTTTTTTCATTACTGACGTAAAAGCTATAAATTTGAGCTTTTATAGCCACAATCCTTAGTTATGATCAAGTCTCGAAGAAAGGTGGGCTTTCAAGAACAATCGCTGAAATTACTAATAATAAACATTGATGCTCTTACTGAATCAAATCATAACGTTGTAAATGTCATGGAAATTTACTACCAGACAGTATTCGTGCTGTATTCTGCGGACCATCTAACTGTGGTAAAGCAAATGCTTTATTATCTATAATTATACATCCTAATGGTCTAAAATTTGAAAATATTTATGTTTACTCGAAATCGCAGAACCAGCCAAATTGAATTAGTGTTGTTTTTTGTTTCATTGCAAAAAAATGCAATAGACACAAAAATGCATCATTTATTAAAATCACACATTTAAAAATTTGACTACTATTTAACATATACTAGTTTACAAATCTCGTCATCAAAATAGTATAAAAATTTGTCTATGCTCTATTATAGATAGATACAGATTCAATATTGCAAAAATAAATTATGTCATTATTAAATCATTTTAAAAAAATCACAAAATAATAATATTTTTAATATAATATTATCTTTCCAGTTTTTGGATTTTTTCGTACAATGCAATACGTAAAGTTGGCTAGAAGTGTAGTATAGTAAATCTCATATATAATAATACTTAATATCTACAAGAAAGAGCACAACGATAAAGCTTAGCGATGTCATGATATATAAGGTGAAAAAGAATTGTTTAAATTGCATAATCTGACAGAAAAAATCTGACTCCTAAAAAATCTTTTCTGAAATTTGAATAGATCAAGTATTATTCCAGTTATCTCATTGTCCAAAAGAATGCACTTTTTATATTTTATTCTTTTTCTGAGAAAACAAATCATCTCACTACCTAACAATTTACAGGAATGTACCTTTATATGAAACAAGTATTTAGTAAAAATTGCACTGACTTTTATCGTCTTAGTAATAAATCTTAAAAAATAAAATATTGTCACACAATGTAACAACTGAAAAACGACTCATATAAAATCGTTTCCAGTCCTAAAATGAAGGACTTTATGAGCACTTTATTCTGTAAAAGATTCGCTTCCCAAAAACCATTCCTGCATTGAAAAAATTCAAAACACCAAAATTAGAAAATTCTTTTATTTTGAAAAATGACCTTAAAAAAAATTAATTGACCATTTTCGCTGAAACTTTCAAGCGCCCACCAGGTATTGATAACAAATATCTGTGTAAAAATTGGGAAACTTATACCGCAGATTGAACGAATAGTGATATGCCACATACTAACACATACACACACACGCAGACACACATACACACGCACGTACGCACGCATGCACACATGCACAGATATACACACATGGACCCACACGCACACACACACACATTTTCTGAAAATAGTGTATTTTGAATTCAATTGGCCCAGGAAATGTTTCTAACTTTTTAACTATTACAAAGCCTCCTTTAGCAGGAAGCAAAAATGTAATCCGAAAATTAACAAGCTTTATTTCATATATGCCCAAATATGATCATATATAAATATATATGATCTTACATGAAGTCATTTTTATCCGAGAATATGAGTACGCTAACCAAGCCGTAATCGGGTTTGTCGGTCGCAATTTTTTTTCGATCATATTCGTTTATTTATAAATGTCAAATAAACAACAACTATTTATGATTAAAGAAAGCATGTTAAACTAGCATTATATACAGTTTTATTTATCTTCAACACTGTTTTCATTTAAATAATCAGTGATCAAGCTTAGGTGCGCTGATCATGCTGAATCTTCCGTATAAAGCTTTCTCTTAGAAAATGCTAAAAGACAGTGAAGTTTGTTAGTTTTGCTTTCATATTTCTTTCGATTTGTAATTAATATAAATTACACTAACACAAAATGCTTCAACATACATTACCGTTGTGTTGTCACTAGAGAACGAGAGAGTGCAATTACCAAGAAATTCCTCAATGAAATTCGACGACTTGTCCCCGCGTACAAACTATCATCCGCGATTACCGATATATTGGTCAATCAGTGCCGAATTGGCTGACACGTCGATAATTGTAATTGCTAATCATGCAATTATATTGTCATTGTGCGTTAGGCTGCTGCCTCCGTCGCGGCGAATATCTCTCGGCCGTTTGCCGCTGTATATTTGGTCGTTGATAGTATAGGCGGCTGCTGTAGATGCTTGCCTACGTCGACTGTGCTTTGCTGCCACGTAGATATATGCGTGCCATTCGCGAATGTATGCCCACGGAGAATTTGCATATTGACCCTTTAGCGTGCATGCGCTCCCGTTAATCATTATTAATTGTCCCAAATAATTATGTTTTTCAGGTACGGTATGCGCGCTCGCACGGGACTGTGCAATGTGCATAATGCGTGACACGCTTCCTGCTGGCCGAATTTAGGTTATCGCTATTGACAATTAAAATGCAAATGTTTACCTACCGAATGGGTTTCTTCATAGTGAATTTATCATTATGCGTTAATCACCGTCGAAATCGACAAATGAGACTCTAAATGTTTATCAAACGTTGAATTAACTGTTTTTATTTATATTTAAATTTTTCATCTTCCTTTTTTTTTTTTAACTTTTCTTCGATTGTGCCCGCAAGAATTATTAAAGAAGAGAACTGGAGACAATAACATACCTAAAACTTTATTTTTTTTATTCTGGATAACAATAAAAGCTTTGACGAATTCGCTACCCTCATTAAAAATTGCTACAACTGAAGAAATGTAATAACTTGTTAATAACGCTTTGACACAGCCAAGAACATCCACCCTGGTTCCATGATTTTGTTAAAATATTTTTTTTCATTTCGTTAAACACTCTTCTCTAATACACTTTATTATTTATATTATAGAATCTTTACAAGCTCTTTTTATATATTTTTTCTGATAGCCAAATAAAGAGGGCATAATCGCCTTAACATTACATTCGTTACAATATATATATATATATATATATATATTCAACCCTATTACTCAAAGTAGTAATAGGTAGTAATATAATACCGACCCATTTCCTACCTTATCGGCTCTTTATTTTTATAATTTCTATTTTCGGTATTATAAATCTTTCAAAAAAACAATATCTTATGCCCTCCACATTCAGAACATGAATCTCCCATTGAATTTTTAATATATTTTTTTATTAACTGAGTGAGAAATGAATAGGTTGAAAAATATTCTGTATTTAATAGTTTCCAACCCATTTTTCTCCTACAATTATTAGTATTAAATTTCTTGAAAACTTTACTCAAGTTTTCTACTATAAATTTTACAATAGCGTCTTTCCGAAAGATTTATACGGAAAAAAATTATAATATTGAAAAGACAGGAAGGTAGAAATTAGTCCAAAATAATTTAATTTATAAGAATCCTTTTGCAAAAATAATATTAAAATTTGTGAATATGTATAAATAATAAATAAATGCACAAATTCACATTAAATACATAAATAAATAAATAAATAATTATAAACTTTGAAGTAACATTTATATAAGGTATAGAGTATACCTATGTTTTATTTTGAGATACATGAACGCAACAGTGGTCCAGTGGTTAAGGCATTAGCATGGTAGTAAAGAATAGTATTTTTTTTTGCTTCCTCACAGAGAAAGCTTTGTGGTAGTAAAAAAAAAGGTTTTGCTAAAAACATGTTAGAAATGTTTTGAGACTTAAGAAATCAAAAAGATCATCATTTAAAGAAAAGCGGCATAATACTTTTTTTTTATTTTTGATATTTTTTTTTTGTTAGCGGTTTTTTGATTTAGCTTAGAAATAACATCATCGATCCAATGAATATGTACTTGAAAGAGCATACAATTACCTATCTTTTCCGACCCGAAATTTTGAAAAAGATATTTCCCTTGTTTTTTATACACGAAAACGTCTCTTTTTTCAAACGGTTATATCTGTGAAATGTAAAATGGAAAATTTTTGAAAAAAATTCAGGTGATAAGGAATATTTAGAATAATATCCTGTAAAATTTTTGAAGCTTCATATTTTTCTTTTGTCGAGAAAAAAATAATTTTGTTATAAAAATCGCTTTTCTTCCTGACGCGATAAGTTAAGTAAATCGCCAGCATTTTATCTGAAACTTTACAAAAAGGTAGTTCCTTACTATCTCATGGCCTGTATGTTTTTTCAGATCATGAGATCTTTTACTTTCTGAAGTAATGAGGTTATGTTTTTTTTTTAAATTTGGCGTAGTCATTTTTTAACAAGAAGAACTAATCTATTTCCTTTTTAAATAAAGATTCAAAATTGCAAAGAAATATCAAGATTCATCGACTTGTTTTTGTTTTATAGTGATTATTTTATTTTTTTATTTTTTAGTTTTAGTTTTTCGGGTTTTTTGGAATGTTAGAAATTTTATGATCAATTTAGTGTAAATGCATTTAAAAAAGTATAAAAAACCTATCTTCTGCAACTGAAAAATTTAGTTTAAAAAATTTAAAAACGTTAAATCTTAAGGAAATAGGAATATTTTATTTATTATTTTATATACTGAGGGTTGGCGAGTGATGCGAGCAACAGGATTTCTGTTTTTATTTTTTATAATTTTTCCATTGATATTTTGAAATATTGTAAGATAAATGACATAATGTATATCAATATTTTTTATTTTATTTCTTATAAATATAGGTAAAAATGATACGTATGAACGATATAATTATGTAATTTTAGGTGTCGTTGAATTCAAATTCAATGTGAAAATTATTAATTTAAAAAAATAATGTTACCGAAAACTGCTTGAAACAGATTTAATGTATATATGAATGTAAATTAAAATATAAATGTAAAATAAAAATAAGATTATGGTTACAGCTAGTTTAATTAACTGTTATAAATTAAACCATCAATGATAAATCAGCATACATTTCTGAGCACCTAATTGAAAAGAGATATAGCAATAGCAGTGTAAATTTAACATGCAAAAAATTACATTTATTTATTAGTACATTATTATATATGATTACTAGTAAATTAAACAAAACAAATAATCAACGCACCTATCTATTTACCACTTGGGTGGTGTGGACAAAATAGAAGATACTTATATTTTTAATGTTATTTTAGAGAAAATTTTCTTGATAAGTGAAAATTAACAACAACCAAATTCTCTCCTATATTTATATATGATGAAAACTAAAATTTAGTGTAATGTTCATTTCATTTTTATAATTAGAGAGTTTAAGAAGTCAGTTAAAAAAATTTAAAAACGTTAAATGTTATGAAAATAGTAAATGTTACAGACAGCGGAAAGTGTTGAAGCCCATACGTCACCTTTGCGAGGAAAACCGCTTGTGGATCTCGGGGAAACATTTGAAAAGTAGGAAACGATAATGTAGACCGACCTTTACTCTTCTAGTATACCACGTGTGCGTCGGGATACGAAAAATAGATAATTACGCACTGCCGAAACGTCGCATATGACCGCCCCTCAATTTAGGCTCCCCGTTCGAAAAGCGTGCCAGGAGATCGACAGTGACGACAAAGGTTTTGGGCACACGTGTGAAACGTACAAACACGCAGCCGATTTCTCGAAATGCTTGTCTTTTCGTTTCAAAGGGAAAAACGGTAAATGTTATTACCTCCGGAGATTGTAATCATATAGGTGTGAGAAAATGAATGTCTGAGTGAACATCGTAGCGTATGTAATGTTTATTCGTCAAAGTGCGAAATTATGTAAAAGCGATATACTACAGCAAGATAATTACGAATATTGTATGTAAACATAAACAAATATTGTATGTAGATTTAAATTAATGTTTTATGTAAATTTAAGTTAATGTTTTGTTTAAATAGCGCCTAATTTTCCGCGACCGAATTAATATTATAATGAAGTATGTTACCCTAGACTAATAGAGTAAGTTTTGAATGAATATATCATGTTCGAATTGTATAAAATAAGTACGTTAGGTATAACGCGAGTTCGAATCCTGTCGCGGCGAATTAAAATAGGAAAGATTAGAAGTGGAGAGTCTGAGCTAACGAAGGAAGAGTCCGCGAGCTTTGCGGCAGAGGAGGTTCGAAATAATCAGATAAATTGTTGATCGAATATTATATTCAAATATCAAATCAAGTTTGCGGGATAAACGCATGACACTGGCATGCCATTGAAGGTCATAATTTTTTAACTAAGATTTTGGACCCTCCGCTTTGCACAAGTCGCCTTTACGTGCACGGACGCAAAAGGGTGGATCCGTGGCCGTGAGCCATTCAGCTCGGGGAAATTTTTCCTCGAGGATGTTCAGACCTCGTAGGGGTGTTCGACTCTCAGGTTTTCCAGGTCAATTACGTGCTGGGGGAGGTCGTAAGGCTGATCCGAGGCCGGTAGGCAGCCAGGGAAACGGGTGCAAGGTGGAGGGAGCAAAAGTCCGCCCTTCTGGACCTCGATCCTTAAAATGAACGCCGCGTCGGTGGTGGGAAATAAAGAGGGAGGGGATGAAAGGGACTTGGGCTGAGATAGAGAGCAAGCAGACACTTCACTTCGACAGCAGGACACGACGCGATCGGTTCTTATATTTGCGCACGCACATTTTTGTTTAATCACCCGTTACCGTTTGTTTAGCTTAAGTTCTTGTTTTGTCTGTCGATTATCGCTATGTAAAAGAAAATTTATATAAGAATAAAACGCCTTAATCCGAACAGTAACATTTTATTTATTAATTTATATACTGAGGGTTGGCGAGTGAAGCGAGCAGGAGTATTTCTCTTGATTGATTTGGAAATATTGTTTGAAAAAGTATTTTAAAATAAACAAAATAATGTATATAAATATTTTTTGTTTTATTTTTTATACATATAGGTAAAAATCATACGTATCAACGATATAATTATGTGATTATAGATGTCGTTGAATTCAAATTAAATGTGAAAATTATTAATTTAAAAAAATAATGTTACCGAAAACTGCTTAAAACAAATTTAATTTTTATATAAATGTAAATTAAAATATAAATATAAAATAAAAATAAGATTATGAAAACAGCTAGTTTAATTAAATGTTCTGAATTAAACAATCAATGATAAATTAGCATACATTTTTGAGAACCGAATTAAAAAGAGATATAGCAGTTTAGAATTAATTTATTAGAACAAAAATTTTCATATAAGAACAATTAATTTAGTTTGAGGAAGCTGTGATCAGGACACGTCGTAAACACGCCTTTTAGAAAATTAGTTTTTATAATTTCAAAAAAATCAAGTCTGAGTTTTTTTTTTTTTTTTTTTCAACACAAAAAAATAATTTGTTCATAAAACTTTACATTTAAAAACATTTATTCTGATAATTTTTAGACTATTCATACTTGGTCATAGGGGAGACTAGGGTATACCGGGCCACTAAAATACAATGACCCATAGAAATTATAAAAAGCCTAATTTAAAAAAAACCTAAAATAGCATTTAGTTACTGACCAATTGAAGAATGTTATTCTATATTGAGATCAGTGTTTAATGTTTCCTTCCAATAGTAAAATGGACTTTTAAATTACATAAAAAATAGCGATCTAAGAAATAGTTGGAGTAACCCCCCCCCCCCCCCCCCGCCACCCTCATTCGGACATAACGGGCCAGCGTAATTTTACGCTTTGCTGTTAGCTTATGGGTACCAAACTACCGAAAACGGGAGTACAATGTTTGTTTATGCTTAATCAATCGGGATATTAGATCGAGATACGTTACAACGACTCATAAATAAAGAGAAACTTTACATCCAGTATGCATGAAAACTTTTGTCATTTATATGGCTCTAAAACAACTTAAAATTCCTGTTTTATATTTGCTACCATTGCATTCTTCAAATTATGTTATCTATAAATAAACATCGCAGTGACATAAGGAATCCTTATCGGAATCGTGGTAAAAGTAGGATACTATCCGGTCGGGATCCAATGAGATCTCCTTACCAGATTCTTGTCGGACTTATAGGATTCAGGTAAGATTCAGTCAGCTAAACTTTTTTAATATAAATGATGCTTAAGCTATAACTCATAAATGTAAATAGTAAGGTACATTTGTCCATATTCGGATTTTTCAACTAGATATCTGCATATATTTTAAATGCCGTAAAAGAATATAGCTATCTATGAAAGTACCGTCTCCGCACGAATCTCCATAAATAAGAATACGAGCTTTTAATCAAGATCAGGCTCACAAGCTATACAAGACTTTAACAAGGACGTATCAAGAGTCAGCTAAAGCTACTTATCACGTTTATCAAGCGCCATATAGTTCGCGGTAAGAGCTGCGCTTGCGCTTGGGTAATAGCTGAGTAGCGGAAGCTCGAGCTAGACAGCAGACAGGCTGCGCCTCGTATAACGCGACGACATTATCCAAAAGTTGCATTGAGCGCGGGCGCGCTATCGCTCCGAGAAATTTACAGTAATGTGTGCAAAGAAAATATCGGACGAAGAGACGCGACGTCGACGACAACTACGACGACGCCGGTCGCTTGTGAAAGAGCTACCGAACGAAGCTCCTCGAAGAGAGAGGGACATTCCGGTGGCGCGGCCCGTAAATGTCGCGGGCCTTTATGGGAAATTCCCAATGTCCAGTATTCGCGGCGTGCCAGTCCGATATGAAGAGCTCGCGAGGCCCTTTGTCATAGCTCCTATCCGCCCGTCCTCGAGTGCCTTCTGCTTTACGGCCGTAAAGACGCGCGCTTACAATCAACTATATTAATATCTTCAATGTTCGCCCGATATATATATATATATATATATATATATATATATATATATATATATATATATATATATATATATATATATATATATAAGATTTTTAGGTTCAATATTTAGACGGATTCAATTACCGTATAAATTAACAGAATACAATACATGTATATGATAGATCCATCAATTCTAAAGGGCATAGTAGTTTTCTGTATTACGTTGAGTAATCAAATTTTCGGGACAGACCTCTTTATGAGGTAGCTGATAAGGTTAAAAATTGAATGACATGTAAATAATAATTATGAGAGTGAACGAAAAAATAAAGGAATGTTAAAAAAATAGTATATATATATACGTTCACTCTCATAATTATTATTTACATGTCATTCAATTTTTAACCTTATCAGCTACCTCATAAAGAGGTCTGTCCCGAAAATTTGATTACTCAACGTAATACAGAAAACTACTATGCCCTTTAGAATTGATGGATCTATCATATACATGTATTGTATTCTGTTAATTTATACGGTAATTGAATCCGTCTAAATATTGAACCTAAAAATCTTATATATATATATATATATATATATATATATCGGGCGAACATTGAAGATATTAATATAGTTGATTGTAAGCGCGCGTCTTTACGGCCGTAATATATATATATATATATATATATATATATATATATATATATATATATATATATATATATATATATATATATACTATTTTTTTAACATTCCTTTATTTTTTCGTTCACTCTCATAATTATTATTTACATGTCATTCAATTTTTAACCTTATCAGCTACCTCATAAAGAGGTCTGTCCCGAAAATTTGATTACTCAACGTAATACAGAAAACTACTATGCCCTTTAGAATTGATGGATCTATCATATACATGTATTGTATTCTGTTAATTTATACGGTAATTGAATCCGTCTAAATATTGAACCTAAAAATCTCATTTAAAACTTTCATCCTCGACCAATATTCTTGATTATATGAAAGCTGCTATATTTTTACAGATTTATATTTAACAATATCATCATATATGTTTTAAGGCTTCAATTATAAATAATGCTATTTATTATCAATAAAAAATAAAATTATTGTCGACAAATACTACCAGCGATCTTTACCTTCATCCATCAATCAATATACCAGCCTAAAATTTTTAAACTTTCTCATTCAGTTTTATTAAAATTTTATTAATTATTATTGAAGTTAAATAGCAGTAATTTTTTAATATAACACGCATAACTACTCGGGATATATAGTATAAACGTGCTTACTTTTTTTCTTCTCTTATTAACGTGATCTAACCACATTAAAATTCCAAATAAATTGGTTATATATTTTTAGATGGGGATAAATTATTCATTATGCGTGACCTAATTTTTTTCGGAAAATTTGAACATTTTATCAAAATATAACGAAAAAATTTTTTAATTGTTTTTATGGTCCTTAGGTCTCTTTGTTTGGTCATAATACAAACTTGTATATTTCTTGCTCTACGGCAAGGTTTTGAAAGATAAACTGATAGAATTGGAATTTTCGAGATTTTTCTGTGTTCAAAATACATATAATTAAAATATGAGTGTGTGAATTTGAAGTACAAAATCATTGACCAAAGTTGTAGCCTATTTAAGCCAGAATGATTCAATTTCTTTTAATTTTATCATAAAATATGGCTTAAATAGACTATAACTTTGGTCCATAATTTTGATTTACAAATGTCCACACTCACATCCTAATTATATGTATTTTATACACAATAAAACCTCAAATTGTTCATATTATACGTGTCTTGAATTGATGCAATTTTTTTGCATTTTGAGTTTCCTAAAAAGTAAAAATGAATGAAACTATTTACGCATCTGGTTAAAGTATTGTTTAAGAACCTAGAGAGAGGAAGAAGTATCGCGTTTTTATCAAATGTTTGAAATTTTAATTAATTTTGTAGGGAATTACAAAGTCGGCTTATTCATTAGCCGGGCTCAGCCTGTGAATTCTTAATTTTAAGAAATTCTAAGTTGATTAAATGTTTAAAATGTTACTATATTATTAAATTATAAATAACAATTTAATTACTCTAATCTTCATACGCAAGTCGCTCATCAGTAAAAAAAAAGCGAATCAGACTGCAGAAACTTTAACAGCAGAGGCATTTCGGTAATAGTTGTCACACAGCGCAACCGCAAATGAATTAGGTTATTTCACTTGTCACGTCATCAGAAGTATTGGCAATATTCAGTCACCTACAACTCTGAAACTCGCTCAATTGTCTTAAACCACATTGCAATTGTCTTAAACCACAGTGCAATTGTCTTAAACCACAGTGTAACTGTCTTAAACCACCGTGCAATTGTCTTAAACCACAGTGCAATTGTCTTAAACCAGAGTGCAATTGTCTTAAACCACAGTGCAATTGTCTTAAACTACAGTGTAATTGTCTTAAACCACAGTGCAATTATCTTAAACCACAGTGCAATTGTCTTAAACCACAGTGCAATTGTGTTAAACCACAGTGCTCGCCATATTAGTGAAATAGCCTAATAACTTTCTCAACAGGACAAGGCTAATAACAGACTAGCGGTTGATATAGCAGAACCTCTGAGGGATAAAAGTACGAGAGGTATTGACTTCGTGCACATCACTAGCGACACCACGAATTGGGAATTGGCGGCAAGCTTGAGAACCGCCCGATTGCTAAAATACATTGGGTTATGCGGAAAGTTATACATAATATTTTTTTTTATAAAGTACTATCATTTCAAACGCCTTCAAACTTTTTTGTAAGGTAAATATAAGTTTGTCTTATATTATACAACATTTTGCCAATGGTTTGAACGTCTGGTGATATAAAAATAGTACATTATGTCACAAGGGCAAAAAGTCAAATATTTTTTCCGCGGGTGATTCTACTCTACAGTATCACCCGAGGGAAAAATCGACTTTATTCTCGAGTTACATATAGTACTTTATGCCCATCTCAACTGCGGCCACTTTTTGACTTTTCAGTATAAGTTTATACTCTTTTTTCTTCACTACTTCGAATTCTTAGATTGTTCAAATTAATAAAGTTGCAAAAAATAACTGCATAAAATAACAAATAATATGCATAAAAGCCTATTTTATAGACCAGATTTCTTACAAGGAATGTAGGCCTAAACTTTGATTGTGTATAATTCCTTAATAAAACTGAATAGAAGGTTGTTTGGACATTAGATAAATTGCATTTTTTGTTGCGTTTGATACACTATTCGAATTATTACCTATAATAGGGGTGACCGGAATTAGCCAGTGATCGACATTACCCCGTTCTCCCCTAACACTCCAGCAAGATTTGTTGTGCGCTGTTGCCAAATCATGTATTTTCTGCACGGAATTTTTTGAATTACGAAAAAGGCCCTCACTCAATGAGAGGCGATTCGGTCACGGACCGATGAACTAGCATCTAACCAGATATATTAGACGTAACGTCAATTAACGTCAATTAACGTCAAACACGCTGCACTGAAATTTAACCCGGGTAAAAATGACTTTATGTAAGATCATATATGATCATATAATCCATGTATGAGTATAAGCGAATTATGGCAACATATAAGCATGTGTGAATCTTTATAGTCATGTATGCCTATATATGGCTTTATACCATATTTATATATATATATATATATATATATATATATATATATATATATATATATATTTATACCTATATGGACATCAAAAGTTTCAATTGGATGTTCGAAAGGACCCATATATCGACGCCTGAGCGGAAGAACCTCCTATCTCTACAAAATCTATTTTTATTTACAAATATATTGCAAGGTATCCTCATATATCATCTGTATAATATTATTATAATATTATTATATAATAATATTATAAGGATAATATATGAGGAGTTCCTTCGTGCGGGCCAAGATAGGATTTTCTTCGCCGCGGTGAGTTAAGAGGTTCTTCTCGCGTCGACCGAGATATAGGAGGTTCTTCACGTGCAATTCGAGATAGGAGGTTCTTCCGCTCAGGCATTGATATAATCTTATGTAAGCATGTACAGTCATATATAATCGTATATAGTCATATGTGTCCCATGGTAATACATTATTATATGTGTTTATGTATGGAATCTCACTTGGCTTTTATATAATCATGTATAATCATATATGATCATATATGGACATATATGGGCATATGAGAAATCAATTTTGTCAATTTTCGGATTTAATTTTTTTGTGGTGAGTGTTATCATCCGGATGATACTTACTTCCAATTAAAGTAACTTTATATCAGATCAGTGCAGTTTTTTAAATAATATAATGAAACATCCTCCCGAATAAATATTTTAAAGACAGAGAACCGTACATAAGCATACATATTCATATACGAGGTCTGTCCCAAAAGTATCCGTCCTACGTTCATATCTTCGCGCGGAGAGACTCAGGCGACCTCTGGAGGGTACGAACGTCACCAGCAACTCCTAACCTTCTCGTCAGTAGCCTGAGATACCGATGAAACGGTATCGAATTGCGTTCGTCGCAATTTGCTTATTGCTAAAAATGGCAGAACGAACCGAACGGCGAATTAGCATTAATTTTGCTTTAATCTCGGTAAAAGTTGTGCGGAAACTATTGAAATGTTGCAAAAGGCCTTTAAAGATGAGTGTATGGGCAAAACCCAAATAAAAGAGTGGTATAGGCGGTTCAAAAGTGGCCGCACATCTGTTGACAGTGATCCTCGTTCTGGTCGACCTTCGACGGGAACATCGTCGGATAATGTCGAGCGTGTGCGTGTCGCAGTTGAACAAGATCGTCGTTTGACTGTGAGAGAACTGGAAGATGAACTTGGAATACCAAAAAGTACTGTTTGGCGAATTTTAACCGAGAATTTGGGAAACCGGTGACTGGCTTCTTCACCACGACAATGCTCCAGCGCACGCATCAAACCTTGTGCAGCAGTATTTATTGAAACACAGTGTTGCGCAGCTCCGCCAGCCTCCATACAGTCCTGATATAGCTCCCTGCGACTTTTGGTTGTTTCCTCGATTGAAAATGCCGCTTAAAGGACATCGATTCGACAATAAACAGACTTTTGAAACTAATGCGACGAATGCACTAAAGGCGATTCCGAAGTCTGACTTTCAAGAGTGCTTTAATAAGTGGAAACATCGATATGAACATCTTGTTCAATCAAATGGGGACTACTTTGAAGGATGCCACCCCCCGGATGACGAAGAATAAATCAAGCGCCTAGAAATCGAGGTAGGTCGGATACTTTTGGGACAGACCTCGTATGATTAGATATGTTCATGTTTTGCCATAACTCGTTTGTGATCATATATGATGATATATGAGCCATTTTTACCCGGGAAATCACCTTAGATAAGGTTCCCTCTCTAAAACTAATAATATATAAGTCTATATTGTAATCTCTATATATAATATAAGATTGAATTTGTGTTTATGAGATCTATAGAAATCTAAATGCGGACATTGATCGCGACCAAAATTTACGCAGGCACACCTGAGATACTAGGACAGATCGTAAAGGTATTTTTGGGGCTTTAATTTTGCATTGTATTTACAATAAAAATGTAATTATGTGCAATAAAAGCAGGCGAAGCCAGGACGTGTATTATTAGCTTGTTTTCTACAAATAATTATTCTATTATATTAAGGAAGCTTAATAATCGAAATTTTTTTTAAATTATAGTATTACAGTACACATATTAGTATATAGATACATTAAAGATATTACAAGCATGTAAGCGATCTAAGCTCCGAGCGCAACTAGTGGCTTTTAGCAACTATAAGGGCACTTCTTGGTTAAGCATATTTAAAAATTTTAAATTTCTCTTATACGTCCTATAACTCATTTATCTCAGCCCATAATGCGTTTATCTCAGTACACACTTTTCGCACTCGAACGTCACTATAACTAATGTAACTCTTGGCCAATTTTAAGAAATTTCGATAAGATTCTATTCATAATCACACTTGCTTGCGTTATCCAATTTTTATTTTTTGATTTCCTTTTGACTAAAGACATGCCGATCATCGGTGAATTGTGTTTATGCTTCTTCTATAAATCCAACACCATATATTTTAAGCATAATCTTAATTTGATTAAATATTTTCTTATGAACCATTGATAAATTCATTTCATATACGATTCAAAATAAAGTAGTCATAATTCGAACCTTTTCTTATTATAAATAAGAATAAACTGTTGAAACTGTTACTGTATAATATCATCAATACCTTATAATGTTTTATTACGTCCCTGGCAGAAAATTGAACATCTCTTCTAGAGAAATTAAACTATCTAAATAAAACGTCATGTACTGGTGTTGAAAGTGCTTGGTGTAAAGATCAAGATAAAATAAAATATGTACAGGAATCCTAAATCGAAGTTTGTTTTAGAGACGCACGATTTGTGGCTCCACTTACTTTTTCCACTTAGTTCATCAGTTTAATTTTATATTTCTTTGTAAAATGGAACATAATAAAAAAAAAATTCGTTAACATAATATAATACTTCCACTTTAAAACAGTGTGAAAAACTCTAACCTATCCTGAAATTCATTGTACAAAATTACTATTTTATATTATAATTTTACCTGAATTTACCTAAAATAGTTTTTACTTATTATCTACTCAAGTCTTGACTTAATAAATGATTATTGAATTGTGTTAATTATTTAAATTTTATTATTAATGAATTGTAAAAATTAAGTATAATGTTAACCAAATTCTGCCCAGAAAATGCCTTTTGACCAGATTCTAGCCAGAAAGTGTCTGCCATAAGCGGGCTTTTTAACCATAATGTGGGCTATAAATTAGCCATTTGCCATAAAAATAAGCAGTATATGGCAAATAGCTGGTCAAAGCTTTTACCAGGGGTAGGATTATAGATTACCGCTTGCGTAAAAACTATATTTTTAAATTTTCGATTTGATGCTTATCTTTGTTATATGATTTACTCAACGAAGATAAGATTATGAATGTACTATCTTTTCTGGCTACACAATCGGATAAACTTCCAAATGAAATGAGCTGTAAATGAAAAAATCAAAACAAAATGAGGCATGTCATAGACGTGATGATGCAAAGAAGCGCGGTCCATAATCTTTCGTGAATGAATGAAACACGCGAATGCTCTCGAAATATCCGTGACAGACGAAGAAAAGCAATTGGATGCAGTGTACGAGCCGCGGGCGGCGCATAAGATACGCAACGGTGCATTGTTCCTCTTTTGTTATACCAATATACCGCTCACTCGTCGCGCACAGTCAAGAGGTAATCCTGTGTAAACGAGCAAGGGAGAAATGCACACCCGAGCTCGCTTCCTCGCTCTTGTCTGTATACGCGTATACGTTAGGCGCTCATAATAAAGATTGCGCCGACGCTGCGCTGCCGGTCTCCTTTTATCTACATAAGAAGAGCTGCTGGCGTTGTTGCCGCTACCGCTATTGCTGCTTCTAAGACATCGCGTAAAACAACAAACAAAATAAAAACTTGAAGCATTATACTGAGGGAGATGGATCGACAATGACACAATAAGGACCCTGATGGCTTATGTAACGGACTGTATGATATACAGCTTTATTAACGGAATATCTCGAATTACTCGCGAAGGCCCCTCCTTTTAAGTACCAATATCTTAACCATAGCGTAATACTCCTTATAGGCGTCTTCAAGAAATTCTGTTTCGAAATTTTACTCTAAAATATAAGACAACATCGCTTATATTGCACTTTTCAATTACTTCGATTTTTTACCCTTTGTCTTCTGAAACATTCAGCAAGTTTTTTTTATATTCATTATACTATTCCGTCACAAATCATTGCTTATACGAGATAGAAGCATACATATAATGGATTTATTTTTACATCTTTCAAATTCTCATAAAAATCCACTACTCGGAGACATCATTTTCCTGTCAGTTACATTTTGTGTAACGCGAAGTTTGTCCATATATATATATAGAATATTACAAGTAAACTTCGAATGTATTTTTTTCATTTCCATCCTGGAGAGAGCTATTTTCAATGTCTATTGTGAATGGTATAAAATCGCAGGTTCTCTCCACGATGTATAGAACTTTTGCCGACATATATTTTCTATATGTTACATGTGTCAATATTTCCAGTACAATAAAAAATATTATTTATTTCGCTATCTAAAAGAATTTCCATGCTGTATTTAAAATGAATGCAGTTTTTATGCATATTAAATGTATGTAAATTATGCCTAATATAAAGTAATCTTCCCTTCGCAATGTCTTAGATAACTTCTGTAAGCTTTTTCTTTTTAACTTAATAGTCGAGAAGAGTTTTAAAAGTCCATTTAAATCATAACAGAATATTCGCAAAGCGCTGCTCGACGCAATAAATGGTTGATAAAGGGGTAAAACCCCGGAGAAAAGTTCAAATCAACCAAATTCGAAGAACTGAGAAAGAGACTTTTTATAGACCGCGGAGAAAGAGGGAAAGTGAGAGAAAAAATTCAGGTCGACAAATCCACGCCAATGCTGGGCAGCTAAGACGCGACTGCGCGGTATACACGGAAGGAGATAAAACGGAATGAGGGAGGAAGAGAGAGAGAGAGAGAGAGAGAGAGAGAGAGCTAGCGAAAAAGAGCGTGAGGACGAAGAACAGCAGAAGGAACAAAAAGAGGCAGAAAGAGACGAATAAGTAGGTAACAAGCGCACAGACACGAGAGCAGCAGACGCAGCGCCGGCAGTAGCAGGAAAACTGAGCCAAGACTTGGAGTGAAAATAAAGAAGGGCTTTAGCCCGAGGTAAATGGGAATTAAGCGCAAGGAGTTGCGCAAGTAGCGAAAAACTTGGAGAGCCTATATAAGGCGCGCACAGATCTTTTGTAGAGGGAGAAAAAAGATCGAGACAGACAGAGAAAGTGCGAAAGGCAGATTACGTATTTGCAGTCGGTTGGAGTCGCGTTGCAAGCTATACTCACAGTGTTAGGTCTCTCTCTGTCTCTCTCTCGCTCTCTCTCTCTTTTTTTCTTTCTCTCTATCTATCTTTCCTTCCTTCTAGGTCTCTTGACTACACTTTTTAACTCTCGTGATCGCGTTACGATTCTTGATTAATTAGTGACTTCAGAGAATCGAGCCATACATCGCACGCTGCCAATTGCAAGCTACTAGAAAGAATATTTTTACCGCCAACTTGCACATTCTATTCGCGATAATGTATCGAGTGCGCTCATCGTGTACAAAATAGGCAAATATTCCGCTAAACTTTAAGGTGAGAATTAATTAGCTGAGCAGTCGCGCGGATGTGATACACATTATACCTAAAAGTACTCTCGCGTATTGACCGATATATAAACGCAAAAGCTACAAATTCGGCGAGCTGACGTGGACTTTACTTCATGGAAAAAGCTTTGCTGGATATTTCTAGGTCGAGTTGAAGAAATGTATCGAACGGAAAACTGGCACGCACAGTCGCGCTTTCTTTAGTCAGCACCTCTGCTCACTTATTTTCTCTCTCTCTCTCTTTTTCTCCCTTCCTCCCTCTCGCTTCCTCTCTCTTTCTCTCTCTCTCTCTCTCTTTCTCCCTTCCTCCCTCTCGATTCCTCTCTCTCTCTCTCTCTCTCTCTCTTTCTCTCTCTCTCTGTCTCTTTCTCCTTCTCTTTCTTTTACACACACACACACTCTCTATCGGCAATGCTTCCAGTTTTGACGATGTTTATGCCAGGCGTATGACAAGTGAGAATTTCTGAATGGAGATTTACGTCGAGAGCGCGCACGCGAACCAAAGTAGAATAACAATCTTTTTCACCGCACCTGACGCCGATACTACTATACAATTCCTAGATCTACTATTCTTAGATTAGGTGTCCAATTTAAAAAATATTTATGCGTGTTTAATCTATACTTTTTTAGCAATTTTTAATGGAAACAAATAACTAGATCCAGAAAGATAATACAAATTAAGTGCAAATAACATTTTTCATTATGCTATAATTTATATGCTATTATTCAATATTTTTGTTAACAATCGATGCATTTTGTTTAATTATACAATACTTCCATTAATATTTTACAACACACCTTTGACTAATTTGTTTTAAGATATATCAAGAAAAAATATTATATATAATGTTTTCAACTATCTAATTGATTATTAAAAAACTCAAGATCTTCATTCAAAAATTAATAATTTACAATATACCACAAATTCTAACAGTTTTGAATTGCATGTTTAATTCATTAGATTAAAAATAATACATACTGCATTCTTCAAATTAATATAGAGTATTCTACTAATTCGTTCATTATGATTTCATAGAAAGCTTTTGTTGCCCAATATTTAATCTTTAATGTCCAGACGGCTTCTGTAGGCCACCACGTTTGAGCCTTCGGAGAACATGAACTCTTATGGCGAAATTAGCATTTTTGCCTATAACCAGATGAAAAATTATGATTTCTTTATAAATCTCCCAAGGGATTATAGTTGTTTAATTGTAGATTCCGATTATTTAATTAAAATATCCGCCAGTCAAATATAAAAAACCGCTGTCAATTCCTTGGCACTTAGCTTGCTTAAAACTTTTTGAGCTCAAGTTATTTTAAACATTTTCCAACATAAATTTCCGAGATATAACCGTTTATAATAAGTTTACCATGAGTGTCGTATACGTTGGCAAATTTCAAGTTTTAAATTAAATAATTTGTAACATGTCTAAAGTTTGATTCAGAGTTAGCAGATCTTACAAGATATAAGTACATTATCTACGTTATCATAATAAGGTTAAGGTGATGCTAAATCCTCTTGTTACCGTTAAATACGGGGAACAACTTTTTTCATTAAATTTTTAATTTTGAGAAAATATCTCTCTGGAAAGTTGTTGATTTTTAGTAGGACAATAACGCTTCATAGAGATATTTACTCAAATATGAAAGTAAAATGAGAAAAGTGATCCTTGTATTTGTCGGTGACGGTTGGCTTAGACATCACCTTAAATGCGTGTGAGGATCAGCTGCCGTGCTATAAACAATGAGGTGCGTGAGAAAGAGCAGCTACATAGCCGTTGCAGTGAGTATTGACATCGCGTTATATTGCTTTCTAAGGACAATTAAGGAATGAATGCATGAGTAAACCATCGTTACAGCCAATTCGAAGACCGGGATATTGCTTCGTGTTGTCCGAGCTTTTAACACTAGAATTATTTAACTGTTAAAAGTTAGTTGTATACCTAGTTTATCTAAAAATAGTTTAAAACTAAGAAATCAATAGTCTTAGTAGGTCGCAAATGGCTACAAATATTTTTTTACTTACCTAAAAGACGAAGCTTTGTGATAGTAAAAAGAAGGTTTTCCTAAAAACATGTTAGAAACATGTTTTGGGCCATTTGGAATCCAAATACACTATGTTTAGAATAGTGTCTGTATGGATTTGTGTATGTGTGTGATTATGTGTGTGTGTATGTGATTGTGTGTGTGTGTGTGTGTGTGTGTGTGTGTGTGTGTGTGCGTGCGTGCGTGCGTGCGTGCGTGCGTGCGTGCGTGCGTGCGTGCGTGCGTGTGTGTGTGAGTGTGTGTATTTGTGTGTGTGTGTAGGCGTGCGTTCGTGCGTGCGTGCGTGCGTGCGTATGTGAGTGTGTGTGTGAGTGTGTGTATTTGTGTGTGTGTGTATGCATGCGTGCGTGCGTGCGTGCGAGCGTTCGTGCGTGCGTGCGTGTGGGCATGTGTGTGTGTGTGTGTGTGTGTGTGTGTGTGTGTGTGTGTGTGTGTGTGTGTTTGTGTGTGCGTGTGGGCATGTGTGTGTGTGTGTGTGTGTGTTTGTGTGTGTGTGTGTGTGTGTGTGTGCGTGTGTGTGTGTGTGTGTGTGAATGTGTGTGTCTGTGCGTGCGTGCATGCGTGCGTGTATGCCTGGTGCCTGCGTGCGTGCGTACCTGCGAGCGAGCGTGCGTGTGTGCGTGCGTTCATGCGTTCGTGCGTACGTGTTTGTGTGCGTACGTGCGTGCGTGTGGGCATGTGTGTGTGTGTGTGTGTGTGTGTGTGTGTGTGTGTGTGTGTGTGTGTGTGTGTGTGTGTATGTGTGTGTGTGTGTGTGTGTGTGTGTGTGAATGTGTGTGTCTGTGCGTGTGTGCGTGCGTGCGTGTATGCCTGGTGCCTGCGTGCGTGCGTACCTGCGAGCGAGCGTGCGTGTGTGCGTGCGTTCATGCGTTCGTGCGTACGTGTTTGTGTGCGTACGTGCGTGCGTGCGTGCGTGCGTTCGTGCGTCCGTACGATCGTGCGTGCGTGCGTGTGTGTGTGAGTGTATGTGCGTGCGTGTGTGCGCGCGTGCGTTCGTGTGTGCGTGTTTGTGTGCGTAAGTACGTGCGTACATGCGTACGATCGTGTGTGCATGTGTGCGTGCGTTCGTGCGAGTATGTGTTTGTGTGTTTGTGTGTGTGTGTGTATGTTTGTGTGTGTGTGTGTGTGTATGGACGTGTATCACCAAAGTTTCAGGGCTCATTTTTTTTTGTTTTTTAAAGGAAGACTAAATAATTTTTTTTTTATTTTTAATGTTTTTTTTGTCTTAAAGCGGTTTTCGGATATGTAGGCTTTAGTTTTTAGGATTTTTTAATACATTAGAAATAATATCATCGATCCAGCGAAAATAGATTTGAAAGGGCATAAAATTACCTAATTTTTCCGACCTGAAAGTTTGGATAAAGTCATTCCCTTGTTTTGTTGTACACGAAAACGTAATTTTTTTAAACGACAATATCTAGGAAAATATGACGTAAAATGTTAGAAAAAAAAATCAGATGATTAGGAACATGGACACAAATATATAATAAATTTTTTAAGTCTTGACCTTTTTCTTTTGTTGAGAAAAAAATATTTTTGTAAAAAAAAATCGATTTTCTTTCTTCGGCGATATCTTAAGTAAATCGGCAGCAGTTTATCTGAAACTTTCCAAAAAAGTTGCTTTTTTCTTTCTCATCACTTGTATGTTTTATCAGATCGTGGGATCTATTATTTTGTGAATTTGAGGTAATGTGTTTTTTTAAATTTTATTTTAAAGGTATACACTCTAAACCTAAAAGATTAAAAATTGACTAAGAAGTTTACTCATTTGCAAAGAATAAACTACTGATTCTCTACTTTATAAAAGAAGAAAATGTTATTGTAACTTTTAAAAGAGTAAAGTAGTGATTTTCATCTTTACGGAATGAGTAAATAGCAAGATTTCTACTTTTTTTTACATATATCTACGCATACAACCTCCTTAAATCAATTTAATGATTTCTTTCTTAAGATACTGCTTAAATTCATCATTATTATGGATCAAAGCATTTATAGTTGATTTAATTTTGTTTATGTACACTGTGATTCATAATAAAGATGAATTAAGTCGTATCTCAAGCGAAGATTTTATTAAATTGACTAAGGAGGTTATATGCGTAGATATATGCAAAAAAGTAGAAATCTTGGTATTTACTCATTCCGTAAAGATAAAAATCGCTACTTTACTCTTTTAAAAGTTACAATAACATTTTCTACTTTTATAAAGTAGAGAATCAGCAGTTTATTCTTTGCAAATGAGTAAACTTCTCAGTTTAATCTTTTTTGCGTCAATTTTTTATCCTTTAGGTTTAGAGTGTATATCTCGAGATCGGTTCGGTCATTTTTAACTAAACAGGGTTCATTTTTTTCGTTTTTAGACGTAGATTGAAAATTTAAAAGAAATAGTAAGATTCATTGACTAGTTTTTGTTTTATAAATATTTTTAAATTCTTCGATTTTTGAGTTTTAGATTTTCGTTTTTTTTGGCATGTTAGAAATATTATGATCAATTTAGTGTAATTACATTAAAAGAGCATAAAATTACCTATATTTTGCCACCGTAAATTTAGGATAGGCTCTTTCCCTTCTTTTGTTATATACCGAAACGTATTCTTAGTTTAAACGGTTATATCTCGGAAAGATACATCAATTTAAAATTAATTTATAAGAACAAAGAATTTCATATTGGAACAATTAATTTAGTTTGTGGAAGCTAATAAGGGGAGACCGTGGAGTACGGGTCTTGGATTTCGATTAAACTTTGGGGATCAACTTTTGGAACCTAAAAATTAAACGCAGTACCCGTAGTTTTATCCAATCGGTCTTTAAATCTGAGATAGTGC
This sequence comes from Gastracanthus pulcherrimus, assembly GCA_949152435.1. Classification (NCBI taxonomy): domain Eukaryota; kingdom Metazoa; phylum Arthropoda; class Insecta; order Hymenoptera; family Pteromalidae; genus Gastracanthus; species Gastracanthus pulcherrimus. The sequence continues at coordinate 132,214,484 of OX424574.1, read as the reverse complement.
TAAAAAACATCAGCATCGCTCATATGGGCAATGCTAAAAATCAAATATATATTATATATATATACACTATCAACGTTAATTAACTACGCCGTATCTACCGTATAAATGCCCATTGGATAAAACCACGAGTATTGGGCTTCATTTTTAGGTATCAGAAAACGATCCCTAAAGTTTTATTAAAATCGGTGACCCGGACTTCGTGGTCCCTCATTGTAAGTACCAATGAATTGACAGCAGTTTAATACAGTCCAGAAGTATAAAATATAATAAATTTGTCATATTTTCTTTATCTACTACGCGTACAACGAACGTTGAAAACCTTGCATTTGCACTAGTTGTGATCCCCGCTCACGAAAGCTTGTCGGAACCGGTCTCAAGTGTAACCTTCCGATCGCATTAGTGTACGTGTACGATTTTTGATTTTATGTAAAGTATGTGGGAAAGTGCTACTTTACGCCCACTAAACACAAACAAAACTACGGACTTTACACCTACTTTTACAAAAACTTAATTTTTTGTCGACTTCCACTATAATTGTATACTGTAAAAAGGATTACTAATTTTTGTTGCATCATACAATTTATTCGCTCTTAAAACAAGTATTACTTATTTTAAGAAAAAAATACTCAAAATAAGATACTTTTCTAAAATAAGGCAGTAAATAACGCAGCATGCGGGCCCGTATGTTTGTAGTTACTTTCTATAATTGATGACATTGTATGAAATTTTAAAATAAACACAAAATGATGGTAAAACGAAAATTACAATATTTCATACTACAATGTTTAATACATAGTATAAGTATCTGGATAATTATAAAATTTTTTAAAATATTACACATTTGATTTAGTTATGTATGTACATACATTTTTCTGAGAATGCAATCATTCATTTCTTTACTTGACCATTAGTTAGTTGATTTCATTATTTTCTTTAGCAGAATTTTGTATTCATCACATACAACTCCGGCAACATATGAAAAATATATAAAAACTATGATGAATAATATTTTATACATATATTTCTGTGGCTTCCCAGAATAACCACTTAAGTCCACTTTTTGTGTTTTTGAGGAAAACAGGTTTTAATGTTTGCACTGAGCTGTAAGATCGTAGTTAAAGAGATACAGTGCAATACTATTCTTGTTTAATGGGTCATAATATACCTTTCTAATCATATTGATAAGTAAAGGAATTACATGGTTACATTTGTAGGAACGAGTAAATACCGTAAGTTAAGTTGTTATTCCGGGAACATGGACTTAAGTTGTTATGCCGGGAACTGCACTTTTTAGCCGTATTCTACTCTATCTACACTCTGTATATGTCCGAATAACGTGAATTATCATTTAAATTTAACTTATAAAGTGTATCTACATATGCGTCATTAATATATATATATATACTTAGCAGGTTAAATTAATTCAATACTAATTCACAGAAACAGAGGGCACAGAGTGTACTTCTGTTTTACTCAAATTTTTGCAGTTGAAAAAGTCCTAATACTCCAGGTTAATGCTAATTAAAGCGATCATGCGCGCCATCTGTGTAAAACTTTCTTGTTATGGATTTCTACTGTTCTAAAGTTTTGAAATTAAATTAAAAAGGAACGTTGCGCTTGAATTGTAATTATCTGAAAATAGACAAAATCCTCTAAAAAATCCAAGAATAAATTAAAAGTCACAAGAAATTAGAAGATAACCACCAAGAGCTTCTAAGAGAATAATTTCTTCCAATTCTTTTGTTTATTGCTAAATTTTATTAACTATTTTACTATTAAAACTATTTAATTACTTTCAGTATTATATTTTTAAAATATTTTTGTGCAGGATTATTATAAATTAATTTCCAAATATCTTATACGTTTTATATTAAATAAAAACTTATTCATGATATAATACAAGACACGTGTATAAAAGAGTTATATTTTGTAATAATTCATTATTTTGTTATAATTAATTAATAAAACTTGCCACGTATTAAAACTAGTAATTAAAATGTAATTATTGTCACTTAAATATATGCTTTTTACAAACCACGAACTAATTTTGTATTATGCACAATTTACACTCAATTAAGTTTTATAACGACATTAATAAACGTTTAGAGTAATCAAACATGGACTTAAGTGGGCAATCCGTGGACAACTTTTAATAAAATGGACTTAAGTGGTTATACACTGTACTGGTTTCGACCATAGGGTGATATTTCTAACATTTTTTATATTTTTATATGAAAAAGGTGCATTTGAATATATAAACTCCACATTAAACTCAATTTTCAAAAAAATAGACTTAAGTAGTTATTCCGGGAAGCCACAGGTTTGATTATCACTAAATTACTTTTTTTAATCTTTTGTAGATGTGATTTATGAATTAATATAAAAAAAGATCTTATACTAGATCACAATATAATAATATTTTTTATATAACATAATCTTTCCAATTTTTGGATGTTTTACGCTATATAATGCATAAAGACAGCTAGAAATACATAATAGTAAATATCATATATAATATAATACTTAATATCTACACAAAAGCATAACGATAAAGCTTAGAGATGTTGTGATATACGGAGTGAAAAAATATTGAATAATCTTTAATATCTAAGGAGATTAACATCCATGCAAAATATTTTTATAAATTCTTTTTAAGTTATGAATCTGCAAACATGTTGGCAATAAATTCAATACTCATTCTAATAGTCTACTTGGCTGACCATATCGGATGTATTCTACTTGATATAAATATATATCTTGTCTTTGGCCAGAATAGGTCAGGAATTTTCAAATTTTTAATATTATGTAGATAGCTGTAAATTATATAAAACAATATCATTTTTCTGTATCAAGTCCTAATTATAGAGTCTATGGGTTTGTATAAATGTACATATCCATCACAAAACTACTGGGCTAGAATTAGAATTATCCTACATATAAAAATGAGATTCGATAATCTCGAATTGAAGCCTCGTCATTGAATCAAGATATCGATATGCACGAAAAGAGCATCTTTAGGCGCGCGTAGCTCGCTCTGATGATCTAGTAAACTATATAATTAAAAAAGACTAGAGAAGATTATGGCGCGTACCGAAGTTGTCTTTGCAAACATTCAATTGTTTTGGAAATGAATATATCGAATTAAGAAATCGAAAATTCGATATATCTACCGCGATTCGATATGCCGCATTGGACTGTAATATAAGCGATTTTGCAAAAGCCTACCATATAATTCACTATGTCCCCCATGAAGATCAAGAAGTTTTCTACACGATAAAGTAGTATTTATACGAAGTCGCTCAATGTTTATTTCAAATATTTGAACTGCTTAAAATTTTAGCACAAAGTGCTCAGCTTTTTCATCCTTTCCCTAGACAAATAGCGACCTCAACCGATGACTTCAAAGACAGCGGAACTTTAAAGTTTCGACAAAATAAAGTTAGAAGTAAACGTTGAAGCTCAGCGCAAAAAGACTAGAGAGAGAGAGAGAGAGAGAGAGAGAGCAAATGAGCCCACTTCAGCGGTTAATACATACTACTGCACACACGCTCGATTTGCTGGAAAATGAATGCGTCGGTAAATTTAGTTACCGCATCGAGTTCAAGCAGCGTATCCGAGCTCGGAATAGCGCGCGGCCTTAAACCTACAGATAAGACGCGAAACGAATGAGAGATTCACCAACTCCTCCAGAATCTCCGTCGTCCACGTATCACCTTGCAGCTCGCTCCTTCCGGATGGTAACTATACCCCTCGCGGTGGTAAATGTGCGTGGAAGTGCGACGGAGAGAGAGAGAGAGAGAGAGAGAGAGAGAGGGAGAGAGAGAGAGAGAGAGAGAGAGAGAGAGAGAGAGAGAGAGAGAGAGAGAGAGAGAGAGAGAGAGAGAGAGAGAGAGAGAGAGAGAGAGAGGGAAGCCCGATTCATTAAACGTGTCTACGTAAGCTCGAAGAGCGAGCACAATAGCGACATCATCAGTGTTGTACGAGCAAGCGAAATCGCCGTCGAAGCAACAACACGGTCCCAATAGTGCTAGCTAGCGGCGAGCCTAATTCTATATTTACCCCGTCGTTTCCTGCCAGCACCGCGCAGAGCGGGACGGCAATCTACCGCTCGCCGCCACAGTGCAACTGCTGCAGCGCCCTCTCGCTCGTCTCTATAATACGTGCGCCATAGCTGCGCTAGCAGTGGCAACGACAAGATCACCGCCAGTATATACGCGAGCCGTCGGCGGCGCTACGCGACCATTTGCAAATGACTGCCCCGTGATGGGGCGAGCAGAACTACGAGCAAATCCGTGGCCAAGCGACGCTCGACGCCCGACGCACATTGTGCGACCCGTGCATTGTTCAGCGTCGCACCGATGCGTCGGATATAACTTTAACGTTGTCTCATCACTGCTGATCGATGAGTCAGGCAGTGCGCATCCTTTCCTACTATGCCCACTGATAGCCCTGTTCTTAACGTCTTTGACCATCAAGCATGCTGCCAGCCGGGCACCATATTATACAGAGCTTTCCGCGCGTGTGGCCAACGTGTTAGATTTAGTTATTGAAACCATATCAAGGGGGCAGGCCTGGGTTAAACCAAATAAAGACTTTTTTTTATGAGTCCAGAAAACTTTTTATGTTTAAAAGCAAGCATTTTGACAATTTTTATGCTATTAAAGCATAATAATATCTTAAGTTTTACCGTTGTAAAACCTCAAAATCTGGATCCTGCACATCACAATAAATCATTTTTTTCAATACCATATTTATTAAAGGAACTTTGATCCTCGCCCGATTCGAGGTGACATGATGAACGAAATTTCTCTTTTCGACGATTATTCGACTCCTTTTGATATGTATTATAAAAAGAGCGAAGCACTTTTTCGTTAAAATTCTTTTTATTATTTTTTTTCGGATATCCAATAGATTTTTTGAAAAAAATATTTTAATATTTTGGGTTTAACCCAGGCCTGCCCCCTTAAGGAATCACCCAACATACTGCATTCATTTTGCTACAGAACAACCTCCCTGCACATATTACTCATATTTTTCAAGCTTGAAGAAATTTCGGTACTTTAACTTTTCCGTCTTAAAAACATTTTATACATTTTTATTATTAATTTTATTTATATAAGATTAATGAAATAGTACGTAAATGTAATTCAAAGTAATATATTGCATTTATTTAATTAAGGTTTAGTTTGATCTCCGAGTTTCTTTTGAATATAAGTAATACGTATAAAACTTCAGAATGATTAAATAGTACATTATGCATCAAGGGAGTAAAGTAGGCAATGTACGCACTGTGTGACGTTGCCGACCGAGCGAAGCGAGGTCGGCATTTCACACAGTGCATGCTTGCCTACTATACTCCAGAGGTGCGTATACTACTTTTCACCACACCCCCGTAAAGAAATGACTGTACGCATCTCAGCAGGCCGTACAGTACCCCATGCTCTGCCTAGAAGTAAAGTGACTTGTGTACGCGCGACGCGCTGTTTTACCGCTCGAGACGCAGTCGAGAGCGGAAAAAGGCGCATCGCGCATGCGCAAGTCACTTTATTCCCTAGGCAGTCCATGCGGTACTGTACGGCCTGCTGAGAGGGCGTACAGTCAGCACTTTACGCGCAGTGTGGTGAAAATACCTTTTATTCAAATCTTCTTCACAAGTGAATTTTCATTTTAGTCATAAATATTTACTTCAAATCCTTATAAAACATCAAAAGTCTTAACGATGGTCATTAGACGCAAAATTTGTATGCTTTTTATTACATGACTGGCCGTATTATGTAGAATGGGTACTTTGTAAAATCTCCTGAAGTAAAAATCTCTCTCCAAGAATTTTTAAAGACAAAAAGTCAAATGATAATATAAGCTTTGCTTCTCACTTGAGCGTTTAAGAGACAAACTTCACTACAGGTTCATCCAATTTTACTTGCGCGAGGTAATGTATCAAAACCCTTCTGTAGAATACTATTGTAAAGTCACTTATCTGGCCGAATTATAAAATAGCTGAGGTAGGGGGGGGGGGGGGGTTTATTAGGAATTGATGCTATTATATATAGTAAATAATACTAATATTATAATATAAAATTTCTAAATTGTTAATGATGATAAAATTGTTTTATACTATAATTATCTTGCAAATTTTGTAAGCAAGAATAATAAACATTCTACCAAACACTTAAATATATTTATAGTGTATTATTATTAGAACCAGTCATTTGTCACTGATTTTGAAGAGGCTATAGAAAATCTTTTCTCGTACTAAAAATGAACCTCACTACTCGAAGTTTTTTAATTATAAATGATACCTCTTATTCGAACCACAACATGCGTGTATTCAACTATAAAATTCCAAAAATATATGAAAGTATGTAGATGTGAAGAACTTCAATTTGAGACCTGCGACGTTGAAACGTATTAATTTGCTACAAAGATATTAATACTTCAATATAGTAAAAACAAATACAAGAAAATTCAAGGCATTTCTAATATTTGGGAAGAGAGGCTTATGAGATCAAACTGCGAGTGCTAGAGTTCATTTTTAGGTTTAAAAAAACATTTCCCAAAACCACACCAAATTCGCTTCACAGAGGGTGGTAGCTGTCGTTGTAAGTTTGCTGAAAGTATACCATGATCATGAAATATAATAAGAAAATATCAATATTGGTAGTTAATCAAGAGTTTGATAATTATAAATTAAATTCCAAAACGAGCTCTTAATATCTGGCATCATAGAATAATTACATCGTTTAAATAGTTTACGAGCAAGTTATGTCATGGTTCATGAAAGGGATGCAGTAGACCAAGATATCTTGGCTACTGCATAATATTAGTCACCCTTATTCGAATAATGTAGCAAATTAGTATTTACTTATACTGGAAGTACATGAAATAGAATATAAAATGTAAGTTATATTGATTGAAATATCTGGTTTTGCTGAAGGTTCCAAAATAATACAAAGTACTGAGATCAAGCATGTATTAAAAATTAGGTAAAGGTGTACCAAAGAGTTAAAGGTACAGAATCACCTTGAATTTTAGAAGAATCAAAGTTTGTATTGCTTTATTTGACAAAGTATATTGAAAAGAATTAAAATTCAAATTACAAATATTAATAAAAGATATGTTTATGGTCATATATGGAGAAAGATAATCTTAATTTAAAATGGCTCTCCTAAATAATCGTATATTCTTATACACCCAACGCACATTAATTCGTTTAAAGTTATTTGAATTTTTCTGGCGCTCATTGGCTGAAACACAAATTTAAGTATTCGTATTGGTGAGCTCTTAAAGCTCGCGAAACAAATTAATGAACGTTGGGTGTACCTACCACAGGACCTGAAAAGTCAATATCAACAAATTTAACTTTAAAAAGTCTCATTTCACTCAGAAAACATGCTTTTTCCAGATGTATACACAGACATTTTTTAAAACTAGTATATTTGGACTCCTTAAGACATAAAATATATATCTTGATGTCTATTCATTAAAAAAAGACTCAAAAAAATTATTATTGTCCTCAACGTTAATTTTTAGTTTAATAGTTTGTTAGTCCTACACTCAACGTAGGAGCTTCTTCATGAACAAAAACAAGCTCATTGCCTCTCTAGAGTGAGCTTTCTCTTACACCAGAAACGGAAAGTACTTGTTCTCTACCCAAAGTATAACCACATCTTGATTTACAGCAAGCGCAAATTGCCTTAGAATCTGCTTTACCATTAAGTAACCACAGAGCAAATAGTCGGCCGTGGAAAACTATCAAAACCTATTACCGTCAAACCCCATTGTTCCAAGATAGGTCTCACTACTAGCTTCTCGCGGCTGCTTCTCGCTTGTTTCCTTCTGAATTCTGACAACTTCATTGTATCTCCGCTCCACGTCTTTAGATATTTTCTCGCGCTTGTATAGGCCGCACAGTGAGGTGTAACAAAATGAGTAGAAAATGTAGTTAGTGAAAGGGACGCGCGTCGATACAGCTTCATTTCTTTTATAACTCGGGGCTGTATTATTTGCGCAAGCCCGACGGATAACACCAAATAGTTGTATATATCGACTTTCTAGCGTTTTGCGAACATATTTGCGCGTGGCCTGCAAATAGCCCGTACACACTATATGTGCAGCGCACATCATCGGAATCGATTTGTCACGCGCGGTTATTCGTTACTTATTGCGGCCATCGGTCAAAAGTCAAAGATATGTACATCGACGAGCGAATGCACGCACATACGCTGTACGCGCGCATGTGTGCTCTAATTAAGCCAACCTCATCGCTTGGCCCAAAGTCGATAGTTTTAAGCCAGCGAACTGACGTTCCTCGGCAAAAAAAATGCACGCAGAGCCATCGTGCCACAGAGACGAAACTTGTATCTAATTTCTCGAATGTGATTAATCACGCGACAGCGCCGGTACACAGCACATCGTGTGTTTGATTGATTGACGTTAAATCGCGCTATCAGATGCATCTGGATGTACGCGCAACGCTACGGGTTAAACCGATACACATCCATACCTCTGCCAAGCCGACGGAAAAAGGTTTTTTTTATACATAGGCAAAACTAATTTCGCCATTTATTTTTGACGTAACTCTTTTTTCCGCGAACGTTGACTTTGAAAAATTGTTTCACGTTTAAATGATTATATCAAATGCATCCCGATATTCAATCTCTTTGAAAAAGAAAAAAAACGATTATTGACTTTTCCGTCAGACCCTAGGGAAATTTAACAAAGCCAACGTTTTTATTAACTTCAGATTAGATTTACGTTTAAGCGAATTGTTTTATTTCACACTTTTCAGCGGCTTATACGTATAACGTTGAAACTATTGTTTTTTCTTCCTCGTGTTTATTTAATCATTGTGAATTTCATTTTCTTTCAATCTTCTCTATTAAATCACAGTTACATTAAAAATCTACTTTATTGCCAATTATGCCTGCAAAAGTGTTTTTCATAATGAGAGAGACATACAAAATAGTTTACAGTTAACAATATATTAATTCTGCGTGTTCTTAATTTAGCGTTAGATTGACTCACTCTCTTGTATTTTTCTTTTTTTACAAAGAGGATTTGTCGCCGCACTTGTATAACAATGTTTGTATTAAAGTGTATGGTTCAGTGCATGATAAAATAACTTTATTGTATACTTTCGTACTACCCTAAAAGTTTAATGATTATCCATTGATAGTAGACATAATATGAACATTATGTGTTTGTTAAATAAAATATGTAAATCACTACTCGACATTCACTTTTGTTGATTATAATAAAAATTACTAAATAATAAGTATATCGATCTCGTATAACTTTATTCTTTAGCAAATATATTAACCCTTTAAGTCTCAAACATCCATACATGCGTGCGTATATTTCAGTCCACCAATAATCATTACCGATAAAAAAATAGATTTCTAAAACACGTGTATGTTTTGTAGAGTGGATAGCTACTGTCCTGATGAAGAAAATGCTTATCAGCATTAAAACTCAAACCGAGAAGACTACGAAAAGCTATTTATATAAGCATGTTAGAAACATGTTTTGAGACATTAGGAGTCAAACTACACTATTTTTAGAATAATGTCTGTATGGATGTGTATGTGCTTGCGTGTGTGTGTGCGTGCGCGCGTGCATGCGTGCGCGCGCGTGTTTGTGTATGTGTGTGTGTGTGTGTGTGAGTGTGAGTGTGTGTGTGTGGACGGATGTGTATAACTTAAGTAAAACGTCATTATTCCTTCTGAAAAATTCCAGAAAGGTAGCTTTTTACTATCTCTAGAGACTGTCAGAAGCCCAGATTATAACGACCTTTACATTCCGAGTTATTTGAGGTTATGTTTTTTTTTTTATTGTTTATATCTCGAGAACGGTGTGGTTATTTTTTGCAACCAAGGGCTCATTCTTTTCGTTTTTTAATGAGGATGCTAAATTAAAGAGAAGTTTTGAGATTCATCGATCCGTTTTTGTCTTACAATGATTTCTTTATTTTAAAATATTTTACGATATTCTGAAATCGATAATGTAAAATATTTTTGTATCTTAGAAATAATGTGTTTGTTTAATTCTTTCTTTCTTTGTATTTAATGGCCATGTGTTCCCTCGTTTTTAGAACTCCGATATGTCACAATTCATATGTGATTTTGTATTTTACATTTGTATTTTATATACTTGTTTGTTGTTGTACCTGCTTACTAACGTCTCAAACACTTTTGAAGGGGCTATATCTTTTCCAGACGCAAACTCGAAGAAAAAATTCTCGAAAATTTTCACCGAGAATCGAACCTTCAACAGCTTGAGCTTCTTGTATTGGTAGGCAAGTATCTTACCCACTTAGCCAAGGGGCCTCTATGATCGCTTGATTTTGCATTTGAAAGAGTATAAAATTACTTATAAACGGTGATTTTTCTGTTTTCTTTATAACTTTTCCATTGATATTTTGAAATATTGATTGAAAAGGTATTTGAAGATTAATGAAATAATGTATATCAGTATTTTGTATGCCTTATTTCTTATAATTCTGGGTAAAAATGATACGTATGAACGATCTAATTATGTGAGTTTAGATGTTGTTGTATTCAAATTCTAAGTGAAATGTATAAAATTAAAATTATTAATTTAAAAAAATAATGGTACCGAAAATTGCTTAAAACAGATTCAATTTATATATAGATGTAAATTAAAAATATAAATGTATGATAAAAATAAGATTATGGCTACAACTAATTGAATTAATTGTTATGAATTAAACCATCAATGATAAATCAGCACACATTTCTTGAGGTCCTAATTAAAAAGAGGTATAGCATTTTAAAATTAATTTATTGAAACACAAAAAATTATACTAGAACAATTAATTTAGTTTGAGGAAGCTAAGTGCCAATGAATTGGGAGCGGTTTTTCAAGATCAGTCGAACAATATAAAAAACTCATTCTTCACCAAAATTGAAAATAAATACTTTCTTTACCAGGACGGCTATATAGTATTGCATATTCTATTAATGGATGCTTATTATTGAAATTTAATTAATATAATAGTAGGAGGACTTACCGCCATTTTTAAAGGCCACCAGGTCTAAAAACCATATTTAGAACTTAGTTTTTCTTTAATAAACTGTTGTAACTTCGGTTTGAGATCCTGCTAAGGATAATTAGATGATAAAAGTAGTTTTTCTCTCATTGACGATAATTTGGGACTTATAGGGATTGCAGATGGTTCAAATGGTAAACGCGTACCTAGAACCACAAAGACTGTTCAAGGAGTATTAGTTAAAATCCCCGTCAGTCCGAATTTTTCGGGGACACTTAAAGAAAATGTCATTCCGGATCTTTCGGTAGTGGAGATCGGGCCTGCAACTCGTTACCTGGGTAAAGGCAGTAATGCCTGTATATGTAATTTAAAAAAGGGTTAAATAAAAGAATGTGAAATAAAGGATTGATAAGCGAATTTCCAATCTAAAAAATCATAGCCGTGGCGCTTCTCAATAACGTAATATTATTAGAGTCCGCGTAAATTGCAGAGCTCGTCACCGGACTGCTCACCTCTCGACTCGCTTTCTCGCTTGCAGGCTCAACAAGCAACTACAACTTTCACGACTGAGCCGGCAGTGGCAGCATCGACTGCGACCAGGTCGAAAGGGCACGTACAGAGATCAAAGTTCGCCTGCATTGCCGTATAACGCCTGAAGTCAAGGTATGGATGTCTTGCAGATGCTGTCGAGTACATCCACCCGGGCGATGCGCTCGGCTTATTAAGAGCTACAAGCATTGAGCTAACACGTCACTAGATAATTTACTAGATGAGTAGCTGTATATCTAAATGTTGTTTCTATGTGATGAATCAATTTATGTAATTCCTAAATTAGTTTAGTATAGTTTAAAAATATTAAAAATCAATGCTAATTAGAGTACATACGCACTTTCATTTTTATGGTTTTCATTCTGGATATAATAATATATAAGTATAGAATTTCCACTTTTCATAATTAATAAAACTCTTAGATATTTGATCTTAATTATTAGAAACGTTTTAATTTTAGTAGGTACCATATTTAATTAAATTATTCAACAAATACTAGAATTTCCTTATCCGAATGATTTCTTGGACTAATTATTTCAAAATATTAAAATTTTAGTAGATATAATGCTAAGAAGAAATTAAAGTCTAAACTATTCTTATTTTATAATACAGTATGAGTATTTAACAAAATTATTCCATGAATAACTGAATTTTCTCATCTGAAGGTTTGTTTGAACTAATTATGATTTCAAGTAATTAATATTCTAGTATATTTACATAGAGAATCAGTATTTTCCGGTGGGTATTTTAAATAGCCCGTAAACAGTATTTTACGGGTTAGATAAGCATTAAAGAGTGCATGCTCAAAAGCAAAAGTGACATGATCAGCGGGTCCAGCGATGCGAGGTTGTCGCTCGAGGTGCTTAAGCGCGCAATCGATATCTCGTAACGTGGCTCAGTACACGACGTAAGACCGAAAACAAAGTTATGCCGCGGGTGTACGTCGTTGGTCCGCTGCTATATCACCGGCGGCGGAGCGAACGCATGTAACCGGATGTAATCACGTCGTCGCTCGCTCGCACCTACAATTCCGCGAGAGAGCTAGGGGTCCGGCAAGAGTTATTAGTCGCGTTATTGCAGGGGCTTGCGCCTCGAATAGACGACTTAATTAATCGGCGAGAGCGAGCGAGCGCTTGAAAGCTCCGCGACGCAGCTCTAGGCCGCGCTTGAGCCACGAGTTATGAGTTGGATTATCAATTAGTATGATGGTGCTCTGCGGAATGTCGGCCGCGGCCCAAGCCCTCGATTCTCTCTATATATATATGTGCGCAAGCACCGATATTACCCATAGTCATAACTGCTGCGTTATCGCTTTAGCGCGTACCACTCGGCATTATCATAACATTGGGAAAATTGTTTCTTGATTCATAATCGCTTAATGATTGAAGCCCTGCTGGAACCAAGCTGCGTTTCACTCTCACGCACTTCCACGCCGCTCGGTTTTATATGTTTGCGCAAATCTGCCTAGCGATCGCGCCTTGCTGCAATCAGCTTATTATACATCATTTTAGCTTTCGTTCTATTAAGAATTTTGGACTCTATCTCTATGGCCAATACTATTGTGAAAAAATCTTTTCTTTTTTATTGATTTATAGTTTATGTTCAATGTAATCCATTGACAGAAAATAAAATAAACATTTTAATTATAATTTAGGATAAAGAAGAAGAGAATCATCGTTATGAAAGTGCAGTTATAATGCCATAAGCACGCAAAACTGCAGTTGTTATAGTCTCTACTGCAATTGACATTGTATGATAATGTCGAATGTCGGCTGTAACTTAGCGATTCATGAGTAAAAACAGAGGTAATGTTTCTTATAATTGAATATAACAACAAAAAAATTTTAATTAATAATTATAATTTTAATTTAACTAATTATGTGTTTGTATTTTAAATAAATAATTTTATTAAAGAAAATTAAATTATTTATTATACATAAACTAATAACTGATGGTGATTGTTCTCACTTAATACCTATATACTAGAATTTACAAATAGGTAATAGTCAACATGACCGTCTAAATTAATATGCATTCAATTTCATATGATTACGAAACTATATTATATTACTATCATAATTTTTGCATTCGCTATATTTTTAAGTTCTAAATTGATATTCCTAATCAGCAGTCTAGATAATTTCAAAAATCACTTTCTTCTCAACGATTATTATAAAATTATAAAAAGGTTAAATTACTTTTCGTAAATACATAGATAGAAAGTGATCTCATTTGTACACGATATCGTGTCACGCGTAGCAAATATCAACATAATATGAGCGCTCATATATATATATATATATATATATATATATATATATATATATATATATATATATATATATATATATATATATATATATATATATATATATATATAAAATCGGGATTGAATTTTGTGCATCCATAAAAAGTAGAATCGAATTCGAGATACGCGGTGCTAATTGATGCTGTTTGGCTGATACAAATTACAAGAAATTTCTGCAAAATTTCAAGTATATTTAAATATAATACGTATGCACAATCATTGTTTACATTATCGATAAATGAAGAGCTTGTTCTAGTGCAAATGATTGCTTACATTATAACACGATTAGAGCTAACACATATTCATAAGCATTATACAGGTATCATATACCTTATTTGGTATCAAAGTTTTTGGTTATAAATTCATGTTTTTTTACATTAGATTATATTCGTAAAGTTTTATAGTGAAGTACAACAACTTATATACCTGATGGATCAATATCATATTAACAAATTCAATTAACAAATTTCAATTTCTATGTTACATGTTATAAAGATAACTTAAAAGTGAGATTAGTGTCTGTTAATTTGAGTTTATTTATTGGTTACAAAATTCATGAATATCAAAATATTATATTTATAAAAAGTATTTTTATGATATATACACGTATTTCTTATAATTTATATTTTTTAAAGAAATATAAAAAGTATCGTTTATCGAATTTATCATTGAAGTATCGGGTTGTTCAATTTATCAACGAATTCTTTGGACTTGCGTTAGTTGTGTTTAAGGTTGACGGTTATTTTATCTAAACTTTTTTGATTGCAAATTCGATTTTAATGGTTTTATTATTTGACATTATTTAAATTGCTAATTGTTCAGGTAGAGTAAGTTCGATATAGAGTTTAAGTTTAACGGTTTTATTACATACTTAAATATTATTTTTGTCAATTCCTACTAACCGAAGGTCAGTAATTTGTAATTTAAAAAAATAATGTAATAATCGTTAAAGGGCTTTCCACTTTTTCTTTTCATTTTCTATAAATTTATAAAATAATCAACTAATCCTCTTTATAACTGTTTTTGTCTTGCCTATTTCACCTTGCTTTCATGCACTTTTGAGTTTATGTATAAAAGCAAAAAATGTGCGCAATCATAATAGGATCCACGGTGGTTGTGTGGTTTGTAACTCGGGCTTCTAACCAAGACGTCCCGAGCTCGGATCTGGGGCATGTAAAATTATCAGAAATAATTTTGTATATGCTTGTTACCGCGATTTCGATGGTTTGGATTTTACTTAAAAATATAGGTCCAGTTATGATGAATAGGCACTTCACCTGCTATATTCTCCAAAAATGTAGTAGGGGTGAATCGATGCATTAAACAATAAATTTTCGACGGCTCTAATTGAAAAATACGTCTCTCGCAGAGAAATGTTGAAAAATACGTATCTCGCAGAGAAATGTTAAAAAAGACGTATCTCGCGGAAAAAATTAGAAAATACGTATCTCACAAATATGGTTGGAAAACACTTTTTTAGAGTACATTTGTGAAAAGACGTATCTCACAGTCTAATAAAAATCAGTAGTGCAAACTTTAACTACGCCAGACTTGCATAAAACAGGCCCTAATAATGTCTGCCCCCCCCCCCCCCCGAAGATGTGGTATGATTCGGATGAAACCGTGTCTTCCAACCGTTTCTGCGAGATACCTCTTTTTCAATTAGAGCCGTCAAAATAATAACAGATGTATCATATTTGCATACTAAGACTGTGACAAAAACGTTCAGTTCAAGTAGCCAAATATCGAGGTTCGTGTTTGCAACACCGGACATCGGCGTTTCTTTGATAAATGATTTTACTATTGTCACTTCACTATACTCACAAATAACTAATAAAAAATTGAACTTATTTGATCAATACATTAGTGGGTGGGTAAAAAATGAACGAGACCAGCGAAATATAACTAGCAAATGCGGTTGCTATCCAGAATAATTCCGATGGTTTTCAAGAAAAATTTGTTTAATGATTACACGGAAGACAGTATGGTTGCGCAGTTGCCCCGAGTACGCGTAGAGCTGTTGAGTCTTTGGTGCTCGTAGTGTCATAGTTGCATCGCTGAGGGACAGTAACTCTCCAAAAATGGGAGAACAGTACACTGTGCTAACCGTCTGCGGAAACTATTTTCCCCGTAGTTTAGTATGAAAATAAACAATGCCTATATTTATATTGCTTTTAATAACGATGTCGATCGTTCAATTGATTGCATATTAGCTCAAATAAATCTATCAACTAAATACATTTCGCATTTGTATTGACGTTAAAAATCTAAAAACTGTACAGCTACAAAATCACGACTCCGCTTTTAATTACAAGACAAAAAGAGTGAAGAAAAGAAAGAGGGAAAAAGTACATAAAAAAGGAATATAAAGTAGAGCAGAAATCAAAGAGCGAACCAATAGCTTTCCCTGCCTTTTTCCGTTCTCCCCTCATTTCCCTTTTCCTCTCGCGCACGTAGACACATACACACACGCACACATACACGCATGCTCAGTCTCGCCTTCAGAAACCTATAACGCTCACATAAATAAACGCGAGCGTGCGCACAGACGCACACGAAATCACAATGGAAATATCGCGCAATATAGCGTCGCTCAACGTCGGAGCGCCAGCGACGTTTCTGCCTGCCGGTGATACATCAAACATAGCGCTGACGTCGCTGCTGCAGCGGTATAGCTAGCACCCTGCGCTCTGATATGTATACGCGCACACACGTGACTGTATGCGTGTATTTATATACATATGTATAATATATACATATATATATATATATACATATATATATATATATATATATATATATATATATACATATATATATATATATATACATATATATATATATATATATATATATATATATATATATATATATATATATATATATATATATATATATATATATATATATATATATATATATATATATATATATATATGTGTATATATATATATATATATATATATATATATATATATATATATATATATATATATATATATATATATATATATATATATATATATATATATATACATGAGTGGTAGAGAGCAAGTGGGTAAAAGCGCACCCCGGCATTCGGTATTAGTCACGTTGCGAAAATCCATAGCACGAGATTCCCCTGCAGCCGGGAAAACGCTTTTCCGCCACCGCGCGACTGCCGTACTACCGCCGCACGTGGAAGTGCTTCTCTCCACCTCCTCCGCCTGCGACGATGCGCGGTATCCTATATCTCGACTACTTTCCCATCTCTCGTCTTTGCTCTCTTTCGACCCCCCCCCCTCTCTCCCTCTCTTTTATTCTCTCTCTGTCTCTCTATTTCTCGCCTCCGAGATCTCCGATGTCGAGTCGCGGATTCCGCAATGGAACGGGCCGACTCATACTCTTGCCATTTCTCCCGGCTCTCTATTTCTATCTTCTTTTCGGCTCTTCTCGCGAGTCGTACCCTAGGTGCGAATCGCACCGTTGCGGATGCTCGATCTCTCGCTGCCTGTCTTGACGCTCGTCAAGTTGGCACATTCCCTGTACTGTATACACAGATCGGCTGCAGCTGTGAAGGCATGTGATGCATCGAATTCGTTATGCCATCGCTTTATTACAATACGTTCTTTTATTCATGCACTTAAGCTTAACGTAATTTTTATCTTATTGCACTTCATAAAGAGAGTGCGATATGCCTGAATTTTTAAACTTTAGCCCAGTGTACCTAATATTGCCCACCTAGGCTTTGAGCATTTATCATTGTTAATGTATTAAAAGAATTTAAATTTATTCAAACTAGTTGAATATCAAAATATAGTATAAAAACTAACATAGGAAATTTTTGTCATTCCTTAATCACTAATAAAAAGCAACTGTATGCATTGGATGGGGCTAAAAATAAATAAATATTATAGGTTAATGCTAAAAGTAACATATTTCATTCATTTAAACGAGATTTAGGCATTCTGAATAGATACAATCATTTTTGCCGATCGTGGTAAGATCTACGATTATTTTTCAGGATATAAATAACGTATAGGATGCATAAATTATTGAAACGCATATTATTTATTCTACCTTTTCACGATAGAATAAACTAAGCTACTGAATAGATGACGGTACATAGTAAAACCAAGAGCAGAATTGATATCAACCAACTTTTGTATTCAGTATCACAGCAAATAGAATAACTTGTTCAAAATTATAGTGATAAATTCACTTAAGCGGTTATAAGACAAACTACACTGCAGGTTGATCTCCTTTTGCTTGAGTGAGAAAATTGTCTGATGAAATAGGTTTACTAACATCATATACATAATCATCAGCTATACACCGGCTAAATTCCATAATAGCTAGGATAGCAATATTGGGCCGTATTAGGTAAAGTCACTTTATATAAGTAATGTCTCATAGAGCTCATAGTGTCATCAGCATAGAGAAGTTCATAAAACCAATTGTAGCCGTTTTACGTATCATACATATAAATATTTGCATAGTATAAAAAGCGCTTACTGATCTTAATATTGTTAAGTTTAATTTATTATTATTATGCTTTTCACTAAATTAATTAACTAATCGAAAAACGAAAAGAAGTTTCGTTGTTTGAGCTTGTGCGTACGACTGAATTAAGAATGTATCCGGTAGGTGTTAAAAAGTACAAGATAGTACTGTAATTTTCGCTAAGAGGATAGCATACTTTTATTTTCCTTCTAAACTCATTCCTTTGTTACGTATCTGCAGCAACCCTAGGACTGGTTTCGCAGTGTAAACCGTACTGCGCCTAGAAATGACTAAGAAATGAAAATATAATTTTGCAAATAATCAACGGTGTTGTATACTTTGCATCGAAAGCTTCTCTAATTTTCTAAATAAATATATGAAGTAAAATAAATACAATACGAAAAGGGCAGTCTGCTCTAGAGCTTTTCCTAACTATTAATAACGATCTCGAATGAGAAGGGAAAAAAAAGATAGTAATCATCGATTGCTCAATCCGCAAAAATCATTAGAATGTTTTGGCATTGCGTGCTCGCGGCGCTGCGAGGGAGCGATGCGAGGCGAGGAGAGGTATTAGCGCGCAGCGATAAGCTTCTTATACAAATCACGCGAGCTCGACGAGGTGATTAATCGGGCGTGTCGCTTAATCGAAATGAAACGCAGCAGCGCGACGTTCTCCCCTATGGGGAGCTGGCACGGCGGCGCGAGCTCGGCCCGCGACAGCGTTGAAGTGGGCGAGGTCGGGCGAAATTTTGACGGGCCCTCGCGCGCGGATCAGGAGTTTGCTTATCTCGCCGGGACGCGTGCCTGCCCTCGGCGAATGGGGGATACACGATAGGTGCGCAGACGAAGGCGAAGACGAAACTTCAAAGTCACGAAAAGCTGATAACGCGCGGGCGCTCGCTTGGGGAGCCGTCAGGTCGAAGTTGCGCAGGGCGCGGGCCGGCCCGGGCACAGCTTCAGCGGCCTGCCAGCTGGCTCGTTCCTGCTGTACATATACTCCAAATCCGTACACATCGGCTCCCGCGCCGCCGTTTCTCTCCGAGCTGTCGCGGCATTCGGAAGACTCTACGCTCTCTCCCACGGGGACGACACGCCAAAGCGACAGGACCTCTCTTACTCCTCTTACCCCTCCGCCCCCCCTCACTCTCTCTCTCTCTCTAGCTATGTTTTCACTTTGAAATTCCTCCTCTCTTGAAGATGCGGTTCGTGTATATAGGCCAACGTCAAAAACGATAAATACCCACGTCAGGACAGTTAGTAAGGTACACGAGGGTATAAAATCTCACAAGGACGTCTTATTCTTAGAGAACGAGAGATATATGTTTTACTTTTTAAAATGTTGATCCTGTATTAAGCTTTTTACGAACTAATTTTCTTTTAAGGTTTTCAATCATTTTAATTACAACAGTGAATTAAACAAAAGCTACATGAATTTAATGTTTTTCTTTCCACATAGGAAAAACTTAGTAATGACGTGAAATGTTTTTGATATAACACTATTGAAATATGTATTTTGAGATCTTATACAGAACTGCTTTTGATATTCCCGAACTCCTTTTCTTTGTTTTTCTTTTCCTATCGGTCAATGTGTTTTTATTTTGTGGAAATCTTTCGATTATGAAAATATTTCTTTCACTTTTTATAGAATATAGATGATTAAGGTAGTCCATGCGTCGACACTAATAAAAAAAAAACGTTTGGAAAATATTTTTGATAATAATTAAGAATTAATTTAAACCAATGTAGAATTCATTCGATAGATTATACTACCAAGGAGCGCTGTGGCGCCCAATGGCAAGTATAGATAAGATAATACTCGAGTATTTAGAATTAATTTGACTAATTAAAAAACTAGATCATCTTTCTCTATTTTGAGTCCTTTTTAGTGCATATGTTTAATTTTAAAATAATATAATTTATGCATTAAAGACCTAAGAACATGCGGTTACGATATAACCACGCGTATTTGACCGTTTTCAATAATAATTTGAAAATTATCGAAAACCTGCTCTAAAATTTCGAAGATATATAGTATTATGACTTATTATAAACAACGTATAAAAATTTCATACGGTTATCTAATATATTATTTCACTCGGGAAATACTTTAACCCTTAGCGGCCACACGGGGTAACTAGTTACCCCAGGCTCAGAAAAAGTGAAATTGGAGGTCTAAAACATTTGAAATTGATACAAGTAACGACATCTGCCATCTATAAATTGACCGATAAAAATCATTAGAAATATTGAAGAACACTTCAACAAACATGAAACAATCGGTTACAAGTGTTAAAACACCCATATGTCTTGTACAACTAGGTTTTTCAGCGTGGGGTAATGAGTTACCCCATGTGGCCGCTATGTGGCCTGGCTGAGGTGTGGCCGCTAAGGGTTAAATCAATTCAGTAGAAATATGCCTTAAATACCTACCATAAAATTACCTATCTTCTCGTGCAAGATTTTTTTAATTACGGAGTGCGAACGAAACCATATAATTCTACTTTTCTAATTTTTAGAACATTGAGAAACTGTAATCTTTTTCTGTTAGTTTAAATAAAATAGTATATACTAAATCGTTCTTAATGGCTGCATATTGAGTTTGAATTGAATTTAAAATATAATACCATAAATGTAAAGATAACAATATATTACGATAAAATAACACATAAAATCAATCTTCACTAAAACTGATATTATTGCATTATATTCGCACACTCTTTAATTAGCAATTGTCGTTCTTTTATTATATATATATATATATATATATATATATATATATATATATATATATATATATATATATATATATATATACATATGAATTATAAGTCATTTAAACAGTTGTCTGTTGGTAAATAATAACAAAAATCTTACAAAAAATAAATGACCATTAAGAACACATAATTGAATACTATATTCAATAAAATTTTCGAGTTCTTACATTTATTAAAATATAAATATACAATAATTAATGAGAGTTGGTGTCTGGAGCATGCTACGTATATATGTATTGAAAATATTGACTTTGTAGATAATGTTTGCAAACATTCAAATGATTATTGTATTGTAAGCAAATACCACACCATGAATATATTAACGTTTGTTGAAGTTCCAACATATGTGAGTTTTTTAGGATAGCCTTCGATTTTTACGAGAGTATGCATTTTCATGTTCAATTGAAGATAATAAAAAAGGGTACAAAATTGCCTTTTTACATTTACGTTGAATAATATAATCTGGAACGTAACAATATTCCGATCGGCATAAAAAGATGACCAACGATTCCATCTAACCTGAATATGTGCAAATAAAATTTTAATTGGGAAACTCCAACAGAAATTTTTATTTATATCTCCTATATCTCCCTACCTGGCTCAGTTATTTAAACTTTTTCAACGAATTATTTTATTAAACTTTAATCTGCAGTCTAAACAGTCATAACTCGGTTAATTAATAACTCGGAACAATAAATATTACTTTTTAATATCCCATTCTATAAATGAAGTTAAAAAAATGAGCAAGTACGAGTGCGCAGCGGAAAAAAAACCATTACCGCTCCAATAGAGCGCTACAAGCTTCTTAAAAGACCTTAGCTCTCGCGCCGGCTGCAATAATCACGTCGCTTTGGTCGTACACGTATTTTCCTCAATTTTAACGCACATACGCAGCCGCTTAAAAACTCAAAGTGTCGGCGCTCGTAAACCAGTCGTTACCCCCCCCCCCCTCACCGCACCACCCTTCTCTCTCCGCCGCGGCTTCT
This sequence comes from Gastracanthus pulcherrimus, assembly GCA_949152435.1. Classification (NCBI taxonomy): domain Eukaryota; kingdom Metazoa; phylum Arthropoda; class Insecta; order Hymenoptera; family Pteromalidae; genus Gastracanthus; species Gastracanthus pulcherrimus. The sequence goes on along the minus strand of OX424574.1, from coordinate 132,192,377 downwards.
CGTTATACGCGTTCGCGGCCATACGCCAATACTTACAAGATAGGCACCGCGTTTTCTTATATTCCGCACTACTTGCTTTACGCACTGACATTACGCGCGAGAGCTTTACGAGCTCGCTGCGCAATTCGACACGTTGCGCGCAGCTCGCTCGCTCACCTTCTCTCGCTGGCTGCTTTATGCTTTTGACGCATTTGTGACCCCCCCCCCACCACCACCCTCTATATACGCTCGACGCGCGAGCTGGCGACCCAATCGCTAAATTGCATTCCATCTGTCTCCTTCGTCATCCTCCGTCATCCTATGTCATCCTGCAACGGCGCCCGGACCCGGGGATTCGGATAATTCAGGAGCCGATTTTGCACCGCTCGATCTGCACCCTACTAGTCTGAAGAGTGCCCCGCACAACTTTTTCCTAACTGCTCTACATAACAAAACTCAAGGGTTCAATGTTTGAAATGAGACTTTTAAGCAGCAACCCCAATTATAGCGCAGCTATCTATCAACAATCACAGTTGAAAAAGTTCGGAAAATAAATTCAATAAACTTGATTAATATAATTGCAGCAAGTATCATTCCAAGAAAATAAATATGAACGTGTAGCTGGCTTCTTATCGTTTAGTTTTGATCCCGGTAGCCGATATATCAAACTCCATAAACTTGCCATTATCGTTAGTCCACGCAACCATAACCTACAGAGTGGTCGACGGAGTATACGCGCAACAATGGCCAATATGTACCACCGACCGACATTATGCGCGGATATAGAAAATTCAAAATGCGCCTTCTCGCGTATCGCGCGCAGTATAGCGGCTATCACGTGACAAGCATACTCTCTCTCTCTCTCTCCCTCCCTCGCTTTTCTCGTAAAGCGTGAAAGAAATAAAAGTGCAAAATCGCCGCATGTGATAGTGAATTCGTGAAAAAATCTAGATGCCGCGCCGGCCCAGGAGCAGGAAAGGGCGAGGCCGCTGCGGAGTAGAAGCGCAGCTACGCCACGGTGCGCAAAGTCCTTCGCAAAGACGGCTGTAAATCGTCGCGTTTTCGCGCTTGGATCGTTAAGCTTACACCGGCGCTTTATACGGGGAAAAACTTTACTCAGCTCTCTCTCTCTCCCTCTCTCTCTCTCTCTCTCTCTCTCTCTCTCTCTCTCTCTCTCTCTCTCGATGTCTTGGTTTTATTTTATTTTTGTGCGCAGAGAAAAAGGTAACTGCGAACGCAATCAAATGGCCATCTCGTTGCCTTTAATTATCGCCCGCGCAACGCATCGAGCATTAGCATCGCGTGCTATAGCCGCACCGATCAGATGTAATGACCTCCTCTCACTGTCTGCGCAATGGAGAGGCAAAGTAGAGAGCATATAAAAATTTAACGCCGAGAAAGTAGCGATGTTATACCTGGTTGGACTGACTCGCGCAGATGTCGATTCCGCTCGCCGTTTCCACCGCCATTGGATCTTCTCACGTCTTAGCTCCTCGTCCGGCACTGCTAGAGAAGTCGTCGTAGATCCCTTTGCTAGCTCGCCGACTCAACAATTACCGCTAAATGACGTTGCACTGCCGCTGTTGCTGCATCGATGGATCGGGCAATCGTATGTGAGGGCCAGCTGAATTGTGATTATAAAAATGTGAGCGTGTCTTTATGGGGTAAGTCGAGCAAATAATAAGAATATCCAGGTCAACTGCTACGTTTACGTTATATTGTCCCTTTGCTGCACCGAGTTGTAAGATAAAAATCGAGGATTAATAGCTGTATAATATGTAACGAACATCCATTTTATTTGCTTTCAATTCATTCGTCGAAGATGTTTACTGAGAGTAAAAATTTGTTATCTGAGCTATCTGTATTTTTCAATGTATACGGTATGTAAGTTTATTTATTTTGAAGATATTATATTTGGTTAAATTAATTCTACATCCACTTTTGAAATTCGCAAATATTGTTGCTAATCGAGTCAACCTCAAAGGTCTTTCTTGTAATAATATTTAAATTATAAGTAATTTTTTATTGAATGGCATACGTTCCAATAAACTTGAATGCATGAAGCGATATAAATAATTTATAATGGTATAAATAATTTATATTGGTATATCATATAATGTATAAGCTATATAGAATTCGTTTGATATGCTCGGGGTGAATAAATATTTGTACCTCAATTTAATTTAAAAACAATTGTACAATATAAATTGATTTACATTTATTTACTTATTTATAAAGTCTGTATAAATAATGTAAAATTATGAAAAAGGGACTTAAATCGAAACAAAATATAAACTTTTGAATAGAACTGTACCACTATATAGATGTGCAGAGAAAATTAGACACGAATTTTCGATGACTATATCTTTAAAACACAAATGTTAGCTATTGTTTATCTTACTTTAAATAAGTTCTAAGAAAAATTTAGCCGCTGTGCATAAAAATGTGCCATGAATTCATGCTTCGTTTACAGGTTTTATATATTAAAACTTTATAGATAAATAGCTCAGCTTATCAAATTTTAATCATACGTGTATAATGTTGTTATAAAGATACAGTAAACATTTGAGAAGTTTCACAAATAAGTAAAATTTTGCTACTACTGCCATAAGTATTTGAGACTCGGTGCAACAGCAGTAAAACAGCTTCTCCTGTCATTGCATTGTTAACGATAGTACGCAATACTAGCTACTCTTACAAAATTCAAAATTACAAATTTGCCAATAAAGTCGGAAATACGAGTAAAAACAGAGGCATTAATTCATATCCAGGATGTAGTTGCGAGTATGAGTAAAAGTCAATGGCTTGCGCAGTGGAATTGCATATTTATAAGACATCCCTCCGGGCTAAATCTCCGTAGCCTAATAATAGCAGAGAAATCCTCCTCTACGACCAAAATCACTCCAAGAATATTGGCTCGAAGGGGTATTATACGTAGCACCGACCGGAGCGAATTGGGCTACTCTCGCTCATCCAACTGTTTGGAGCGTTACGAGGTAGAAGAGAGAGAGAGAGAGAGAGAGAGAGAGAGTGAAAAGGGATGATAGGGGGAGGGGCAGAGGACAACGAGAAAGAAAAGACTTAGAAAGAAATGGCTGTTTTATACGCGAGGCGTACAGGAGCGTAGGAAGATCGTGAAGCAATCACTTCCGGTCGGCTCGATCGACGCAGGAGCGTCGAGCAATCCGAGGCGGTCTGCCTGCCAAATTGTTAATCGATATCCTTCCATTTACCTCAGTGTCAAGCGCAGGTAAACGACTCGGCAAAGCCGTCTCTTCCTCCCCCTCCTCTCTCTCTCTCTCTCTCTCTCTCTCTCTCTCTCTCTCTCTCTCTATCTCTCTCTCTCTCTCCTGCAGTCGTTCGTAAATAAGAGTACGAGCGCTCACGCGTTAAGCAAAGGAGATTCGCTTTGCAGCCAGAAAGAGATAGAGAGGAGGGGCGTATTTATTCTGTATTCTCCTGCTCCGTCTGCCTTCGGATTTCCCTAAATGAGCAAACCGACTAGCAGCGCTTTGACGCCACGCCGGATCTCGTCTCCATCCCCCGATCCTATCTCTCCCACCTTTATCTTGCTCGCTTTATCGCGCTTCAGCCTGTCATTGGATATGCATAAGAGTTTTCAGCAACAGCAGCAGCAGCAGCAGCAGCAAGAAGGAGACAGTTTTAGAAAAACTGAGAGAAAGTGTGTGTGTGTGAGAGAAAGAGAGAGAGAGAGAGAGAGAGAGAGAGAGAGAGAGAGAGAGAGAGAGAGAGAGAGAGAGCACGACCTTTTTTCCGCTCTTGTCATCTCAACTCCTTTCGATCTTCCGATAGCGCCTGCCCGCTTTCAGCTATATTCCTTTTGTCCTGGTCTCTGCTCTGGTCGGCTCATCCTCCATCCATCGTGCAGCGAGCGCCTTTATAGCCTCGTCCCCGTATAAATCCTAAGCGCGCGCGTCTCTGTCCGTCTATCTGCGTGGCGTCCTCGTTCTTAGCGGCCAGAGACAGTGGAACGAGAGCGAAGGAGCTTCGAGGACTTTTGGAAAATGCTCCGCTTTCACTCTGTCTTTCTCATCCTGTCGGAGGGAATTCCCTTGCCTGCCTCGCGAAACACTCGACTGAGCTGATTCTTCCCAATTCTCGGCGTGCTCTCTCTCTCTCTCTCTCTCTCTCTCTCTCTCTCTCTCTCTCTCTCTCTCTCTCTCTCTCTCTCTCTCTCTCTCTCTCTCTTTCTCGTTCTCTCTCTTTCTCTCTTGCTGTGTTCTAGCTCTGACGAGACGATGGTTCATCTCCGCGCGTCATTGTCCTAGCGACTGCGGGACTATAGAGCGCCGCGCGCAAGAGGGTTACCCAATTTCCTCTCGATATAGACTTTTTGACGACCGAGTTTCGATGCAGTCGTCCGACGACATTCCTTACCCAGCCGTTATTACTCCTAGCTCCTCTTGTATTTAATAACTTTCTCCGGTGCTAAACAAAGAAACAAAAAACACACTACAGCCTCGTCTACAGCGCTGTAGGAATAGAGTGTAACGCAGTTCCGGTTTTTTAATTAAAATAGCAATCCAGCAAACAAAAATGGCTCTTCATCATAAGTAAATAATATAAAAACTTATTAAGGGGGGCCTGCGTAGCTCAGTTGGTTAAGGCGCACGCCTTAGCTAGCGAAGATACGCTCGTCTGAGCGGCCTGGGTTCGATTTCCGGTGGGAGCAGATCGAGGATTTTTTCTCTCTGTTGCCTGCTGTAAGGGAACGCAGACTGCGCACTAGTCCTGGCGGAGGTCTTTTCCTACGCGTTTTTCCTCTGTCACAAGTTATCGGCGTAGGTAGAAATCTACCATGTCGGTAACTTGGGCGAATGCGGGATCGGTGTGGGGAAGCTGGGGTGCTAGGATCAAATACCTTCACACATAGGTGGTGGAGGTATCCTGGAAAACCCCGAAAGGGTATACAGGTTGAAAAGAAAAAGAAAGATTATAAAATCTTATTAGAAATATCATCCAAAATAGAGGGGTAGTTCTGTTTTTCATCGAAGATAACGCTCTTGAAGAGTGTAGAATTTCCGGCTGCAAAATGAAGGTTACGAAACTCATACTGTTTTGTGGAATATAAAAAATGATGAATTTCGAAAAGTATTTGATACCCTAACCCCACGGAAAAATTGAGGAAAGTGTATCTCGAAGGATTGAATAACTCAAAAGGTATGTGCATACACGTGTAAGTTATCTATACACAACGCATGTTATATAAAATAGAATTTAAAAAACAGTTGATAAAAATGTTTATTTTTTTATTAATTTAGTCTGTAACAAATATGAAAAAGGTATCGATTGTTTAAAATATACTAATTTTTATTCCATCTTTCTCATCTCCAAAACATCGAAGCTGTATGTATCTTTATTTTGCATTATACCTGTCTTAAGATCATAATAAAATATTCCGAAGTTTCTTTGATATATCTGTGGATTTCTGAAAAACCGACTTACGTCCACTTTTTTTAAAATTGAATTTTGAGAGATTTTAGAATCGTTACATAACATATTTTCAGATAAAAATGCAAAAATATATTATTTTATATGGAATATAAAAATTTTAATCTTCAATATCTCAAATCATAAAATGTGGACTTAAGTATTTTTTCCGGTTCACCACGGATATGTACACTTCTATAAATCATTGAACTTTTCCTTATTCTTAAAGTGATTGCTTTCACACCTGACGTTTTCCATTATTCCTACAGAAGATGCATTAGTTTAAGCATTAAGTATGCCGATATCGTTCGTAAAATATTGAGACAGCGTGCTCATCAGGGTTATAATGGAATTAGGCTTATCGCTTTTGTCGCCGGTCGCTCTAGTGCCTCTAGTCATTCCACTGCACGGCGAAGTAGTTTTCGGAGTTCTATTCCTTATGCGGAATGACAATGCAGCTACGCGAGGAGGAGCCAGCGAAGGGGGAAAAAGCGGAGGAAGAAAAGCATCGAGCAGAGGAGTAGAGAAGGCCAGAGTTCCAGAGAGCAAGAGTGAGAGAAGGATTCACAGGCTGCGCTCGAGTAGTAGAATAATCGAAGGGCGCAGATTTACAGTTGACTTGCCCGCAAATATGGTACTGGGTTAGGTAGATGCGATGGAAAATCGTCTCGCTCGGGTCGGGAGGGGCTATACGTAGAGGAGGGGAGGGTGGCAGAGAGAGAGAGAGAGATAGAGAGAGCGCTAGAAAGAGAAGCGGCCGCTGGAAAGGAAAGACGAATTCGGTACTTATGTGCATGAGCATCCACGAGTTCTCTCATGCCTCTGAGTGCACCTGCAGTCGCGCGCGCGGCACTTCCGCGGCACTCTGTCGTTCCTTCGTTCCTTCGTTCGTTTGGCCGCCGCTACTACTACTATGCGAAACCAAGAGAAAGTATCAACATATCTTCCGGGCGATTTATCCCAAAAATATTTGTCTCGCGACTAAATTTATAGTCTCCCCGCAGCGAGAGATTCACCGTCACGAGGAAAGCAGGATAGGCAGATACGAGAAATCTATCCGCTCCAAGTTTGCGCAACTCCATCCCTTCCGTGCCTCGAAACTTGTACAGCCTGGGCGCACGACGTCTGCTCGATAATGGCTCTCTGCTCGACGGCTACACGCGTCCTACAAGCTGTGTCATTACTCAGCAATTTTTCCAGATATCAATTGGATAATCACCTGATATGATCTGCGTATATGGGAGACTGGGGTATAATCGACCACGGGGTATAACGGTGGTATTTCACTATTATGCCACTAGCCATAAATTCCAATATAAATCGATAAAATTATTTGTTCTGCATGGTAATTTACTTATGATAGTAGTGTAAGTTAATGTTCTCTGTATGAGCAATTCTCCTGGAAACAGTACAATTTGACAGGACAAAAAGTTTTTACAGCCATGAAAATGATATAAAAATGTATGCATAGCGAATGAATTTTCTCTTTGATTCTCAGTGGTCGCAAAGTGCCTTAGATCTAATATTAAGATTGAATAAGCGTAAGAAAGCATTGTACTGTTTTCTGAAGGTATTTTCGTGCCCATAATTTAACAAAGACCAATAAATTATACATTATACCGTTATAACCAAATAGGGTGGCCCGTTATAATCCAATACTTTTGAATTTGCGATTTTCGAAGTAATTTTATAAGTGCACTTTATTATTGAAATAAAACATTAAATATTTAAATAAATATAAATTTACATTCTTTAATTAGATAGTAAATTAAATGCCATTATAGTTTATTTAAAATTATGCTTGTAATAATTTATATGGGCCATTGCCAAATTCGCCATCGAGAAGATAACACTATTTTTCTTTTAATTTAACATTCTTTGGGTCTATGTATATGTATATCAGCTTTTGTGGATATTCTTAAGCAGCCCGTGTATTAACATGAGTTTATTTGTATTATTTTAACTCTTTAGAGAATATCTTAGTGTTTTTAAATATCACCGCTTTTCATCGTATTCATCGCCATTTTCATCATGGCCATCGCTATCATTAGCAAGTGAACTTCGTGTGTGAAGGTTCCGTTAATGTGAGGGTATGTTCGTGGGTATGTACATGTTAGGGTATGTGCATCATGTGTGTTTATGTGACGGAGCATGCGTTAACGTACATAAATATGAGAAATGATAATAATAATATTAAAAATTGTAATAATATCCTCTAATATAGGTATTAATCTGCTTCCATCGTTCTGTGAGTGTATAATGTGTACATGTATCAGCTTAACGTAAAAGTGACGTAATTATTAATTATACTTTTCAAAACATTCGGATTTGCTTTAAACATTGAAAAGATAAAACGTGCTTTTATCGAGCAGGTGTAGAGAAGGATAAAGGATTTTAATATATTTATAATGCTCTTAGTTTACCAAAGTAATCCGTTAATGCAGAATGATAAAAAATAAACTTTAAAGTCATTTTAAGTAACGTTGGTAAATTTCGTTCACGTCTAGTCTTTGACATACCGAATACGTGAGCAAAATAATAAAAATTATGTTTTATTTCAGATATTTAAAATTATGCATTTTTTAAACTTTCGAAATTTTAGAGGTTTAACCTTTTTTTTATTTATTTTTCAATACTTAAATTAATACTATAGTATTTCAGATATTTGTTTTTAAATTCATTCAAAGATATCAACGGTAAATGATATTGCGTTCACATATTATAATATTGATTGGATAATAATATAGGATTACGTGAATACATTCGAGTAGTGTAAGTCAACGTATCGTCAGACAAGAGTCTGCTTCTTATTTCAGTACGATAAATTGTCCGAATATAAACTGTACCGTAATATTTCTTTAACTTTAAGCTTAACTTTAACTTTAACTGTAATAATGAACATGAAATACCAGCATAAAGAACAATGATGTCTCGTATCTTTATGTACCATTAAAACGATCAGCGTTCTGTCTTTGTCTTCCTCTCATACTCTCCCTCTGTTTCGGTCTTCTTTTACTGCAGCGTGCGCCGAGTCATGCGGAGAATCCGAGAAATGAAAATAATACTCGGGCGAGGCGCGTGGCACCGAGCGAATGAGAATGGGCCAGAGAGCAAGGTCGAGCCTCGGGCAACAAGCCTTTCTCTGCAGCTCCCTCTCTTCTTATCCTCTTATCTCTGGACTAACACCAACTTATAACTAGCAGTACAAAACAACTACGTCAGCGGTCTGCCCTCCAGTCTATTCTAGAGTAGCAGTGAACATCCAACGAGAGATAAGAAGAGGAGAAAGAGACTGAGTCAGTGTTGCGGGGCTACTCGATACCGCGCTGCATATATCAAGTGCATGGCGTCGTCGTCGGCGCCGCCGCCGCCGCCAATGAAAGCGGCCCGGTTGATTTATTCGCCTTTTTAGAAAAGACCGTTGAAGCTCTCCGCTAATTTATCGAGCCTCGAGTCCACCTGACTGCATGCAGCTATAGAAGCATACGCTGGATTAAAATAACCCCCCGCCGCGCCGATCCGCGCTGGGTTATAAATATACGGATGTGAGCCACCGCCCTATTGACAAAAGCATCGACTCCTTGGCAAAAGCAATACTATCTTTGAGAGATTTATAATACGGGCCGATTATTATCTAGCAGCACATGGACAGCATCAAGAAGCTGTCGCTAGTGCCAGCGAATATGCGAGAACCCGTGGGATGAGAGGCAGACTGCTGCTGCCAGTCAAAAGTCGGCTAAATGAAGAAATTAAGAATGTAGATGAAGTACGTACTGACGATTCCTCTTTTACAAATGCTTAGCATACTGATGCGCCATTTTTCAAATTCATGCCGTGTATTGCTCTTGAATGTTTCATGCAATCTATTTAGCTTTTAACGTGGCCTCTCACTGGAATATGGAAAATATAAATATGCGCCGAATGGCGAGTAGGTACCTATATTTTGAACAAAACTTTTAAAAGTAAAACTGCAAAATACTTTTAATCATTATACGAATTCTTTTTTTCACGAATATTTATTGCATCGATGAGAGATAACTGCAGACATTTTTATTATATTTATAAATACAATTACAAATGATTCAGTAATGTATGTATAGTTATATTAGGTTATAATTGTTAAAAATGTAATAATTGTTAGTTAAAACTATTTTAATGAATTTAATTTTTTAAATATTTAGTGCACAAAATTTATCAAAACATTTTTTATTACAATTTTATTTACGGAATTTCGTGGGAAAATTGTCATAAAATATAAACGTCATAATAAAATCGCCATAAATCATCATAACTGAAATATTATTTTTATTTCACATAAAAAAATTAACTACGTTAGGGAAAGTTTTAGCAATTCTCACAAATACTCACAGACACACTGCATACACATCCGCACTCAAACTCATTCACACACATACACACACATACACACATGCATATACCATACATACATATACAGAGACGTACATGCATGTATACATACATGCAGTGTATAATAATATTGCAAAAATGGAAATAAATAGCGTGATAATTGCTTTAACTAATATAATAGGAAGAGTGTCGTTCCTTTGGGAAAAGATTTTTGTCAAAGCTTAGAAAGGTATACTCTGGTACTTAAAAATGAAGTTTAAGACCCGTAATTAATTAATATAGACTCTTTTTCTCGAGATATAAGCCAGTCAAGCTCAATTGTGCTTTTTATGATAAAACATATATAGTATATAAATGTATAAAGTACACCTGCTTTTGATATATAAATTTGTAATTATTTATACTAAAATTTGATTCATTAAAAGTAGACATACAAAGCTTTAATTTAAACTTTATTTCAGAGATGAAAATTAGTTTGTTCAAAAGCATCAACTATATACGTCAATGACAAAAAGTGTATGAAAAATGTATGTAAGTATTTTCATTGTCATTTTTATAATTTTTCACCACCGTCTTTGATAACTTTGGAACAGATTAATATTTGTCTATGAAAGAAAGTTTTAATTTTTTTAGTTTTGCACAATTTTTTACTATAAAATTCACAATTGAAATTAACTAATTTACATTTCGGGAATGAGGATCCACTAGAACAAACTACGGGTATTAGGCTTGAAGGGACAATAAATCTTTGAACACTACAAATTTTTTTTAGTTTATAAAACCTTTTATGTTTAAAAGACAACTTTCTAAAAATGTTGATTACTATAAATACTTGGTCATACCTCTAAAAATTTCACCGTTGTAAAACCTTAAAATCTTGATCCTACACGTCACGATAAATCACTATTGCATATTTATTGGAAGAACTTTGCGGCGTTCACGATTCTAGGTGATATGATGAATGAAAATTTTTTCTTGCCGTTTAACCCTTTAAGGCCTAGTGGGTCCTCCAAGACACACACATTGTTTTGTTTTTTGAAGATTTCTACGTAATAATTTAAATGTATGGATCAGGTCGAAGTGGATCATTTCCAGTCTCGTTAGGTGGGCCTAAGTTATTTTCGAACGCAAAATAGCCAAATAAACAAAAAAATTAATAAACAAAAATATATTGCTCATATCCAAATCCCAAGGCCCAACAATCATTCTTGAATTTTTTCAGAATTATTTGACGACGATTTTGATGCCTGGACCTTAGAGGGTTTTTTAATATTTTTTCGGGCATGTAATTGTAAAAAAAAAGTTTTCTTAAAATCATGTTAGAAATATTTTTTGGGCCATTTGGAATCATAATATACTATTTTTAGAAAATGTACATATGGACGTGTGTGTGTGTGTATGTGTGTGTCTATGTATGTGTGTGTGTGTGTTTGTGTGTGCGTGTGTGAGTGTGTATGTATATGTATGGGTGTGTGCGTATGTATGTGTGTGTGTATGTATGTGTACCACTATATCTCGAGTAATCCACGTTAAATTTAATGTTTCAGGGCTCATTCTCTTTGTTCTTTTATGGAAGGCGACTAAAAAGTGTTTTTCTTTTGTTTTTCGATCAGTTTTTATTTTTTTATCGGTTCTTCGATTATTGAGTTTCAGATTATCGGTCTTTTTAATACCTTAGAAATAATATCATCGGTTAAGTGGTAATGCATTAGAATGAGCTTAAATTTACCTATCTTTTCCGACCCGAAATTTTGTCTAAGCTTTTTCCCTTTTTCTGTTATAAACGGAAATGTCATGTGCTTTTAACGGTTATATCTCAGAAATATATCATGGAAATATATTGAAAAAAAATTAAAATGATTAATAACATCAAGTACAAAATTCAGTAAAATTTTTTAGTCATTTTATTTTTCTTTTGCCGAGAAAAGAACATTTTGTAAAAAAAATCAATTTTCATTATCGAATGATAACTTGAGTAAAACGGCATTATTCTTTCTGAAAATTTTCAGAATAGTAGCTTTTAACTATCTCTTAGCTAAATTATTTTCCCAGATAATGAAGACTTTTATTTTTCAAGATATTTGAGGTTATGTCTTTTTTCAAACTTCGTTTTTGATCGCTTATATCTCGAGAACGGCTCGGTCATTTTCTGCCAACTAGGACTCATTTTTTTTCATTTCTTAATGAAGATTCGGAATTAAAAAGTAATTTTAAGATTGATATACTTGATTTTGTTTACATCGATTTCTCTATTTTACGTTATTCTGAAATCAATGAGGTAAATTAATTTAGTAACAAAACAAAATTATCTATCTTTCCCGACACAACATTTTTTATAAGATATTTTCCTTCTTTTGTTATACACGAAAACGTCATGTTTATTCAAATGGCGATAATTTGGAAACATATGATGGAAAATCTTTATAAATAAATTAAGATGAAAAAAGTTTCCACTATCTCTTGGCAGACTTGACTGAGCTCTTTGACCAGAATATGAAATCTTTTATTTTTCAAGATATTAGAGGTTATATATTTTTTATTAATTTTTTATTGTCTATTTCTTGGGTATTACTCGGTAATTTTTTACTAATCGCTCTTTTTCTTGTTTTGATAATGCAATTTTTTATCATAAGATTATAATTTTTTGTAATTTATCTTTTGACAACAATCAATGATAAAAAATACACATTTTTGAGATATTAATAAGAAAGAAATAGACCAATTAAAAAAAATGTATTAGAAGAAATTCATATTGGAACAATTTATTTAATTTAAACTGTTATATTTCTAAAAGATATAGCAATTTAAAATTAATTCATAAGAACAAAGAATTTCATATTGAAACAATTAATTTAGTTTAATGGGGCTAAGTGCCAATGAATTGACAGCGGTTTTTTAAATTGTTTAAATCTCTGAAAATAAGTTCGAAAAAAAATTTAACGATAAAGTGTTTTACTCTTCGAAAATTTTTGTTTATCTTGTCACCTAGAATCGTGCACGTCACAAAGTCCTTCCAATAAATATAACATTAACAATAGTGATTTATCGTGACGTGTAAGATCAAGATTTTCAGGTTTTACAATGGTGAAATGAAAGGTATAACCCAGAATTTATAATAAAAAAAATTAAGAAAGTTTATTTTTAAATATAAAAAGTTTTATGGACTCATACAAAATGTTTTTCTTTTATGGTTTAAAAGTGTCTTGTCCCCTTCATTTTTATGTAGCAGAAGAAAATTCCCAAAGTATGATCAAAATGTGCTTCTCGGAGGTATGGTACTCTCCCTGTAAATGATACGTTACCGTAAACTTAAAAATTATCGGTAAGAAATTAAAGTACATTTAAAATACATGTAATATTATCATCAACAATTTGCGACATTTTTTACAATTTTCACGAAAATTAAATAAACTGCGCAATTATTTTATTATAACAAACTCGGTTTGTGTAATCTTCGTTATTCTCGAATTATGGTGCTTTTCATTTTAAGTTCCGTAAATAAAAATACTTACTTGAACGACTAACTTTATAACTGTTCCCCCTAAGGATTATATAGAATTCTCAATAGCGATTCTAGCTCTCATTATCAATTTGAAATATGCCCTCGGCTTTCGGCCTTACACTTGTAAAATTTATGGAAATTACACTTGAAATCTTAAATCAAGTTCGATCTAATGACTGCGGGGTAACGGCGGATGAAAAGTGCTGTAAGTTGGCGGTATTCCGCTCGCGAATGGATTTAAGGCTCCCTACAGCACTGCTAAAGACTTGCGCTCGCTAATGCCCGAGTCGATGAAAGCTCCGGACGGCTGTTGATTCACGAATGCTCCCACCATCGATTATGGAAGTCGTTCGATTCACGAGTTCTCGGCATCTCGGCCGCAAAAGGAGAAAGAACCGAGAAAAACCGACGTTGATTCATCGACATTTACCCTTCTCTAACTCAATTTTTCCATTCAATTCACTAATTTAAATTGCTTATTTTTTTAAAGAAAATAATCCTGTTTAAAATAGGAAAGTAACATTAAGGTTTTATAAAATTCATACATGATCCTTTTTCTTCTTAATGTGGCTCCTTGGTGTTTTTTCGTAATTTAGACAAGGGAGGATGTCCATGGTTGGCCTATGTCGGCTCTAGGTAAAACATTGATGGGGGACCTATAAGACTGATATAAACATAAAGGATTTATAAAATCTTAAACAGTTAAACACAAATTTCCGTCTGTATAAAGTGAAGAATATTAAAAGTAATTGATTCTCTTAATTATTACTATTTAATGTCTGATAAAATCTTGATTTTTTCACTTATTTTATCGAATTTTGCTTTCATTCTTTAAAGTTACCCTTTACTTTCCCGCATTAAATTTTTTTTAATGTTCACATTTTTACAAACTCTAAACATTAGAGCTAGTTCTGTAAGTCCCCCCGCGTCTCCTAACTTACTACGCATCCATAGGCACCCTCCTTTTTCGATTAATTTTCTTTTCATTAATTATATTCACTTTACATCTGCTAACATTGGAAACAATTTCGTTTATTCGATACTACTATTATATTAGGCACCTTTCGATAAATGGTGTTATCAATGTCCTAAATTTCGACATAAATTGATCCTCGCGTATACAAAAATTAAACAAATTATTGAAACTTTGAGAAAATATTCTTTAAGATGTTTTCAACAAAAATTCACTCGTCTTTTTATTAACTGATACTTTGACGTTTATTTATAATACAATTTTTAATAAAATAACGGTATTTAGAAATTTTTAAACAAAATCACACATATTTTTCAGAGCTATATATAATAAATAATTAAGTCAAATTAAAAGCTAATATTAGTTATTTGTAGCTATGAAAATATGACAGAATTTTCTTAGAAGTGCACGACAATTTGGTGTGTGCGAGGGCTATTTTGAATATAGCCCAATTTACTAAAAATAACACATTATGCTGAATAACTTAATAACAGAAAACAGAATAATAGAAAATAACAGAAGAATAGAGAATAACAGAAAATACATATAGTGCTTTTAGTACATAATACATATTATTAAAGTAATTTAAAACGATTTAACTATCTATCTAATCTATCTATCTAACTTCTTAATTTTATTTTTGAAAAGATCTTGAAAGCTAATGTTATCAAATTTAACGTAGATTTACTAATTGATAAGTATTACTGCAAAATTATAAGGAGCAAATAGAGTGGACCACTCCCGGTCAGTGAGTCATACCAATCAACTTGATTTTACAAAATTTAGACATTTTTCCTTACATATTTCAACTCTAAAGCAAAGTATAGATAATATAAGTGCCATTTAAAGTTTAAAACATCCTATTTTCTATTATGAAATAAATAACAGTACAATCATAGTTTTTAGTACATTTAGATATAATACATGTCAGAGCAGATTATCTTATCCGTGTCCTATACAATCTTTTTGGTGCAATTAAAAGACTAACTATTGACCCACGTTAGGAATAATTATACATTGAAAAAAAGTGATTGGCAACGGGTACTTTGTCATACTTAACAAATGAGTTCAGTAAGAACAATTATTTTTTTAAGTAACTTTAACGGGGCACACCACCTTTGAACCCAAAAGCAAAACTTATTTGTATGAGTCCATACAAATTCTTCCTTTCAAAAGCAATTATTCTGATTTTTTTTACTATAAATACTTGGTAATACCTTTAATTTCACCGTAAAAAGAAATTCAAAATCTTGATCCAGCACCTCATATAAAATCATCATAGTTATTAAGCTCCTAATCCACTACCCATGGGATTCCAAGTGATCCCGTCGACCAAATTTCTCCAGGTTTGACGATATTACTTTTCAATCAACTAGTTATGGTATGGATACAGAAAATTATAAATATCGCAAGTAGTACATCCTTTCTTAGTACTAAATTTTTTAGTAACTACGTTACTAAATTTTTCTTTATATTTATATTTATATTTATATTTATTTTTATTTATAAGCTTATCATTTTAAACTAAACGAATATTGCAAAAAAATTGTATTGATATTGATAGTCTGCATTATTGAATTATTAGTATAACTTTTAGTCAAACTTTATGAAATGTTGAAGAAATAATCTGTTATAAAGTTTAATAAGATTCAACTTACTTAGCGTAATAAGAAGTGCTGGCTATATAAAAATGTAATAGTAATGCATTTATTTGAATACTACAAATGCACAATAATTTTAGAAATTTTCTTGATTATTAATCTTGGAAATTGTCTATTTTATGAGTTATTCCTGCTTCCGCTCATTTACCTCTACATAATTACAAAACTTTCTTTACCGGGAGATAAAATTGGGAATCGAGTATCGTTTAAGTAGACTTCGAGGAGATAGACTAAAGGAAAGGAGCGGAAAAAAGCGAGGGGAAGAGGAAGAGGAAAAGAGCGATAGAGAAATGTAGAGAAACCTAAGCATAAAAGAGGCGCAAGGCGAAAAGCTAACAATGGTGCACAATGGACTGGGATACATTGAAAAAGGAACTTTCTGGTAAATCGGATTGCGGTAAATCGGCCACGTGCCCATGAGAGAATGTAAGTCAAAGACGTGTAAGAGAGGGAACAGTAAACTTCCCACCTCATCTCTGCCCTTTGTGCGTAACTACAATAAGCCGCGAATCTTCAATTCTTATTCTCAAGTCAAAATCGGATGCATACAAAAGTCTTACAGCCTGTTGAAAGTAAGTTGCACGTTGCTTCTAGCAAATCTAGAGATTCAAAATTGAACTACTGTAGTTTGTTTACTCTTGTATTTCATGATAAATATTTTTAGTTAGGTACTACAGTTATTAATTAAAAAAATAATAGTAATACCCTAAACGAGATACTATTTCTTTAATTTTATTAGTATTAATTAATGATTGATATCGCTATTTATATTAGAATATTCAAGGAAATAGCAATTTTTATGTCAGTTCCGTGGTTATTTTTTAGGGCAGTCGGTCAGTTCCGTGGCATATAATATTTGGTACGAAGCAACTGTATTTAAAACAAAATTTGAATTATTGCAAAGTAAAATAACATAACTTCTGGATTATGTAACAAACAATTTGTAAAACTTTTAATCGCTTTAGACGTCATAAAAACCAGAAATACGAAAAGTAACAGTTATTTGAAAATCACCCAAATGCAAATACACTCCGCAACGAAATTAACGCAACACCTAATTCCGACTAAAAAAGGGCGCAAATTCAAAGATCGATATCTCAGGTAAAAAATGTCGTAAGAGGTTCAATTTTTTTTAAATTAAAGGTTGAAGTCTCTACTTTAAGATGATGGAACTCGATTTTCGATTTGACGAAACCCCTACTTACGTGACTTTGAAATTCAAGGTAATTTTTTAAAGCTCAAAAATCGTAAACTTTCGCAGTGTGCCCGCGCGAGGGTGATTTTTTTTCGATAATTTTGATCCTTGCATCTTAAAGTACAACTCTTTCCCTTTAATTTAAAAAAAAATTGACCCGCTTCGATTTTTTTAACGATTTTACAGAGTTTTAAAAATTGTATTAAAAAAACTCGTTTTTTCGTGAAAAATTTGATAATTTCGATCCATCCTACGATTGAATCAGCGGTGTAGAATGACTCCATTTCGTAGATCGATATCTCAGGTTGAAAATGCCATATGCACGGGTTCGAATGCTATTTCTTGGTTGATTCTGATCAAATCGAAATAGAAAACTCGTATCCAAGCAAAACGAATATTACCGACGACTTTAGCGTTATCCAATAAGCACCACGAGGAGATAGTCGAGCTGATTTAACTCAAGCTAAATGTAAAAAACAAATTCGTAAAATTTGTAAACATTATTATTTTATAACTTTTATCTTACATCGAATATCTCTTAAAAAATAGGAAGTGTACAAATTTATCATCCGTTGCATATTGTTTCCTGAAAACAGTAATGTAAAAAAAATTTTTCAAGTCCATCTCTGACCGTGTCCAAATTTTAACGAATACGGTTCTTTTACAAATCTACCATTCTTTAAAAAATACCGTTTGGCGAAATTGTAAAATTTTACGGCAGTATTTTAAAACTGTTCAAATCGATTTCTAAGGCAAAATAAAAATGCCTCCGTTGAATGAAATTCAATCCGAGCAAATTGTTGTACTTTCTGAAGCTGGACTTAGTCGACGTGAGGTAGCAAGACGAATGGGGGTTCATTTTTTGACTGTTTCTCGAGTTCTGTCTCGATTCAATGAAACAGGTGCTTATCGCAGAAGGACGGGGCAAGGTAGGAGACGCGTAACAAATACTCGCGAGGACCGTCGTATAATACGAGCAACGTTGCGTGAACCGGTAAGAAATGCGCAACAAATTCATAACGATGCCTTGCCACACAGGCAAATCAGTTTGCAAACAGTAAGGAGACGTCTTCACGAAGCAGGTTTAAGATCGCGAATTCGTGCTAGAGTACCCTTTCTCACAGCAAGACATCGTAGATCGCGTCTGCACTATGCTAGAACTTATGAATAATGGACGGTTAGACAGTGGAGGAACGTCTTGTTCACAGACGAGTCACGATTTTACCTGTATGGTAATGATGCTCGAATACGAATTTGGCGTCGTAGGAGGGAGCGTTTTGAGCCAAACCGTATTCAACCGACCAGGATTTTTTCCGGTGGATCCGTCATGGTATGGGGAGGAATCTCTTTAAACGATCGCACTGATCTTATTGTAGTTCCACCTCCTAGGTTAACAGCTAGACGCTACATCGATGAAATTTTGGAGCCTCACGTGCTTCCAATGAGTCGCCGCATAGGTCCAAATTTCATTTTCATGCAAGATAATGCATCTCCCCATTCCGCAAGAATTACTCGGGCTTACATCCGAGAACAGTCCGGATCTTAATCCAATTGAACATGTATGGGACATGATGGGTAGACGGTTGCGCACTAGGCAGAGACAGCCAAGGAATCTTGAGGAACTGGGGTTAGCTCTAAATGAGATATGGCACGAGATACCTCAAGACATGATAAGAGCTTGCATTAATATGCCTGCAAGATTAACTGAGGTTATTCGACGCCGAGGTGGCAACACAAGATATTAAGGGCTTACTGTACAATTAGTAATCGGCCCTTTTAAGCCCCCCCCCCCCTCCCCCCACACACACGCACACGCACACACACAAATACACACGCATATGATAAGCTAAACCCGATCAACTACCTTCTCGTGGTGCTTATTGGGTAACGCTAAAGTCGACGGTATTCGTTTCGCTCGGATACGAGTTTTCCATTTCGATTTGATCAGAATCAACCAAGAAATAACATTCGAACCCGTGCATATGGGATTTTCAACCTGAGATATCGATCTACGAAGTCGAGTCATTGTACACCGCTAATTCAATCGTAGGATGGATCGAAATTATCAAATTTTTCACGAAAAAACGAGTTTTTTTAATACAATTTTTAAAACTCTGTAAAATCGTTAAAAAAATCGAAGCGGTTCAGATTTTTTTTTAAATTAAAGGGAAAGAGTTGTACTTTAAGATTCAATGATCAAAATTATCGAAAAAAATCACCCACGCGCGGGCGCACTGCGAAAGTTTACCATTTTTGAGCTTTAAAAAATGTCCTTGAATTTTAAGGTCACGTAAGTAGGGGTTGCGTCAAATCGAAAATCGAGTTCCACCATCTTAAAGTAGAGACTTCAACCTTTAATTTAAAAAAAATTGATCTCCTTACGACATTTTTTACCTGAGATATTGATCTTCGAATTTGTGCCCTTTTTAGTCGTAATTAGGTGTTGCGTTAATTTTGTTGCGGAGTGTATATAGATTCTCTTATAGGTATACCTAAAATATGTATTTAAATAATAAAAAATATGTAATACTTAAATAACAATGATAAATGCGATGAAGATAAAGTATAAAGGCTTATATTGACAGTTATTTGAACGGCAGATACATTTACGATGAAAAATAAGAAAAGTGAGTAAAATAAGAAAGTAGACAATTTTAGACATCAGCGTCAAAGGACGGAATTTTATCCCATAAAATCGTATCCCAAGCTTCAGTAACTTAGCAGTGGCAGCCGCGCCGAGTCCATTTTATCGGTGAGTATAGCGAAGGGAAACGAAGGGAAAAAAGAATCATTTTAAGCCGTCGGGGGCCAGGACGCTGGCGTGTAGCGCAACACGATTCACATGCATAAGTTAATAATTTGTCGAGCGTTCTTGAAAAGGTTGCCTTCCTGCTGCTGCTGCTGCTACTGCTCTCGGGTCCTTTGCGCGCTCTGCTGCTCAACTTTCAAAGTGGATCTCGAAGTAAGTTTTGCCAGAGGAAGCGCACACACGCACACAACCACGCTGGACGAGCAACTTTCCAAGTCCCGGCCTTTATTTTTCCCCTCGCTCGCTCACGCGCCCGCTGTAAAATATGTCGGGCAATTTCGTAAAAGTTGCGTCGCCGCGTCCTGCCGCGGCGCTACTACGACTCCGGACTCGTGGCACGCGCACCGTCGCCGTCGCCGGCTTTGTGTACAGCCGTAATCCTGTTGCTCCCGGGCTGCTAGAATCGCGCCTGTCCGACTGACGGAAATTCCGTCAAGCTGCTTGTCAGCGCCTCGGCCGGCGCGCGGCTCCTTATTCAAGTTTGGCCCAACGGAGCAGCGGCAGCCATTCGCTCGAACGCGCGGCCGGACCAAAGGCGAAAAGCCCCTGCTGTTGGAAGCTAACGCCCCTGCGTACACTTCCGTAATTCCGCGCGTCCAACTCGACTCTGCCTCTGCAGTGCACCGCGCGAAGAACCGCGCACCAACTTCCTCGGCGCCTGCGTAATTATAGCTTTTTACATTGTTTGGATTTCTACGGCAGCACTTGCTTTCAATGTTTAACGAGCTGCTTCGTTGCGGATTTATGTCCTCGCGCGCTAAGGAGGATACAGCGCCCCGGAATCACAACAAATCGTGGGAATGAGAATTGTTAAAGAGTTACAAGAGCGCGCTAGAGATTGTTCAACTGCAAGTGTGCTTGATTGTAGAATGTTATTTCAAAAAATACATTCACTTTAATAGATACTTGCGATTGATCACAACGCACTTAATTCCTACTAATTGAGGTACTAGAACGAGAATAAAAAGAAACGATCGCTCGAGATTCATAATCGTACAGATTCCTTTTTTTAACGTCATCCATTTCATCTGCTAATTTTTGTACTTCAAGTGCGATTTTCATTAAGTACCCGTACAATTCATGGTTTACGGGTCAACTAAATGTAATCCTTTAAAGAGTTTAACTTTCCTTTTACTTAGAAATATCATTCATCTTTAACGATGTAAGTTTCTATTGGTTATATTATTGCTTCTTTATACAGACCACTTTTTGTAACATATTATTTATGTAATCAAACCTTAGTGTTTTTGTCAGATTGTTGCATAAACTTTAAGCATGAAATCATTATTAAAATCATATGTTTTATTTTTGGAGTATATAACATTTCAGTACTTTCTAAAATGCCAAATAATGACAGGGTTGTAAAATTATGTGATTGATAGATGATACGTACATTGGCAAAGATTACAATAAGTTAAAACTCACAATCCTAAGCGGATTTAATATGGTGAACGAAAAAGTCTTATTTGGTAAACAATTTTAAACATTTTTATCGTGTCGTCTATCATAGTAGCTTCTCTACTAATAATTAAAAATTTGTTACTACGTTAAGCTCAAAATTTTATTTGAATAGAAACACGGAAAAGCGTCTCAATATAGATTGTTGACATATGAATGTCGCTTTAATGTAATATTCAAAAAGTCTGTTTATGTAATATGAATATATGTTTCAAAATCCTATAAGCCAATTTATTTTATTAATCATCGAACAAAGGATTTAAGCCTTTCAGGATTAAAAGCAGTAATATAGCTTAATTAATGCGTTTATATTCTCCGTAGAAGTAACACTCTGATAATTCTTCAGTATAATATTTGTTCTGAGAAAACCAATTACACGAATGAAGATAATGTACATATTTTATGTAGAAAGAGTGTTTGAAATTTAAAATTCTGTTTCAGAAAAATCAACTTCACTCGCGGGAATCCGACGGATACACGCATGTTAGTAGCGTACTCTTCGAACTGGAAAACCACGTTCTAACCGAGCTCAACAAGCCAGCAGCGATGAAGAGGAAAAATCAATGAGCCGTTGCGGTGGTCGACGTATAAACAACGGTATATACACTCTAAACAGGGTCAAAAGGCATCTTCGGCTTGAATCTGGAGAGAGAAGAGAAGCCGCTCGAGATTGAATAGAGATGCATCTGCGGGAAGATCGAGCAGCGGCAGCGCGAGTATATAATACGCTGGCCGATCAAGCTACGTGAGCGCTCGGACTCGCATTACCATAGTTCAGTCTTTTCGTGAAGTGCAGGCGCGATCGCGTTCAGCCGCGCCATAGTTTGTCGAAGCGATATAAACTCGAGTGGGATGTATCGGATAAGGGGAGCCGTGAATGGAAGCAGTTTCGAATCGATGCCCAAGGCAAAGTCAGGACGCGTCGGAACTGAGGCCACGGAGACTCTTCTGCACTTTCATATACTTGGGCAGAGAGCAACAGAGCTACCGTGCCAGTCCTGAAAGCTGGGCAGAACACATATACATAGCACGCAGACTTGCGAAGGGAGTTTAGGCTCGCTCTTATATGCCTTATATCTCGGCTAAACTTGGCCTACCGGGCAATAAACAAAAGTTTGCGCGACTTGGTGCGGCGGCCCGCGCTATAATTGTTTTAATGCCTTCTCGCGGCCGCTGATACACTGACTTTTAGGGGTGCCAAGTTTGCCGGCGATACAGCTTTGTGCTACGGTATTTTAACTGCCTTTTGTCTTGCTCGCTGTGCATGGATATATACGCCGCGAGTAATGGAAAATCTGACCAATTTCCTCATTTTGACCACTCGCAAACTCTACTTTACGTCGTATTTTAACTCTTGGTTTTTAACGACTTTCAGCGCCGCGCGCACTGCACCGCGTTGCTCAGCCGCCGCAATGAAAACTTTCTCTTATACGCGCGTAGCGCTATTCAGTTACAAAGCTTTGACCGCTTTCCTTTTTGGGCTTGCGCACTTCATAAAAATGTATTTTATTTTACACCCGCAGTAGTAATTCAGGAAAACGGAGCTCTGTAAATTTTCTGTACTTCACAATTTTAACTCGGTTTTTACTACGATGAAAGCTTCCAAAAGAGTCATACCAAAAATGTTAAGATTTTTATACTACAACAAGTCTTACCATGCGTTTTAGTGTGTAACTTCAAAAAAATCATGCATAAGATAAAATGTTGCTGCCTTATTTGGCGTCAATGTTTTACGATATATCAAATTATACTAATATCTAAAATAAAGTGAGTGAAAGGTTAAGCTAAAGTTTTACCTGCATAAAATATCATTACTTTTATAATTCTACTAAATTATGTTTAAATGTGACTTTTAAATTTTAATTTGACATATTATCTGTTATTTTTATGAGATATAAGTTATTTACAGAAAATCCCCAGCCACTGTTAATCCAAGCATGTAAAATTTGTTTGCAGCATCTTAAAAATAAAATTCTTAAAGTAATTTAGTGCGCTGAGTTCAAATCTGCAGTCAAAACTTAGAAATCCTATTATCTTGTATTCAAGATGGCGTCTTCAGTTCGAAAAAAACTCAGTCGACGTAATACTTCGGTGTTTCAAAGAATCAATGCATGCCTTCGAGGCACTGTTCTTCTGCTATACATTTTTTCTATATCTAGAATCCCGAATGTTATAGAATGATAGGTTATGAAAAAATATGAAAAATATTATTTTTAAACTTCAAAGCATCACGACTAAGTCAACTTACTCTAAGTATTTAATAGAATTATTTAACTCTTTAAGCTTTATACTTTTTTTTATATATTTATCTGTATTATTTCCAATTATAAAAAGTCCACTTAAATGAAGAAATTAATATTTTATTATAGCAATATAAAAAGCGATAAAATTTCAAATATATATATATTGTGTGAGTGTGTATTTTAAAAGCAGCAATAGAGACTAAACGATTAAACGAGTATTAAGCACAGTTCCAAAATCACTCGGTTTCCATTTCGCGAATAAGGTCTATCCCGCAAAACTGACTTTGCTATTACTTTCGTGTAATTGGGAGCACTTTGGCTAAACAGTGCCATTACAGAGCGGAAATATTCGCAATTTCAGAATAGCCACGGAGTCGCAGAATCGCGAGCTCAGTCAGGCTAGATTAGGCCGAAAGAAAAGGAAGCTCGCACGGGTGCTCATAGTACCACACTCGCTTTATTTGGCAGACAGTGAAGCTAGCAGCTCTCCACCTGTATGAGATTCCGAATACATATGCACGGACGAGCACACATTCGCACGGACACAACAGAGCCAGTCGCGGGCGACGAAATTTCCATCTTGCAAATGATTTCCCGCGCTGTTATTTCCACGCAGCGCCGGCAGCTGATATTAAAATTCAGGCGGCCATCGCGCGAAATACGATGTCAAAATATCTCAAATTTCTAGCTATACACATACACACATACATGGCATTTCGCCGCCACTCGTCCTCTTCCGGATAGAATTTCAATTCTCGGGCCGTGTAGCAAAGCAAAGGGGAGCGAGGATCCACGCGCGAGAAGCAGCAATTATCCGCAGCCCTCGGTTTATGCCAAGTATAAAGGCTTATATATTCAGTGCTGCGCGCAAGAGAGAAAGAGAGAGAGAGGGGGGGAGAGTGAGACAGTGAGAGAGTGAGAGAGAAAAGTGTAGACAGGCGCAGGCGGTGCGCTCCACAGAGGGAGAGACAGTAGTAAGCACCTGCTGAAATGGCCTCTGCGCGCACTGCAGGCACGACTAATGCGAACGCGGGCGAATGCTCTTACGGTCCGCTTGTATATATATCGCTATACGCTAAATATTATATACCATTGTGCGGAGGTGTGTGCGAGAGGAGCAGCAGCACCTTCGCGTACGAGGGAGAATCACGTAGACAAAGGGACGCAAAGAGATGAGGGTACTGTGTCGACGAGCACAAGGGACCCGCTAGCAAGACGAACCGAACAACCATAAGAGACCTATTGGATTACGACGAAAGAAATTTGTTATATGTGCATACTCGCTTACTTAATCTTATATTCAATCAGTAAAGTCATGTCTAATTTTTATAATATTAATATTTCATTATAGAATAGCTTTTATTATAAAAAAGGATTCGTAACTGTCGAAAATTCAACTAATTTTACAAAAACCAATAATATCACGAAATGAGTGAAATGGCGGAACTGCATGCAAAGTAGTATAAAGAGCTTCCTAATACTTCATAGATAGCTATACTATTATTCTTTATAGAATAGAAGCTCTATGACGAGAACCAAACTTTTCTTTTTTTTCACGCTAAAGAAATGCTTTTTATTCTTAAACGTACTAAATTATACTGAAGTAACATTAACTCGCTGCTACAAAAATTTTTCGACTGCCAGATGTCACCAATGTAGTTTAGATAATATTAAAATAACAGTTATTTTTAAATGTTTTGTATAAAAGACACTCATATAGGCGTTAAAAGTACAGAGAATGGAACTGAACGTTAAAAAATTCAAGAACATTGCAACATTACGCAATCTTTATTCTCGAAAGTCCTGACGTACGAATCACAACATACGGCATCTTATGCTTTCCTTCATTTGATTGCCATAATCCCAAGACGTACGCAAGAAGACAGGAAAAAAACAAGAGGTATAAGTGTAGGTCGATGAAAATGAGACTACGCGGACCGGCGGCAGCGGGACCAGCGAACTGGCTGGGGTCCAAGGTGCCTTGAACTACGAACTTCCGGGGACCGTTTGTGCCATCGAGCAGCGGCTGCAGCGGCATAGCGCGCGAACCTGCTCAGCAAGTCTTGGCGAGCGCGTCACGCGCGATCTTATTTCCGGCAGCTACCTAACATCTCCATCCTCCATCCTCCTCTTTTCCACTACTTTTCTTTCTCTTTCTCGTTCTCTTTCTCTTTCACTTTCTCGTTTTCTTTCTCTCGGAAATAGACATATGGTAGTGCATAAAGAACCACCGAAATCACCTACTTCTGCGCTCGCTCTTGCACAAGAACAGAAACACCACGTTCTGCCGTTTACTTCGTCCACAAAAATACGCCGGCCAATGCTGTGCATTTGCCGACACCGGTAAACCAAAACAAAAGGTAAATCAGACTTATTTAACAATAAACGAATTACGACTACCCTATTTCTTAAGCATTTTCCTTTGCACAATTATTCTTACGATTGTAATTTTCGCATGTTTGCTTAATTAAACATTATTTAGCCTGATTCCTTTTAAGTCGTAATTTATATATGGAGCGTTCAGAATCATAACGAAATAAGTTCATTATAGAAATGTTTTAAACTGTTGCAAATATTTGAACGCTAGTGATTTAATAAAGTAAAATTTGATGAAATTTATTACTGGAATTAATACTTAAACATACTATTTATCAATCGCATAGTTTACATCAGATAAGTAGTGATGTAATTTACAAATAGATTCAAAATTTGTATGGATATATACTAAATTTATAAAATGAACTTATTCTGTTATGGTTCTGAACGCTTCGTATGAAATACCGTTACGAACCCAGTTCCTGATCAAGACCCAATTCCTGATCATTTTCTTATATAAAATATTACTTTAAACTAGTTGCTGCAAAAACTTTCTTTAAGATTGCAGATATAACTATCTACTATTTAGATGTTCTTGTTCAAAGTCTAAAAAGTTTAATTGTAATTGGCTTTTATGGAAATCAAAGTTGATCAGGAATTGCTCTTAGTTGATCAAGAACTGGGTCCGTGACGGTATATATGAAATATATCTTTATCATATGAAGTTTTTTTCTTCGTATTTGACCATTACAGAAAAAATTTTAAATTCCAAGCATTCGCTTCCTTTAAGATTTTATAACTTTTTCTCTTTTTGCAATTATTCTAGCTATTCTATTTGTTCTATATTCTTAATTTCAAGCCACTCGCCCTTCCTATTATTAATTTTTTTAGTATTTTTATTTATAAAAAAACTTCTCCACCTATTCGCCTTTTCGTAGCTGATTTAGCTCTCCCTTGGTTTTATATTATTCTTATTCCTATAACCTTTCTTCATTTTTGCTGTCTTTTATTTCATCTCCCTTTCTCTCTTCTCATTTTCTATTACCTTTAAATGGAAAAAAACAGAATCTCTCTTTCTCGGAGTTTTTTATAATTATGTAGAAAAGCTACCCTAAGTGTTCAAGAAATCTAGACTTATGTCTATTTTAATATCCTCTAATATAACTGCTACTATGCTCAACTTTACGTTGCTTCCTTAAAATTCACTGTAGTTTAGCATTCGCCTTCAATAAGATTTCATTTTACATTACGTTGCCATAAAAAAATGCAAACCCACGAAGAACATATTATGCCGAAAAAGCATAATAATTTAATTTAGTCCACGACTGATTGTAATATTCATCATTTAGTTTATTTTAGTAAATAGTTTCTTCCATGTTCATATAAAACAATTTATTAAAACGCGGTCACTTTATTTTTCTATTAAGTATACAATAATAATTTGATATTTTGCTATATATATATGTATATATTCAGAATCACAGCACCTTTACTTGGCAAGTTTAAGGAGGTTCAATAGTGAAGTCAAAATGATAAGATATTTCTGAAAATTTAAAATAGCATTCTTCTTCGAAGTTTACGATATCATGTGACTCTTATACACGGACTCTTATGAGAGCAGCTTGTAAACTGACAATAAACTTAGAATCCAATTGTTTAAAAATGATAAGAAAGAAATGAAAAACTGTGCAATATATTGGAAAAGTATTAAAGATCGTGTACGCTAAATTTTAGAATGAATGAAAATACTGATTCCGAGTACTAAGCGAAAACGTAAATAAAAATACTGGCTTGTCGGCTGCGCGAGGAAGTGCATGGTAAGAGGGGAGCCGGTGCGCAGTGAAGGGGGACTCTGCTTTCCTCGCTCCGCGCGGGAGATCTATCGAACCTCCTTAAACCGCGAGCACGCGATGGCAACACTGGGACCCTGCGCTATTTTCAATCGGTTTTTCTTGGTTTAAATATTTTTTTATCTTGCCTCTTCAGACCTCTTTACATTCTTCAGAAATGGCATAAGCGTTAAATAAAACAATACAAAAAAGAATTAATTAATAATTAATAATTTGTTATTAATCAGAGGCGACCATGCGCATGCTCACGTAGGACAAAAAATGTGCATACTAGCGATATAATGTTATAGGCATGAATCTGTAAACCGTAAGTATAAAAATTAATAAACTTCGAAAAAAGTTTTTTTTAATGCCATCGCTGCAATTCGTGCAAACAAGAAACAAAAATTAACGTAATTGTCAGAGATTGAATAAAATTACTATCGGCGAATTCTCACGGTAAACAAATGATGGAATAATAATGAAGGCTACGAGCAGAATAATAAGTTAAATCAATATGCGTTTGCATACTACTACTTTTCTGATGATAAATATCAGGGTAATTGATAAATCACCAGCGCAACGATAATTTTCGACTCGAATCGCGGACGTGAGTTTCGGCAGTTCTGCTTGCTTTCGAGCCGCACTTTGTGTGATATAATTATAATTGTGCTGGGGCATATTGCTTGTAATGAGGTAGAATCTAGTATGAGAATAGCCTGGATTATATATCACCATATGTAGATTTGATAAAATCTAATTATTCGCTACAGTGAAATTATGTGTATCATCAGAGTACGTGAATAGTATATTGAGGAAGACATTCAATGATATCCTGGAGAAAGTAAAATATATCAAGCCATTACACAAATATAGATATTTTCTTATTTCGAAAAGTTTATTATTAAGGGAAATGTTAAAAAATTAAAAAAAAATCAATCTCTTTCTGCTAAATTATATTCTACTTATTTCAACATTGATGTTTTAAATATTCCCTTTCGTCATATATTTTATAAGATCCTGATATTAAAAAACTTGAAAGACGTAAAACTGCAATTGCTTTTGAAAAGTAAATAAAACAGAATCTCCGATAACAGTTTAAAACAATGAAAGTTAGGCAAGAAGACGTATTGCCGCAGCAGCTCGAGATTCGCGGGGTTCAATTACAGAGAAATCAATTAGAAGCTGGGCAGTTGCTCGAGGTGAATGCCGAGCCTACAAGTTTCTAAAAGCGAGCCTGCGCGATCCTCGAACTTTCGCGACGAGCATAAGGTGAAAGGGTGGATGGTCGGATAGGGGCGCTGGTAGGGGTTAGGAGGCGGGAAACTTGTGAGAATGCATTATTGGACAGTTATTTGAAGAGCGACATACGCGCACCTTGGTTTACCCAGTTGCCGCGGGGCGAAGGCGTCGCACTGGCATCGAATAGGCGGGAGAGGGGCAAGTCTTGGCCCAGGGCATACGCAAGATAGATGGAGTGCTCCGCAAACTCAGCCATCAGGCAGTGTTTCGCGGCAACAACGCTGCTGCACTGATAGAACTGAAGCACCATCCCGCGTAATGAATCCAAATATTATGTACTTCGCAGAGCTGCTTTATACATTCTAACGCTATGTCTATTGCTATGATGAGTTTGCAGACTTTGCTACAATAATGTACTGATTTGCATGTTGACAATTTCGTAATGAACAGCTTCTTTTCATGACCTTATTTTTATTGAAATTATAACAATACCTATTCATGCTTGATAAAGTTATATAAGTAAGGGATTACTAGAAAATTACGTAACGTCTTAGGAAAACAGGAGCTCATGAAATTGCGGCCTTTTGTTGCGTATGAGGAGGAGGGAAGTATTGACTTTGCATTACGTAACACAAGTATAAGTAATATTTCATTTAAATAAGAAAAACTATTGAAGAATTTTGTACCATGCAATGGTTTGATGAAGATGAGATTGAAAATCCTTTAGAATGTACACTACCTCAACAAAATCAGGCAATACCAGTGATTGAAAATATTTCCTAATGGGACTTGCTCATTGGTCACCGGTGATTTTTAGAGAAATTTATTGGTGAAAATTAAGCAACTACTTCAATTCTTCATAAAAAATATGTTTAGATATCGCCTAATTTGGTTACATGTATAGTGACTACAATGAAAACAATTATTTTGAACAATATTCTGCTGGTAAAAACTCATTTGGACCATCCATTGAAAAGAAAACAATGCAATATACATAGCTCTAACAGGGCTCAATTTTTCAATAGTATATTTTTAACTATTAAACTCGTTTTTTGAATCCTCATATTTATACATAAAACTGAATAATTTTTCACTTCTGCTTTCTCAACGAGAAAGCATGTTTATAAACTTTAGAAGCAAAAGACGTAGAATAATCTTAAAAAATCAAATGGAAGGATATTTTATACTCTTTAAAATGTTAACAGAATATTTCTTCTATATTAACTTTTGAAAAATTCACGGATGATTGAAACAAAATTTAAAAACTAGGTAAAAAATTTACATTGATATAAACGGGTCAAGAATAACAGAACAGATAAAGCGCTAATAACTTTTTTAAAGTTAAAGTAAAAAAAGTAGTTCGGTCATTTTAAAAGAACAAAAATTATTTTCATCTACTTTATTTAAATTATTCTACGATTCTTGTTTCCAAAGTTAGAGATTTTTAATGAAATGTAAAATACATATAATTTAAATGTGATAATTTCAGGTGGTTGTACAGTATATTACCCATGAGTTACACATACTATTTTTTCAAACAAGTGTGCAAAGAAATTGGAAAGTAATTGTAAAATATGCAAAGTACTCTAATTCCGCAGCGTGCGTAAAGTTACTACTGAGAGTGCCAAGTAAGCACTTTGCGTATGCTTGGAACCGTACGGGAATTAGGTACTTTGCGCACACAAACCAGTGCGTAAAATTATACTTACATAACAGCAAAAGCAGCTTATCTCATTGCGTAAATCATTGTTTTCGTTCACACTCGGATGTAGTGTTTACACACAACGAGAGTTTCATGTGGATAATTTAAGGTGAGTTTGAAATACGCATATATATTATTTTATGCATAAAGTAAAGCTGAATATTCTACATTTCCAAAGAAGAAATAAAAACTCGATTTGTGTCTCGATGTTTTCTTGCAACTAGACATATCTATAGATAGAGATCACGTGTAAATATTCTACTAAAAACAAATCGAGAAGGTATGATATTGAATTTGTATGTGTAGTTGTAGAAAGTCACAAAATACTGAAACAATTTTAGACATGTTTATTTTTCATTTATATTCATGATATTCTATATTGGAGCAGTATGGAAATACTTTTTTATTTATCAATTTTATGAAAGTAAATGTATGTGGGCAGTATTTGGTTTTAAAAGTTAAAACTCATACGTTATTTTATTGCAAAAAATTAAGATGTGGTTTATCTAGAAATTAAAATAGCAAAAGAACGTTTCAATGTTTTGTCAAAGTCATATTTAGAAAAAGTTATCAGTTTACTTACTTCTATAACATACACAGCTTCGTTTTAAGCAGAGCCACAAAGAGTAAAGTTGAAAGGGCAGACTATAACAAGGCGAAAACTTCTAGGCATTTAAAAAATTCAGTTGAAAAAGTGTAGCAAACGAGTCACTTGGCAGCAACAACTTTAACTCAAAGAAAAAGTGCGCGTCCTTCGTAAACTAAAAAGAATTTCATTCATTTTTATGACGCTTGGCTATTTCGCACATATGCTTGGCCTCGCGTGACCGGCACGACAACACCCCATCCCTTTTAACTCTTGCGCCGCGTTTTTCACAGATGCGCGTCATTCCTTCGCGTAGGTATACCAACCGTTCTCTCTTCTCCTACTGTCTTTCTCTCAAAGGCAAAAATTCCGCACGTATTGGTACGAAACGCGAGAAGCGAGAAGTCACAATAAATTTCCGGCCGAGCGAGCAGCCCCATCCTCGTCAATAATTAACAAAACGAGCGAAATGAAAATAAAGGCTCCATTAACGCCGCGCTGTAATTTCCGCCATTCGCTCTCCCTCAGTCCCTCTATCCCTCAAGGTCGAGGATCTCACGTACAGCGACTTCACTCTCCATCAAGTTTCTCTCTCTTTCTCCCACGTGTCTCTAGTTTCTAGTCTCTGCCTTTCTCCGCTGGCATATAATGCGAAGAGCAGGCGGGCCGATGCATAATGCGCGCGAACAACACAGGGCACGCCGCCCGGCCGAAAAGCGTCCATTATTAATAATGAACGGAGCTGAGGCTTGATGGCGCCCGGAGCTGCTGCTGCTGCTGCTTCTGCTGCTGCTGCTGTATGTTCCGCGACGCATTACGGCCCGTACAGCGGTGCACAGCCACAGCCCGAAAATACTCGGCTGCGCGTGTGTGAACTCTGTAGCGAGCATGAAACGCGCGCTCGCGTAGCCGTGCCGCCATTAAGGAAAATAAACAGTCCGCGGTGTGTTATCGCTAGTGTAGCGAGTGACGGGGGACGAGGGAAAGGGCGGGACGGGAGGGCTCAAAAAGCGCTCGCTAGAAAATCCGTCTCCATTCGGATTATTCGAGCCGCACGCAAACGTGCAGCCGACATCGCGGGCATACGCCGCTGTCTCGCTTAACCTAGATTCATTTTCCCCCCGCGGCGCGCTGGCTTATACGTATAGAGGCTTGGATGCGTTAATTAGTAACGACTGTGCGTGGATCCACGCCGCGTGGCGTGTGCTTGCCAAGCCATCCACAAAAGCTGATATAACCGTACGAGGAGCGGGCTTCTCCATTCCCATAAAACGGAAATACCTACGAGCTCGCTATCTGCACAGCGAGCGAAAAAACTCCTCTTTTGTTCTTCGTTTTCTTCTAGCCCGCGAACACGAACAGGGGTCTGTGTGACCCCAGACAACTTTTACACCTTTAGCATTCCCTCCACTACGCCATATGGAAACCGGGACGGGGGAGAATGTGAATACCTATACTAATGATCTACGTAGTGACTGGTCTCCGTCGATTCTGTATAGTTGAATGAGAAAATGAAAACTCTTGTTTGGTGACGCACAGACCCCTGTTCGTATTAACGGAAGTTTTTTTCAATTATACAAAATTTAAGTTATTTATCTTTTCGTCTAACATAGATTCGTAGAAGTGAGATATCACCAGTAACATATGTATTTTATTGAAAACTTATATAATTAAGACTAAATCTAAATAAATAAATTTAATGATCTAAATTCTTAAACTAAGTAAATCGATGGCATTGAAATGTAAGATAAAAGTGTGGTGTGCAGTGTGCATATAGCTAAAGTGGCTGAAATTATCTTAAAAGATAATCTTCATTCTTTCAAATAATTATACACATCGAAAAATCGGGTCGTGGTATCATTTTTTTAATGAAATTTGTGGCTTATAGTTATCTAAACCAACCTGTAAAGTTCCTTTACATTATATTATTGTCATTTTGCAAATTTATGAAAAAACAATTTCTTTTTCACAATTAAAAAAACAATGATCTTACATTTTTGTTTATAACATTTTTTAATTTATTTAAAATACTGTTCTATGTATACAGTTATAAACTAGGTTCTGACAAGAATATCCTGTTTTGGTTTGCTCAAACTCGTTAAGTTTTAAGAAAGTTGCAACTATTTGAGGTTGCGTGGGGTCACAGTGACCCCTGTTCGTGTTAATGTAAGTTTTTTTAAGTTCGTGTTCTAGGGAATAACCTTGCGTGCTTGCTCTATTTTGACGTGTCACAACACCATTGAATTCGATAAGTAGAAAACGTTGAATGTACATTTGATTTTTGCGCACAGCTGTGTATTAGAACAGGATGTGTTTATTAAGTTAATCAAATGTTTCAATAATATTGCAGTTTTGAAAAAAGGTATATTATAAAAGGATACTCGTTAATATCAATGCTATTACAATTTTGTCCTTAAAAGTTTTATTGCATTAAATTTAAAAAATATGGCAATAAACAATTTTATATTGCATCCTCCAAGAGGAAGCTTTGTGATTGTAAAAGAATGTTTTGCTAGAAACAGGTTACAAACATGTTTTCGAGACATAAGGAATCAAAATACACTATTTTTAGTAAACGTGCGTACGGATGAGTGTGTGTGTGTGCGTGCGCGCGCGTGTGTGTGTGTTACTTTTTACCAACCAAAGATGATTTTTTCCTTTTTTGGATGAAGATTTTAAATCGAGAAGAAATTTTAAGTATAGGTAGAAGGCTCGATTACTCGTGGAAATTGGATAATAATTGTAGACTTTGTTGATCACTACGAGTGAGTTTATTCCGTTGTATCCAACGAATTAAAGAATTTTTAAGATTTATCGATTCGTTTTCGTTTTACAACATTTTTTCATTCTGAAGATATTCATCTTTTTCAAGAATTTGTAATAGCATTTTTCTTGAGTATAATGTGGCAATTTTTGGCCATTCAAAGCTCTATTTTTATTTTTTTATGAAGTTTGGAATTTAATAAAAACGCTCTGAGATATCTAACGCTAGGTGGCGTGGAAACGATATAAAAAAATTAATTTATATGTAAAAATGGTATGCATTATATATATATATATATATTAAAAACAATTTTAATCAACAATTATAATATTACAAACTTTATTGTTACTGACAGAAATAATGATAATTATTGTAAAGTAAAATTGACGGCGAATATAATAATGTGAAATTGATAATAAATAAATATGCAGTGCTGAAGTGATGCAATGTATTAACTACAGCGTTATAAAAGAAAAAGAACCAAATGAAATCGGCTACGCGTAAATGTTGAGCATGTGTTTTTTGTCTCAAGTGCATTTCCCGAAAGAAGGTCGTAAAAAAAAGGGCCAGCGTTGGCGCTCTCGACAACAACAAGGCAGTGCAGTTTAGACTCTTGTATGGTTCACATCGTGTGACTATTAGGGAAAGCATCGGCTTTTTAGCGTAAATGCGTCACAGGAATATACCGGCTAGACATTTGAATAAATATAATTTTCATAGTTTACACTGTGATTGAATTATTAATTGTTCCTCTTGTGAATCCTGCTTTGCGCCGGAACATTTATTATTATCAATTAGAAAATGTTAATTAATGCAAAAGATATTTAATATTTTATACAATTCAACTATATTTCATAATCTATGCTATAATTTTGCATAAGTTTACAATATAAAAATTAAATATGTAAATCTCGAAATATTAAAAAGTAGACTCGTCATTTTGAAGAATTAAATAGAATAAATAATTTCATATTGGAACAATTTATATGGTTTGAGGAAACTATAAATGCCAATGAATTGACAGTGATTTTTATATGTAAAAATCTTTCAATTTTCAATCAAATCTGTTTACGGTATAAGATAAACAAGTATATTTAACATTCGGCTAAGCGAAAGCCTATTATTGCTTATACTTCATTATAGGTTCAAGTTGACTGAATATATAAATCAATTATTCGCATGCGCAAACTAATTCAATGTTACGCTTCGACCACGTCTATTCTGACTTTGTGTGCATAATTCATTGACGCTCAAGAAAAATACATATGTTCAGTTTGTATGCACAAACTACTAACTAGTAACAAATTATTTTGACAGCCTATGCAACAATATGTTTGTTTTACGCAACTGTTTCAACTATAGCGCATGTCGACGGATGCTGTGGTTGTAGCTTTCGTGTTTCCAATATCTCATCGGTGCAAGAATAATGAATTAGGTACTGACATAGCAATTATTTATTTCGCACATTCCAAATGGCAATAATTATATAGCATAAGTTCTGAAAAAATCAAAATACTTTTTGCAATAGAGAATGTGCATGAACTTTGTTCTTTTTTGGTGATCATTATATGAATAGAGACACTAAGCCGATTTATAAATTCGTTTTATTTTTTGCAAGGAAGATACATCTTACAACTTACTTAAAAATATTATATGTTGTAAACTTCAAAGTTGCCGACTACAGTGTGACGTCGTGAATATTTTCGTAGCACTGTATCTTCTTTAATTTCGAAAATATCCTAAAAATTTCAAACTTACATAAAGGAAAAATGCTATGATCTATTAAAATATGATATGAAAAAATCATGCAAATTCTCTGTTGAGTTTTTTCATAACTTTTGTTATCATATTCTGATAGATTATAGCATATACTTTATTTATAAACTTACGAATTTTTATAATACACCCATAATGAAAGAATATACATCATCTAGAAAATCTTCGTGACAGCATCTTTGAAGAGGCATCAATCGTTATGTCATAAAGAAACTTTCGCCAGCGTCAATTCTCTATCAAAATAATCAATAGCTTCGAAGAGAAGAATATGAAACAACCCAAATTAAATGCGTATAAAACAGTTTATATAAAAAAAATATCCGAAAAATGGAAATATA
Source organism: Gastracanthus pulcherrimus (assembly GCA_949152435.1). Taxonomy (NCBI): domain Eukaryota; kingdom Metazoa; phylum Arthropoda; class Insecta; order Hymenoptera; family Pteromalidae; genus Gastracanthus; species Gastracanthus pulcherrimus. The sequence continues at coordinate 132,156,185 of OX424574.1, read as the reverse complement.
TGATTTTAATTACTATGAATTTGTGTAATTTTCCGTAATATTTGGGATCTGCTGAGTCAAGAGAAAAGCTGACAGAATCGATCATGAATATGTAAGTTGATGGGTTACGCAAGGGATGGGTAAACAACATAAAAAATTCAGCAAAACAGGTTTGCACGATAATGCCCACACAGCTATAGATGAATATCACGCATCCCGTCAGTATTGTACTTACGGCTGATACCTTACGACTTCTAGTTGAGCCCAGTTGAATAATCACCAAGACTGTATACAGTGCAGTGCTCTGTATGCAAAATATGCAGCAGTAACTTATAACTCTTCGAGGAGAGTGTGAAAAATAATGTAGCGAAACTAGCTGCCAACGTTCTACCACCAAAGAGTATTGATTAAGTCTTGTTAGTGCTTGCGACCGCGCGCGTGAACTCATTACTTTTCTCCTCGGTGGTTACTTTTTCTACAACTTTACCTTTGCCCCACACTCGACGAGCATACGTAGCTAGAGAACGGCAGGTACTGAGGGAAAAAAATTATTCGAGTGAAAAATATTGGACTCGACGTCAAAGCCGCACGCGCGATATTATACATGAGAAATTGCCAGTCGTACATTTCGCGCACGGATCGAGGCGAGATTTTTCAATGACTCGGATCGGGCGCTAATTATCGTTAAGTTCTTAAGGGCTGTAGCGACCATGGCAGGCTGGAAATATTGCGTTATATATCAAGCAATTTTTTAGATTTTTTGATTATTTTCTCTTTATTACAACTGATTATTTCAAGTATAAGGAAAGTTAATAAGTATTTATAGTAATATTAAATACAGAAAAAATACTAACTATATATAAAATATGATTATTACAGGATTAGAAAATAATTATTAAATTCAGATTATATTATCAATATAGTAATATAAAGATATATATATACAATTTGAGCAAAATTGTTTTAAATAATAGAAATTTGTTTTAAAGTACATATAGAGCACATAACGAACACGCGCCCAAACATACTCGCCTTGTTCTACTGAACAATACCTGATAAACTCTTGTTTCCACAATAGCAAATTTTACTTATACCTTTTAGACTTTAAATCATAGTTCGGCAAGTACTCGACCACAAAATTTTGGCGAATAATTTTCATATATTGCAAAATACTCAACGAAATAAGAAAATTTCAATTTTTAAATGTCTCACATGAAAAAATAAGGCCCATAGGAATGGTTCAAAAAGTATTCGGAAATATATTCGACGAATAAATTTTCGAATAATCGGTTATTCGAAATTTTATTCGTTGAACAAATTGATAAAGAAGAATGTTCCTACGAGTAGTATCGACACTAAATATAACTAATGCTAAAATGAGCATATGCAAATAATTCGACGTCCAAATAAACGAAGGGAAATTGTATTAATATTATCGCATAAACGTAGAAAAATAATTCATTAGAATAAATAGATAACGTAGATGAGCCGTACCTGAAATAGTACGATTTTTCGAAATCATACGTAAAAGATGTCGTACAAACTTAAATTGTTTTTAATAGCAGCCTTATATGTGAATAATTGTCAAAACGCAACTTCTCGTGCATGCGTTCATAAGCGGCATTCTTAGCAGTCGAGCTAACAAACATGTGTTTAGTAATTAGACGTTTTAACAAATTTTGTTGCTTATCAAGTCATGTAAAAAGGTTTAATAGTGACCTTACAAATTGACAAGAACTTAAAAACGAAGCGTAGACGATAATTAGTTTATTTTTACAATTTTAATTAAGTGATCGAGAATAGGCTCATGGTTTGTCTATGCTGTACCATTTGTCGATCGACAAACTCAGATACTTTTTAACGCATGATAACGATATAACATTAATTATTTACTATTTTACAATAAAACTTCACTAATATTCGTCTGTTATCATAGATAATCATACACTAAGAGATTGATTTCAAAAACATAACCTTAAACATAACCCCACTTTTCACACAGCATTGTTATCGTTAACTGGGCCAGAACTACTGATCGACAATTAGTCCCGACTGTAATTCATTGATAGACATTAGATTCATTGGAAATTTTGCTTTTAAACATGATTTTCACGGTTTTCTGTCAAATATAAACGTTTTAGACCTACTATTATTTAAATTAAGATATAAATTAAGTAATTAGCAAATGGTTTTGGATTTTGCTTCTTTTTATAATTGTCTATTGTCAGAATAACCTCCGTACCTTCTTGTGTGCTCCAGAACTGGTTCAACTACGTTATACGACAATGAAATCGTATAACTATTATAAAAATGATGTACGAGTGTAAAAATAACATCGTTTTCGAATTTTCAAACAGTATTACTTTAATTTGTTTAACTTAAAATTATTCTACTTATTATCAATCTTAATCCAAAAATCATCTCATTAAGGACTCTAAATATTTTCTTTGACTGTTTGTACATTCGTTTTCTATTTTTGTGGAAAATATTTATTTCTAATTTGTGTAAATATAAAATTTGAAATTTGAAATACTCAGAAAATCTATATAAAACAGTCTAATAAATGGACCTCTTCCCGATGACTTTTACACATTAAAAGAATTTCTACAAGTCAAAGAAACTTTTTTAATGTGTAAAAGTCATCGGACTTTCGTAATGTCAATTCTGTTTTTTTTTTCTAGATTCGGTTACTCGAAGATTATTCGACGAATACTTTTTGGAACCACTCCTATGGGCCTTATTTTTTCACGTGAGACATTCAAAAATTGAAATTTTCTTATTTCGTTCAGTATTTTCGCAAGATACGAAAATTATTCACCAACATTTTACCGACGAATACTTGCCGAACTATGCTTTAAATATATATTTTACCGACGAATACTTGCCGAACTATGCTTTAAATATATATTTTTTGATAGTTAATAGTTTATTTAGTTTCAGAACAATTTTTTGAAACAATAAGTTTGCGATAAGAATTTACACAATAAAACGATCATTAATTTGGTCCTGATCAGGAACTGGGTCCGTTAAGGTAACAAATAGTCCTGACATTAAAATATTCTCTTATCTTGTTCTACTTTCACGTATTTGAATGTAGGTATCCGATATTTATGTAACTTATTTTATAGAAAGTTTAAAAAAATTAATAGTCACGCATTGGTCACTTTCACTAATAAATGTATAGTATACTTCCTGACCAGTTTTAATAACTACTTAAAGGCAAAAAAAAGTGAAAGTGTATACTAAATTTTCTTTATATCATTTTGAAAAATAAAATATTAATAATAAAATATTAATATTATTATAACATAGAATAGTTTTTAAATTTTATTATACAGCATATTCTTTGTCTCGTATTTTTGATACTGAATTATCATGAAAAAATTAAATGTATTTTTTCAACTTATAATATAAATGGAAAATTATATGTGCCTATGTTATTCTAGCACATACCACGAAAATGTCTAGATTCAGTGCTATGCAAAACAGTTTCAGTATTATTAGTTATTACTCTATATAAACATTCATGCTCAATGAGTAAATCGTTCATGAATATGCGTAATCTAACTTTTAGCATGCTAAACTAGGTCAACCTGATCGGCTTATTCTACTACTTTGCAGTTATATGAGAAAAGCTATCAAAAAAGCGAGGGAGAGAGAACTAGTTGAATAGACGTACAAAGGTAATACCCTATAGCAATGAACTTTACGCTTGTTAGTTCAACGAAAATTAAATATTTGACTCGGTCTATTCGTACCCAAAACTCTCATGTAGCCAAGACTCGACTACGACTTCCTTAAGCCAAAAACAAAATGAATTTTGAAGCTAATTTTATAAAGACAGCTTCGGATAGTCGCTCCGAGCTCCACATTGAATGAGGAACCTTACTTATCTTCAAGTTTTTATTAAATTTTCAATGTACATATGTAGCACTGAAAACTCCGTAGTTATGCATATTCAAAATTAGCGTTATTCATATCATTACGTGTAGTGAAAAATGTGTAATTACCTTAAACTTCAAATAAATGGGTAAATTATTTAGTAATATTATAAGATACATTAAACATTAAAATATATAAATTGTCGTTTTTTACTTTATTTCAAAAAATGATATCATTATATAAAAACTATATTAAAAACTATAATTATTTATTTTAATTTTTAATGTCATAATAATTTTATCAGGATATTCTTATTTTTAACAGGTTTGAATATTTCAAATCAATATTTTTTTAAATGTCTACTTTTATATTTTTTGTTTTTAAAAATGGAAATGTGTCTAATAAATACTTTGAACCTCTATTTTATCATTTTCATAAGTATGTTAACTTTCAATAGAAATAGTACTGTAATCCAATTTCTCTAAAAGTAAAATTATATTTTGAAGAAAAGTAAATCGATTGTTTTAAGCCCTTTTTTTTATCATTTTTGTAATATTACTAGGGTAGGGTATTAATAGGTACATCAAAATATGAATAAGAATAAACTATTAAGTATGCAAATGCTTCGAGAAAAAAAAATTTAACTCGGCTCGTGGTGCCCTTGTGTACAAGACTTAAGTATGGACTTGAGATGATTCGCACACGACTCCCGAGTCAATTGAGTGTGTACAACAAAAAGTTACGAAAATCTTATTTGTATATGTAAATAATCTTTATTAAATTTATTTATGAATTTTAAGACAATTTAAGATTGCTATAATACAAAATAATATGTTTCTTTTGTCACAAAAATGATATTTTAACGCTCGCATGACTCACTCTTTCACGCTTTGAGGTTAGAATTTCAGCGTTTTCGTACTTTTTAAGTAAATATCTTTTAATAAGTTCGGTTCCCTATATTTTTCATTAAGTCATTAGAAAGCATGGGTTTCGTACTTGTATACATTGGTTTTATAGTTCGATCAGAAGTATTTGTGAAAAAATATCTTAATATTACTACTCAGAACAGCATCGATTCCCATAAGCGTGTGTAAAATAAACGATTTTCAAATAATTTTTTCTCTAAAAGTTGTTCGGCGGCCTGGTCCAGAACTACGGGGAAGAAACCATACACCTGTTTACGACATATTTTGTATTTTATCTAGATATAGGAAAAATGGTTGACAACTGTATACACCGCCAGAGGTCGCGGGATATATTTAAACTCTTAATAATAAATCGTAATAGAATATTTTTGTACACTCTCAGGATAATGCAACTGTCGTAACACGTTTCAAATAATCCCGATGATCGGCATTATTCCGCTCTCTCCCACTCTATGTCTTTTATATTTATTTTGTGTAGTTGAAATTCTTGCATATTCTCTAACAATAAAAAAATCAAGTTTTAATTAGAGTCTTACCTATAGAGCTATGTGCGCTACGCGCACACGCCGAGGTTAGGGCTTACCTTTAAAAATCAATAAACAATACATCATAATCGAATCTGTCACTCGGTTGAAAAGGCTTAACACCACTGGGCTGATGGGTTTTTTTAATTTAAAAAGAAAAGTTTCTGAAATAAATAAATAATTAAATAGACTATTTTTTAAGTAATTTCAAAAAACTTTATATAAATAAATAAATATTAGAGTAATATACATTTCAAAGCTTATGAGTTAACAAAACAAATTTTATCAATTGAGTAAATCAGGCCTTGTTTGGTATTGTAAAGTATAATACTTCAGTCTGTGCAAGGGGGTCTCGAGTCGAGTTGGTAATGTGTCTGGCAGACTCAGTTGCGTATTTTACGATTGAGGTTACGTGCTATTTTCTAGGGTTACATAAATAGTGTTTTCCACTAGTTTAAACTAGATAATTTTAATCTACCAGTCAATATTGTAAGCTAGCGAGAGATTAACAAGGTTGTAGTACAATTAGTTATTTCAAGCATAGTTTGGGCTAAGTTACAACTTTCACATGAGTTGTTTGCTTTTAAGCTGATGATTAATTGATGATTGATTAACGTAGATAGAAGTTGAGAGTTGGAGAAATGATTTTTTATCTTTTACCATATACCTATATATTAGTTAGCACTGTAATCCATTGTTAACCTTTTACATTTATCTGGGCGCTATATAGATTACAGTGGTATTTTCCATTCTATACATGATTATGTAGTCGTGAAAAAATCTTATCTAAAACGGGTGCTTTAAAACTTGTAAAGAATTTTTAATTTTTGCAGCGCTTTGGAAACGCATTTTCTGTAAAATTGCTTGATGATTACATGGTTCAAATATTATTTAAAAGTACAATACTTATGATTTGTTTGTTGTTCAAAATATTCAATATTATTTTATAAATACACAGAGAATTTTCTGGTAAATATTACCGTAAACATTATTGTAAACGAAGAACATTCTGACTTCTGGGAAAAAATTGCCCTGATTAACAGATTTACATTATGAGTTCAGTAACTCAGTTAGTAGGGTACGGGACTATCATGCCAGCAACCCCCCGCCCCCTCGGTTCGATTCCCAAGCCAGGCCACTAGCACAGTTTCAGCCGTGGGATGACACCACTTTAAATAATATGCCGAACATCTCGTGCTGTCTTGTGTATTGTATCTAAATATTATCAAAAAGCGCAATTCTGCCCATATAATGAAATTAAAAAAAAAAGAAATCAAATATTCATACCTTATCAATGCGGGGTGCTACAACAAAAACTTTTATATCCAACCTATTTAGTAATATTTTTTAATGTCATATTTATCTGGTAATGAAAGACAGATTTCCCACAAATGCCATTTCCAGGTACAATTGAACTCCGTCTAGGCACAGCTAATTCAATAGCTAGTATCCAAAATGATAAGACTTACTAGAATTGCTAACGGATGTAATGTTGAAATCTTCTCTCTGTAAATGGGTTCTAAATTAGGTTAATCAGAAGCTCTCTCGTACTACTCTAGCTAAACCAGGTTAATAACAAAAGTTGTAGTTTTTGTTACGTGGAAATTAGAGTATTATTTAGTGCTTTCACAGAACTAGCATGTACACTTTACTCGAGTTTGCAACGCAACAAACGGATTATCTGTTCTGACATCATAAAAACTTTCACGTTTACTTTTGATTTTTGATCATACACTGTATTTTTCTAAAGGTGACTAGTAATTGGTTCTTTAAAGTACAAATGCAGAAGAATGTATAGGAATGCCAAATTAAAAATTTCTCTGATATTGTCGTCTAAATATAATCGTCAAACATTTTTCTGAAATACAGGAAAAAATGTCATCACGTTTATCTAATTAAGTGCATTAATACTATCAGAATCAGTCGCAACAAAGGCATTTATAAAATGATAATGGAGCAAGGCAATTATGAAGTTGACCTCTCAAATGAAATAATCCACTTGGCTGAAATTAGCTTGCGCTTGAAAACATCGAGCGCGTGTGCAAAGCCAAGAGCGCAGTTGCTGCACAAGGGCCCGCTTAATAAAATCGCGGGTTCTTCTCGCGGGAAATGGGGAGTAGGGGTAGGCAGGGACTCGCTCGCGCGCATGAAGCGATTCCTCGCGTAAATCCGCGCGACGGCCTCGGTTTTACGGAAGTGAAAGCCGAAAAGCTTTGCGGCGCGGGGGCGATCCTCGGCGAAGCCCGCGCAATTTGCAGTGCCCGGCTATCTCTCAAACGTTTATACGCGGGCCGTAGGTGGGCAAGCGAGCGGGCGGGCGGGAGGGCAGAGACGGAGTGTGTGCCTCGAAGCAGCAGCTCTCGAAGCACCTGACCGCAAAAGCCGTCCGTAGCAGGCGCGCGTAGCAACGGCAACAGCAACGCGCCAGCATCCCGATGCGCGGCGAGGTTGCCGAACGAAGCAGTGCCACTCCGGCCAGAAGTTTACGAACTAAAAGCTGATTTCGAACAAATACAGACGCGGCCCGGGCAGGCGTGAACCTTAAGCCGATGCGAGGATGAGGCTCTCCGAGAGTTGCGCGGGGAGAATGAAGGGGAGAGCACACGTCGAGTGCAGACGGAATAACTAGCCGAATTGAGTGCGCATGGCCTTCATTAATTAGAAATAGTTTGCTTTCCGCTCTCTCGCTCTCTTTCTCTCTCATTCTCTTTACTTCTCTCTCACTCTATCTCTCACTCTCTCCGTCTCTCTGTGTTAATAGATCACCATAGCATAATACTTAGGGGAGAACGGGGTATTGCCGGTCACCTAAGCAAACGTGCTTCTTATTGCCACTTTTAAATTGTTTTTTATTAACTTTAAATAATTATTATGTTAGTTCAAGCCATTGACTTTAAATATTTCTTATTGATTTAATATAAAAATGTAAGATATCGAAGCTATAAGACAAAATATAAAAAAGCATTTTAACCGGATTTACTCCACATCAAAAGGTAATACCGGTTAGCCTTGGTACAATTCCGCTCACTATTAAAGAGTTACTTTTATAAATGAAAAATTTCTTTAAATCAATTATATGAACCTTCATATACTCAGTCGCGTTAATATTCGCACTTACATAGTGAAATATGTAATACATATCCAATGTTCAATCAAAAACACTTAAGGTGATGTTAAACCCCGTGTTACTGGTAAATACGGAGATCCACTTTTTTCATTCATTTTTCAATTTTAAGAAAATAGCTCTCTGAAAAGTTGTTCTTTTTGATTGGAATAACAACTTTCCATAGAGATATTTACTCAAAATTGAAAATGAAATGAGAAAAGTGGATCCTCGCATTTGTCGGTGACAGGTGGCTTTAGCATCACCTTAAGCAAAGTTGTCCTACCTGAGATCACAGCGCAACTTTTTTTAGTCTCACTCTCGGGAGCGGCATATAAATAACATTTTGACCGGTATTACCCCAATTCTGCTTAGTAATTTAAATTGAAATGAAAAGAAAGCAATAGGTTTATACTCTTTTTTCTTCACTACTTCGTATTCTTAGATTGTTCAAATAAATAAAGTTAAAAAAAATAACTGCATGAAGTAACAAATAATATGCATAAAATCTTATTTTACACTCTAAACCTAAAAGATTAAAAATTGACGCAAAAAAGATTAAACTGAGAAGTTTACTCATTTGCAAAGAATAAACTGCTGATTCTCTACTTTATAAAAGTAGAAAATGTTATTGTAACTTTTAAAAGAGTAAAGTAACGAATTTCATTTTTACGGAATGAGTAAATACCAAGATTTCTACTTTTTTACATATATCTACGCAAATAATCTCCTTAGACAATTTAATAATTTCTTTGCTTAATATACTACTTAAATTCATCTTTATTATGGATCAAAGCATTTACAGTTAATTAAATTTTATTTATGTACACTGTGATCCATAATAAAGATGAATTTAAGTCGTATCTCAAGCGAATATTTTATTAAATTGACTAAGGAGGTTATTCAATGTAATATTCAAATTATTACCTAAAAATGTTTAGATTATTGAAAATAAGGGTTACCGGAATTAACCAGTGACCGACATTACCCCGTTCTCCCCTATATGTTAACTATAAATATTGTAATTCGGGAATAAAGATAACTAAATGATAAATCAAAGTGTTTTCCATTCCAGATATTGTCCATTCCTGTGCCATAGTTACAATGAAAAAAAAACTCTACCAATTCATTGCTATTTACAAGGGGGGACCACGGAGTGCGGGTCACGGATTTTGATGAAACTTTAGGGATCGGTTTCTGATACCTAAAAATGAAACCCAATACTCGTGATTTTATCCAATGGGCATTTGTACGGTATATACGGCGAATTTCATTAACGATGATAGTATATATATATATATATATATATATATATATATATATATATATATATATATATATATATATATATATATATATATATACATATATATCTGGTTTTTAGCATTGCCCATATGAGTAATGCTAATGTGTCTTGGCTCTATCGCAGATTTAAAACCCCATTGGATAAAACTACCCGTTCTGTGCTTCATTTTTAGGTTCCAAAAGTCGATCCCTAAAGTTTCATCAAAATCCGAGACCTGGACTCCGTAGTTTCCCTTTATTAGCTTACTTAAATTTAATTAATCGTTCCAATATGAAATTCTTTGTTCTAATAAACTAATCTAAATTTCTTGTAACAATTTTCTTTCCAAAGAATTTCATGATTAGTTTTCAAGATATAACTTATCAGGTTCAGTCCGGATAATGTACAAGTTGCCATCTTTTACAAAATTAATTTAAATTTAAATAAAGTATTTTATTGCAGAAGTAAATTCAGCAAGTTCAACGTTTTCATTAATAAAAAGTTTATAACGATTTGCGACAATTTATGGTACATATTTGTACCATGTCGACCTAAACCTATAAAAAACCGTTGCCAATTAATTGGCACTTAACTTCATCCAATTTTATAAATTGAAATTCTTTGATCTAATAAATTAATTTTAAATTTTAACACAACGTCAATTCCGTTTCAGTAGCACTGTCGCCAACACTGATGAATTAAATTTTTTCTAAAATTTATTGAACTGCTACTGAAGCTGCTTACTGAACGCACCCACAGTCCTTACACGAATATTCGCTACATACACGACACTAGCACTCCACATATTTTACCTATTTTAGTGGTACGCTATATCAGAGTGGCAGAGTCTTACCTCGGGCGATCAGAAAAGTTAAGCATTGTTGTTATGTGCGGCTAGTACTTGGATGGGTGACCGCCAGGGAACCCCGTGACTAATACAAATACACTGACCATCCCAAAGTGGATTTCATCCTGATACAAGTTTTCCTTACTCCACAAGCATAACCCTGGACAAATGCGAGATGTGATTAGGGAGAATAATATAAAGGTATAAAAACATAACTATGAGACACTTAGTATGGCAAGAGGCTGCATAATATACAAAAACAATTTACCTTATCGATTTCAGAAAATCGTAAAATAAAAGAAAACGTTTAAAAAATCTTTAAATTTCTTTTTAATTTCAAATCTTCATTAAAAAACGAAAAAGTGAGCCCTGTTTGGTAAAAATTGACCATGCCATTCTCGAGATATAAACGATCAAAGAAAAATTTCAAAAAATGCATAACCTCAAATAAATATCTCTAAATATAAAGGTCATTGTGATCTGGACAAAGAACTTGTTCAAGAGTAAAAAGCTACCATTTTGAAAAGTTTCAGATCAAATGCTACCGATATACTACAGTTGAATATAATCGATTTTTTTACAAGAAGATTTTTTTCCCTTTAAAAGAAAAAGATAAAGCCTAAAAAATTTTACAGCATTTTCTTATCCATATTCCTAATTATCTAAATTTTTTTCAAACATTTGAAAAGAAATGACGATTTTGTGAATAACAAAACCAGGGAAGCTTATTCAACATTTCGGGTCGAAAACGATAGGTAATTTTATGCTCTTTCAACTGCGTTATCACTCAATCGATAATATTATTTCTAAGGTATAAACCGGAAAAACTAAAACTCAAAAATCGTAAAACCGCTAAAAACAAAAATACATCGAAAAACAAAAAAAATAAATTTGATGCATGTTTTTAGCAAAACTTCTTTTTATCATCACAAAGCTTCCTCTGTGTGGAAGGAAAAATTGTATTGACTATAACAAAAAATAACTGCGATGCCTAATTGAAAAATACTTGTATTAAAATATATCTAATTTCAAGCTGTTTCAAAAATATTTGCACATAATTAATTATATATATTATATATTAATTATATTTTATAGTACCAAAAATATATAGGTACAAAAAATTACAAGTTTATATTTATGAAATTAGAGAAATCGTTATAAAACTAAAATGAATCGATGCATCTTTAAAATACTGTTAGATTTCGAGTCTCTATAACAAAAAAATAAACAAAACAAAAGGCTAAGTCGTTGCCGCAAAATAAGCAATCAAAAAATTATAGAACAATACCCTCATATGCGAAACGCAGTCGGATAAAAAATATAACCTCAAATATCTTAAAAAATAAAACACCTTATGAACTGGACAAAATCTTGGTCAAGAGATAATTAAAAGCTACCTTTTAGAAATTTCAGACATAATAGTCCTGATTTACTCTAGTAATTGTTGGACATAGAAAATCTAAAACCGACAAAGATAAACGACTTAAAATTTTCACTGAATATTGTTCTTGTAATGCTAATTACCTCAAATTTTTTCAATAACGTTCTAATAAATGTAACTTTCCGTCATATAACTATTTTACAAAATGGAGTTTTCGTTTATAACAGAAGAACAAAAGTATCTAATTTAAAATTTCGGGTCGGAAAAGATAGGTAATTCAAATCAATTACATTATTTCAAAAGAACTGAAAACCCCGAAATACAAAAACTCCAAAGTTAAAAATTGCTAAAAAACATCAACGTATCAAATAATCAAAATAATTATTCCTGTCCCAACACCACGAAAGAAAAAGAAACATACACACACGCATAGAGAAGAGTACCCCAGTATACCATCTATAGCTATTTTATATGTAAGTTTTGTGTACCAAGATAAAATTGAAAATTTCAAACTGGAATTAGTTGTATGAATGGACCTTCTGGACATAGTAAATTAGTTTTGGCCGAAGTTAATAATCCGAATGAAGTATTAATTAATAACGAAAAATGAAGGCTTTGAAAAAGTTTTTGAAATATTGTCTCCCAGTATGACCACCTAACATTTATACAAGAGTATTTTTGCTCTAAATGCTTAAAAATTGGGTTTCAAAGATAGGTAAAAGTTATAAAATAGTATGTTGTTTAAATCGATTTTAATTTAAATCATATCATGTATGAAATAATTAGTGTTTTAGTAGCTTATATACTAGGCATTTCCGGGTAAAAAAGATTCATATATGATCGTATACGCTCATATATAATCATATGTAACCAACATTCGGATATGCGCATATATGATCATATATGATCATATATGCTTATATATGATTATATATGAAATCTTTTTTAGTTGGGTATCTATTTGAACATAAAATATTCTCGACACTTTTATGAAAATATTATTATGTAATTTGTAATGTAATTACAGAATCTTAATCTAATCAATGTATGAAAATCAAATTTATTTCAATTGTAAATTAAATTAAAAAATAACTTTTTCTCAAATTGATTAAAACATTTAATATAGAAATATTAATTATGTTCATGTCAATAATTAATATAGAAAAAATCTATAATAAAAATTTATGTACCAAATATTGAAAATTTAAAAAATATTGTGAGGTTTATACGTTTATACTTTCCTGTGTCACATAGTAAATTTGTATACATATTGCGCGTGAAATGTGTTTTTGTCCATATTTTTGTAATGATACTGGTTATCCAAAAAGTGATAAACCTAAGGTCACAGATGGACATATATAGAAGTTATCAGAGATAGATAGTTTTCAAATTCTCTTTTATGTAAATATGAGTAGAAAATAACAAATTAATTTTATTCAATGTAGAATGCAAAAAGCTTATATTGTAATTAAAAAAACGCTGCCAATTCATTGGCACTTAGCTTCCTGAAACTAAATAAATTGTTCCAATATGAATTTCTTTATTCTAATCATTGATTTAAATTGATATATTTCTTTCTTATTAATAGCTCAAAAATGGTGTGTTTTGTATCATTGATTATTGTCAAAGATAATTTACAAAAAAGTATAAGTTTATGATCAAAAATGGCATTATCGATTTCAAAATGGCGTAAAATAGAAAAATCGTTATAAAACAAATCTAGGAATCTTTAATATTTTTTCTGATTTCGTGCATTCATAAAAAAACAAATAAAAATTCGTTTGTTTAATAAAAAATAACAGCGATATTCTTGAGATATAAGTAATAAAAATTAAAAGAAATATATAACCTCAAATATTTTGAAAGATAAAATACCTCATAGTCTGGGCAAAGAACTCAGCCAAGAGATAGTGGAAAGCTACCTTTTCCAGCTCAATTTATTATAATAAATTTTCGTATATAACAAAATAGGGGAGATAGCTTATAAAAAATTTCGTGTTGTAGAAGATAGGTAATTTTATGCTCTTTCAAACGCATTCAGACACTGAAGCGATCATATTATTTCTAAAATACCAAAATAATTACCCTTATCGATTTCAGAATGTCGTAAAATAGATAAATCATTGTAAAACCGAAACGGCTCGATTAATCTTAATATTTCTTTTCAATTCCGAATGTTCATTAAAAGACGAAAAAACGAGCCTTGGTTGGCAAAAAATGATTGCGCCGTTCTCGAGATATACTTAAGCGGTCAAAAAAATAATTTTAAAAAAACGTAATCTCAAATAACTCAAAATATAAAGGTCGTTATGATCTGGTTGAAGAACTCATCCAAGAGATAAAAAAGCTACCTTTCTGGAAATTTTTAGAAGGAATGGTGCCGTGTTGCTCAAGATATCATGGGCCATGAAAAATCAATTTCTTTCACAAAATGATTTTTTCTCGAAGAAAGGAAAGGATAAAAACTTGAAATTTTTACAAAATATTCTTCTCCATATTTCTAATCACCTCAAATTAAAAAAAATGTTCTACCTTATATTTCGCAGATATCACCGTTTAAACAGAAAAATTACGTTTCCGTATATAACAGAAAAATGGTAATAACTTATTTAAAATTTCGACAGTTTACAATATTTTAGAATAAATTAAAAGTAAATAATGATATATAAAAATTCAATGCTTCTACTTCTTTTGACTTTTGTGTTGAATACGACAATAAAAACATTTTATCCTACAGATTTCTTTAATATTTTTTCAAGCAATAAGTGGATGCATCTATTCTTTAGCCGACATTAGTTTATATTTGCTTGGGCAAACGCATATTCGATCGGCAGCAATGGCTGCGCTAAATCGTCGACAAGAGCACGGCGAACGAGTTTCGATTCGAGCGCGCGTAGAACATAGCATATTCGACAACGCCGGATAACGACCGCTTCCGCAGATGACTCGTACATGAATAATACAAGTGTGCCTTTCCATACATACGTACGTCTATACATAAATCTATTCCAAATTCGAGCAAATATTCAAACTGGAACCAACTTCTCCCTCGCCTCCTCCCCTAATCTCCCGTTGCTCTTATCCCTCTTTCGTCCTCTCTACTGCTCTCTTTCCACGACACAGATGACATGTTAATATTAATTTAATATACGACTTTCTTAAAGCTCGTTCTCGAAAAATAGCACCCAGAAAAGGATATTATTAGTATTAACGTACCTTAGTACCTACAAAAAAGTGGTTTTTATGTTTAATTAATAACATTTTTTATACACTATTTTTATTTATCATCATCTTACTTATTCCAAAATCAAATAGAAGTTTCATAAGTAAGTACAGCTTTATTATTTTATTATTTTATTCATGAAAACAAGTGAGTTTAATGTCGGATATATATATATATATATATATATATATATATATATATATATATATATATATATATATATATATATATATATATATATTAATAATTATGTATTTATATAAAATAGATATATATATATAATTATATACGGACATATGCAATTATATATAATCAAATACCAAATATAACTACATATAATCATATACAATTATACATCACTATATATAATTATATATGATCATATATGGCTTTATATATAATCAGATATGATTATATACAATTATATATAAAATCCTTTTTACTCGGGACCATTTCCCGAAGATTCATCAAAATCCGTTTCGCGGAGGGTGGTACCTCTCCTTCTCAGTAGGATTTCCTCGTAACTTCTCTTATACTAAAGCCAAAAAGCCGAATGTTAAATAAACTATAACACTGAGAGACTAACAATTCATAGTAACAACCTGGGCAGTATCAAATTTGGCAGACTACTTTATTTAATATCACAGTATACACAATTACTTACTTAAAATTATAGTGACGAAATGATTTCAGCGCTCTTAAGACAAAATCCATGTCGGTTAGCTCCGTTTTACTTTCACGAGGCAACTGGTCAGAAAAAAAGCTTCTATTGACATTATATATACAATTAAGAAGCTATTTATCGTCTAAATTACGTCGGTGGGCTATATTTGGACACGAGCTTTCATACTATATGTTAATGCCAATAATAATCCGAAAAAATCCTTATTTCAGTGTACTTTCTTAAATAGTTTTATTATTTAAAAACATATTCAAGATGAACACTCCTCCAGTATAGAATTTCACTTAACTTTGTCTAAAACGTTTACTTTGATGGATCGATAACGCATCGTTGACCAAGTCTCTGTATACTACACAAACAATTCGATAATGCAAAAATACTCACTTAAAACACATAACAGATTAAAATATTTTCAAATGTTTATGGTTTTTGTAAATATATTTTATTATGTCTAAAATCATTATGTAAGTATTTTGCACATTATCTATTGTATTCTTTTTAGCTCTAGAATATTTTCTAATTATTAAGTATAATTCAACCTTCTTCATTCATAAAACTATAATATTTTTTCATATTTTCTACACTATTCTAAAACCTCATTGTAAATATTAAAACTGAAAGGCATACCATATTTCTACTAAAAATTGAAAATTTATTTTTTGACTTAAAAAATGAAATAACAATTATTTGACTTTTATACATTCTATGTATACAATTTTGCATCAATTTATGAACAAAATATGCAGCTAAAACATTTAGTATTGTAAACCATTTGTGTTATATAAACCTACCGGGAGATCGAAATAAAATACTCAACTACGTATATATACTATTATACTATATTATGCATGTATGATAAATACGTTTTAGTAATTTAATCAGATTTTTCACCAAATTAAAGATGATAAATATGGTTAAGACTATAACAAATTATTGAATATTATAAGTTTTTCGTCGTAATTCTCTTTTTTTCCATTGGAATTGCTGATCTTTCAAAAAAGTTAATCGAGCGGAAAAAGATGGTATTACCTTCCTCGTTCATGAACACTTTTCCAGCTGAAAAAAGGGCGAAATTTGGAGACACGTACGGAGAAGAAAAAAATATTAAAGTAAATTGACTGATTAAATTAAGATGAAAAAAGTCGAGAAATCCCATCTTTTTATTTCATCCATTAAAAGCATCAGCATCAGCTTTTTCTCTTTGTCTGTAATCTAACGCTTAGGGAGGCTGTCGCTGTGCGCGCTCATTTTTCCCACGCATCGCGCGGATTAAGCCTGAACCGGGAGTAATGCTCTCTCTCGCCGGCATCCTCCAGCGAAAATTCCGGGATTTCATTTGTTACTTCATTATTCCTCGAAAGCGGAACTATTGAAAAAGAGTCGCATCGGTGGGCCATTTGAGAAGCGAAAAAATTTAATTCTCGCATGAATGGAGCCAGCGCGGCGAGTACCGCGGCTGTGGATCGAATGGCCTGCGACCCTGCGATGGAAAAAAGTTTTCCTTTCAACATATTGTACAAACGCGCGTCGTCGTTTGTAAGCGCGACATTTTTAGAGCATTTTGCAAATGCGGGCGTTCATGCGGAATCTTTGCGCTTTTTTCTTTTTCGCACGTATATAGAGTATATTTCCAGGACGAACAAATTATGGCTCGCTTTGAGTTTTATTGCGCGATCATCGGAGAGTCAAATAAACTTTTTCGCTGCAAGTCAAGTTACTACAGAAAAAAAATATTCTGCTCGAGCGGAGTTAATTTTCAAAATTGAATTATCAACTTTAAGCGAAAATCAATTTTCATCCTTTGAAAAAATCGGATGAGTAGCGTGTAAACTTTGCGTGGAAATCTTATTCCAATTAGCGTTATTTGCTTTTAGTATTAATTATTTGCTCCGTTAAGAGTAATTAGTCACTTAATATTACCATATTTTCATGATTCGCTTCATTTATTGTATTTAGAAATTTCTTATGAAAACATTTACTATGCAGTAATTAAACGGGATTATGTCTAAGATATAATGAATGATGAGGAATAACCTATACCTACTGTACTAGTCATGACATCACACATTATAATAGTAAAAGGTAAGCTTACACAAGACTTTAGCTGAACCTGTAATTGTATGTAACTACAAAATTAAATATATTAATAAATCGCTAGTTATTAGAAGTCGTTTTACATAATTTTCTTTTACGTCATTTCAGTTTATAAAGGTTGGAATTGATATTGGCTTGTCAACAATTTCTTGTAAAATAGCACAGTGCATCCACTGCATATAGTTTTAGTAAAGTAAATACTGTTATTTAAGTTACTTTTAACAACGTGTAGATCGAAAATTGAATTTCTATTTACATATTTGTAGAACCATAAAACTTCTAGGACATACTCTTCGATATTGTGCCAAACTAAATTCTGAATTAGCAAGTACAACAATGAAAATAAATCCTCTGCAATTAAAAAGTTCAACAAACAGTATTGAAACAACCCGATAAAGTTTATGGTGGCTGGCGTAAAAACATAAAGTGGCGACACTTTGGCGACAATTAAACGGATATAGATAAAAAGTTATAAACCCGACTGAACTATAAGATAAGCTTTATAGAGGCGTTTGAAAACATGACGTACTGCAATTATACGCGCAGTAAGCTTATAATCTGGGCAAGCCGAGGGAAGCCACGTATTATACATATACGGCCGAAAGCGGCGGAAAAATTCCTCGGGCCGTGTCTATGAGCTATGCCGCGATGAAAAGCGTCTTGTTAAAGCATGTGAAATATTTTGCCCCTACAAATTACGAAAATTAGACAGCTTAATGTTACGGCAGGCGAGGCTGGCCTGCCTCTACAGTCTACGTCCTCGGAGCTGCTCGGCCGCGTGCTATGCTAAGTGACGCGCGCACGCCAACCCTGCAAGGATGGCCCCCTTCTACTTTTTCTTCTCCACCTCCTCCTCCTTATTCTCCTTCTCGTCCTCCCCCTCCTCCCTCTCCTCCTTCTTCTTCTTCTCCCTTTCATTACTCTCGCGGCAAGAAAGACCGAGAATCCAAGACGCCGTCTTTTTCTCCGGGGGTTTAAAAATATCTTATCGCCTCCCCTTACAGGCACTCCTTAGTCCTCGGAAGACGTACCGCCCCTTAGTCGGAGCTTATTTTTTAAATAATTAAATTTATCTTATCAGTGTCAGAAATGTTTTTGAGTAATTCGAATAAATATAACAATAGCTCGGTAGGAAATTACTTTGCGGTAAAACAGAAATATAGTTAGAACCATTTTTTCAAATTAGATTTTTGAAATTTCCATTCTCCATTTTGATTTCAGTTAAAAGAATTACTGAAAAAGTCTCTTCCTTACATTTTTGCGCTTATAGAAGTGAAATAAGTTTTCAAGTAATGTTGTACGTGTGAAATTTGCGCAATAATTTACTATATTCATCATATTGTCTATTTAAAATTATATTCTTTGCAAATGAATAACAATCTGGATGAATGATAATACATTGCATACGTTAACACTTTTGCTGCATTGAGAAAAATGTCATTATTTATCGAGATTTTTATATTTGTAATGAAATTTTTTATAAACGGCAATAAAAGCATAAATTAAATATTTTGCATTTATATTTGTATAATAGTTAAAGAATCACTAGAAAATATTTTTTAGTCGCCTTTGTTGTAAGAAGGGGTTAATATTATGTTTCACACTCTCGTATAATATTAAAAAACGTCTTTATTTTTTATATTATACTTTTAATTTTTTAAATTTCACAAATACTTTATTATTTAAATATATAAATTCAATACTAACTTTACAACATAATTTTATTAAATAATGCAAAATATGTTTTAAAGAAAGTTTATATAGAAAAGAGGATGCACGTAGAGCATGGCAAATCGACGAACTATTAAATACAAAATAATTTAATACCGTAAAATCTCATTACGCTGTTTACTTCAAAGTTTCGTATCTCAAAGTGAAAATACCCCGCGTTTTAACTTGTTCGATTTCCTGAAATATCCGAACTTAAAATCTGAACTTACGACTTGTAGTTAGTTTTATGATTTAAAGAGACATCAATTGCTATTTATTGTTTTTCTTTGTATTGTAAGAAATACATTTATAATAGTAGTTTGTAACAATGATAATATTATGTTTTACTTATACACTAATGATAGTCTCAAATTTTAAGAAAGGGAATTTAACAAATGAAATAATTACAAAGAATATTTTATTTGCAACGCCACGATAGTCCTTCTATATTAGAGCGTATGCAGAATTAGCCCAATCGGCCAACAATAGTGTACTAATATTGTTGTAAATAACTATATAGTATAATAGTACTTTTCAATATAGAAATTAAATTAAGCTCATGGTATCAAAATGAGTTTATAAAGTCATCAGCAATCTCATATTCTCTGGTCAGTATTGGATTAAAATTCTCGTTTATTAAATGAATGATTTATTTAAACGATAAAATGAACGTGCGTTAGTGTGTACACAAGAAGAAAAAAAGTGAATGTACCTGTACAAAATTCATTTTGAAATACTTGTTAAGAATATCTGAAAATCTGAACCCATTTGCTAAATTCACATGATAAACCTAAACAATTTTTTGATGCGCAAAAGCAATGGACCTCAGTACAGAAAAGTAGTAATTCTCTAATTGTCAGAAGTGCAATCGTATTAAGAAGACGTGAGAGAATCTCGTCTTTTCGAAAAGAACATATAAGCTTTGAGAATATCACGAAAATCCATAAAATTTGGAGTGTGCCAGGGCACAGTAGCTGTGAAAGCTAAGCTTTGAACTGAGCTCGCCTCCCATAAAAAAAGCAACAGGAAGCAATAATTTGGGGTAAAATGGCTGGCATTAAGTAAGAGCAATTAAACCCCTTCGAATTCAGCGCAGCGCAGCATTAACGTCCCTCATAAAGTAAGTGCGCGTGGCGTCGAGAGAGCGCGAGCTGGAGAGGAGGGAGCAGCGAGAGAGAACAGAGGCAGACGCAGTTCGCTTACCAAGGGGGAATCGGCCGCAAGCCCCTGATAAATCCTTCCGATGCGTTTGTCAGAGACGTTATACATACGTAGAGCGTATATCGATTGCTATGCGCAGCTTGCAGCCAGCGACGGCATGGTAGCGGCGGCGGCGTCGGCTGCCGCTGCCTATACTTGCGCGCGCTATCTGCCGAACACTCCCTCTGCTGTTATGTACGCCGCCCCCGCTGCTGTTGCTGCTGTTGCTGCTACTGCAGCACTGTGCGCCCGACTAAATCCACCTTAATTCCCATGCGCAGAGCACCTCTCGGCTCTTTAGCGCTCGCGCGTTACCGTCTTTTTCGCGCGAGAAGGCGAAAGAAGCGTTCGTTAGTCGCTTATACACACGCCGGGCCGGAAGTAGATATAGCGGCACCTGCTACACGCCACTCGACAAACTCTTCTGGCTCGTTCGCGCTTTTGAGCGCCGAGCGACACGTACACAGTCGAGGATACGTGGTGTGTATGCTCCGTAGGGAACGAGGCCGCGAGCTGGCTGCTTCATGCTGGGGAGCTTTAATGCCTTCAACTTTTACAAAGGTATAAGCTCTCGCAAGAGAATCGCCGCCCATCTTCGATTTGGGAAAAACTTTGGAAATTTGAAGAACGACGTTTATTGTTGAAACCTTTACTGGAACTACAGCTTTAACGCGAATATTACTTATGTGAACAAAAATGCACTGCTATGATAAGAACATTAAGGATTGGAAGATATCTGCGTAATGCTAATAACATTTGAAGTTTTTCAATATTTTTAAACTTAATCATTGTTATAAAAAAAGGTTAATACATCTTACTTTTTTAATTTTTACGCAACTTTTCAAGAAAGGGTCTAGTTATCAAGACTTATAAGGCACGTGCGTTCGTATTCTGATATTCACGAGTACAAAACAGTAGTTATGTGACGATTTATATATGTATTGCGAGACCTACACCGCTTCGGAAACATGCGCGTTCTGTTTTCTGCGGTGTGCGCGTACGGGCGCGAGCACGGTATATAGGAACTGCACTCACGCGATTGTCGAGTTTTCGCTCTAACCGAGCTGCTCGAAATAATACGTGACATTTCCGGAGCATGGACGATTTATAAGCAAATGGTTACGAAACGGGAAAAACTTGGTCGTGCGGATTTTTACTGGCGGAAATTGTTTCGTGCGATTGTAATGTATGGAAGGAGATTAAAGCACTTTAAATAACCGTTCCAAGTCTATAGATGTACTTGCTCGCTGCATCAAAGAGTTGGACTTTATTCGGATACCTCGCGTGGAAGAAAGCTCGTTAAGAATTTCAATCTTTAATCGAAAATCGGATAAAATATGGTACATTACCTTAGCATGAATAAATAATTTTGAATAATTACAGAAGTCGCTAAAATATTCTTTATGTACAAGGTTGGTTGAAAAATCTAAAAATTTCTAAATCTAATTATATTACAGTCACGCCTCTTAAATACTGTTGTTTAATATTCCCTGCAAATTATTGATTAAATCATGCTTACGAGTCTCTACAACATATTCTTATACATAGTTTTAACTCATGAATTACAGATACGCTTCCACGAGAACAAAAGCTTATTCAACGTGAATTTTTTAATATAAAAGGAAAAATGCTATGATATATTATATATGTAAGTAAGAGTTATTGTTTCAGCAATTATCATCACCATACATTTCTCAAAACTTTTTGTCCTTTATCAAATTTTCCGTATGTAAGAATAATCTATATTCGAATGAAATAATTTTTTTAACCCTATGTATACATATTGATTTTTTGTTCACCTTTCGGAGTCCAGTGTTGCTTTTAAGTAATTGACTAATATATCAAAGGTCGTATTCGTAACCATAATCTCCTAATTTAAAAATAAATTAAGGTAAAAGTACCGGTTATGGGACACCTTCTAAACCATGCTCCTAACATGGAACACTAAACATAGTGATTAAATAAAATGTGAATATGATATATATAAACCAATATAAAAATCACATGGATATATAATTATGTATGGTTCTCAAATTTAAAAGAATATATATTGTTACACAAGCAGTAACATTGAAAAAAAAACTTTTATCATCCGTGTCTTCAATGTCGCACAAATTCGTCGTTTTTTGAGCAATAACAGTTGATTCATACAACTTCGTTTTTTCACTGTATTTATAAATCTAAACAATTTTATAAGATGTATATTAGTTTAAATAATAGTTTTCGGTCCATAGATTCAAGTTATAACAATGTTATTTTAATATTGATACGATTTATATTAAATATTTGACTGTTTCATAATGGGTACATATAATTACGTTATGTCCATATTTATTGAACACCTTTGCACGAACATTTCTATAATAATTTAAGTTGACAAGGTATTGTTTTTTATATCATAGTGTTATAAATATTATATTTGAATGATTTATGCCTCATAAATGTGAAAAATTCAATGTATTAATGTATATTGAATTTGAAAATTCTAACCTACAACCATCAGTCAATTCAGCGGTGCATATAGGTATACTTAACCCTATATATGTTCATTGATTGCTACTAAATAACTTTTAGAAAAGAGCGTAAATTTAATGATTACTTCCTTCCTCGTGTGCATTGTATGTATTATTAATAATCTTTATATCACTTACAAGCGAAATCTAAAGAGTAAAGTCATATTATCATATAATTATTCGTTCCATAATAGGGGCTTCAATCTTGGAACACAGGGACAAGCTAGGAAAACGGTGTTTCATAATAGGTACATGCTGTTGCTTTAGTTTTTTATTTATAATAATAAGAATTCGTAACGAATTTGCATTTTGCAGGTTGTAAATGAATCTACTATACTCAGCCCTTCGAACCATACCCAATACTTTTCTTTATTAACATTCTTAATAATGAAAAATTAGACGACAATCTTGGATTGACCAAAAAGCGTTCCATAACCGGTACTTTTACCTTATTTGATAAGTATATTTGTTATCATCAATAATATCAAAGCACTTCATACTTATTTTTTCATTTTTCAAAACTCTTAAAACTGAACTTTAATTTTTCATTTACAAAAATATCGATCTACATATTTCTGTGTTGTTAAAGGAATACAAATAATTCTTTTGCATATTGAAAGGGCTTAAACCTTGAAGAATAATTGTCTAATATCAAAAAAGCATTCGTTATTCAAAAATTATAAAATCGATTTTAAGTAACGTATACGCTAGTGAAAATTTTCAAGTGAACACTGCTGAAACAAGCGAAAATATAGGTCACGTAAATAACAAAGGTAATAAACGTAATAGTGTACGCTAATGATGGAAAGGAAAAATGTGCAAGGTGTACACTTTGCTTGAAAAATATATATATGTGAAAAACCATGAAAGTTGTAATTATAAGCCACTATAAATACTATGCAGCTTGATAAAATAAAATATGATTACAAAAGTAAATAAAGCAATAATATGAAACCTTATTAACAAAAGATGAAAAATTTTAATAAGATAATCGGGAATAATCCTGGGCAACAAATTCAGGCAGCATTAGGTAACATCAGTCTCTGCTTTATATTTTTCTGAACGAAAGCTTTATTATATGTAGCGCTTTTATATATTCGTCCACGTGCACACATTCCCACGTAACATGAAAATCATAATTCACTAGCAATATTCCTGTTGAATTGTCGACATTGAAATAAACTTTAATATAACGTCGGCACCGCTGTAAAATTCTGAAATTTCACTCTTCGCGAGAGATAGAGAGAGGTCGAGTGCATTCGCGGATTCGGGCGCGCAAGAGCTGGTGTCGCGATGTCAAATTGTAATACGTTATTGCGTTATCCGAAGAATAGTAAGGGCAGTGAGAGAGAGAGAGAGAGAGGGGGGAGAGAGAGAGAGAGACGGCAAGTAGTACTGGTAAGAGCGATATAGGTGTTACACGACAATAAATTTCGAACGTCAATGGGTCGAAGAAGCACCGAGTGGGCGTTCACTTGGTGCTGCATGGCGACATCGCCGCACGCCCGCCGTCGAAAGCTAGAGGAAGAGAGAGAGGGGGAAAGAGGGAGAGTGAGTAAGAGAGAGAGAGTGGCGAAAATAGAAAAAGCAAAGTAGCCGAGCTGTAGCGAGCGAGAAAGCGAGCGAGCGTCACGAAAAGTAGATGGCCTTTTGTGAATCAGGAGCACTATATTATTGCCGAGGAGTCCGGCCTTGTTTACGATCCTACGGAGTTTAAACGCAAAAAACTATCTTTTAATATAAAAAACTATTGTATATATATATATATATATATATATATATATATATATATATATATATATATATATATATATATATATATATAACAGGTCGCTCTAGCTCTGATTCTGATTATATATATATATATATACTCTTTATTTGCCGTGAAACAAAAGTGGCCATTTGAGAAGCTGCATTTTCTGATGAGAGCTTGAATATTAATGCTGTCTGCTGCTGCGTAGCTTCTCTTCCAGCTAATAGCGAAAAATGCCCATTAAAATGGTATTTTACGTATTTTCAACTTTGTAGAAATAATCATACATTTTTTAATAAATATATAAATATATATATAACGTCATTATAGAAACATGTTTTGAGACATTATAGAAATCAAAATAAACTATTTATAGAAACCGTCTGAAGTAAATCCAAGACACGTGATATCATTCATTTTTTTTTGGATCTATTTGCGTAAGATTATTATTGAAAAAATATCTATCCTTTTCCTAAAAAGATGAACTACGTCTAGTCATTTTTGTAAAAGAAAAATAATAAATGAAGAGGCTTTAGCGATCTCCACGAACTATCCTTTTTAATTTTAAGTCAAAATGCCGACGTTTTGGGAGTCTTTTTGTACTCCCGTCATCAAAGGCTATATAAACAATAACTACATAAAAATAAAAAATTATATAATACAACGCAGGTAAAAACATGTTACATGTACAACAATGTTCGTATCTGTGTTGTATTATTTAATTTTTTGTTTTTATGTAATTATTGTTTATATAGCCTTTGAAGAGGGGAGTACAAAAAGACTCCCGAAACGTCGGCATTTTGACTTAAAATTAAAAAGGATAGTTCGTGAAGATCGCTAAAGCCTCTTCATTTATTATTTTTCTTAAAATTAATAAAGGATAGTTCGTGGAGATCGATAAAGCCTCTTCATTTATTGCATACACCTACGAACGATAGAGTCACTTCCTCATAAAGAAAAATAATGTTTCAAATCATTTTTATGCGTAATTATTTATATGGTTCAAATCTTTCGCGAAATGCAGATACCCACTTTCTTCATCTGCACGGCAGTATGGATGTGTGTATGTTTTAATCGGTTTTTCGACTTTTGGTATGTTTGAAGTAATATCATCGATTCAGTTTAAATGAATTTGAAAGAGCATAAAATTACCTATCATCTCCGAATCGAAATTTTAAATAAGTTATTTCCATTTTTCTGTTATATACGGAGACGTAATTTTTTTGTTTAAACGGTGGTATCTGGGAAATATAAGGTTGAATATTTTTTTTTTAATTTGAGGCGATTAGGAATATGGAGAAGAATATTTTGTAAAAATTTCAAGTTTTTATCATTTTCTCTTTTCGAGAAAAAATCATTTTGTGAAAGAAATTTATTTTTAATGGCCCACGATACCTTGAGATACCCGGAACCATTTCTTCTGAAAATTTCCAGAAAGGTAGCTTTTTTTATCTCTTGGTTGAGTTCTTTTACCAGATTATGACCTTCATATTCTGAGTTATTTGAGATTACTTTTTTTTAAATTATTTTTCGGTTCGCTTATATCTCGAGAACGGCGCGATCATCTTTTGCCAACAAGGGCTCCTTTTTTCTTCGTTCTTTAATGAAGATTCGGAATTGAGAAAAAACTTTAAGATTTTTCGACCCGTTTTGGGTAATTATTTTTACGATTTCACGTGTAAGATGATTATTTTAAGACTTCACAGTGGTTTTGAAAATATAATCAAGTATTTATTTATAGTCAAAAAGTTTACGGAATGATTGCTTTTAAATATAAAAAGTTTTGTGGACTCATAAACATAAATATTTTTTGGATTTAACCTCGGGCCTGGGTTCGATTCTGTTATCTTAACGTTGAAAAGTAGAAAAGTAGAGAGTTAGAGCTTCAGATGCATTTACGCATTCGGGAGACTCTTTTCACAACAATTTTGAGTAGCAGAATGATTAATTAACTAGTAAAACATTGTTTAATCGATATTGTACTTTACATTGTACTAAATATTGTTTAATAATATAGTACTTTAAATTCGTATTAAATTGTTCGTTTAGGTAATGTCAAAGAAAACGTGTATTTTAACGCGCTTATTATGATGAAATTTTGTAAATACATGTATATATAAAATGTATTCATGTATTTATGCACGTATTTGCAAATTTTTATCATAGACTCGTTAGAATAAATATTTTCTCCGAAATAACCTAAGAAAACACTTAAGTGTGCATTTCAAAGCACTATTATTACTGCAATATCAAATAAACAATGTTTTACTTGTTATTTATTAACTTTCCTGCTCAAAATTGTCGTGAAAAGAGTCTCCTAAATGCGAAAATGCATCTCGAGCTTTCACTCTCTACCTTTCTTTCTTTCTATGCTAAGGTAGCAGAATCGAGCCCCCTTAAACAATCTGCCAGCTTCAAACCATTATTTTCCTTCAGTATACCTTAACGTTCTTTACTTTCACCTATACTCTATTATGGTTATAATGTACGGATGTGTGTATGTATACATGTACAAACTGTGTCAATGCGAACTATTCAAGAGCGATGTTCCGCAGAAAGAAAGTCAATAGCCGTCGATTATCGGGATTGCTTACGAAGCTTTTCTAGGAGAGCCTCTACCTTCTTTTACCTTTATGAGCTGCACTTTTACGTCTCTTAAGCCTCTGTGACTACTGTACTACTACTTCTACGACGACGACGATGATTCTTCAATCCTCGTATATAATACCTTCGTCGGCTTTTATAAGATCCAAAGAATTCGGAAATCTATAAGCCTTTCTCAACCGAGCAAACACACTCGATCACTGAAAGCTCCTGTACCAGGATTTATTGATTCTCTACTTAAGTTAAATTATCCAGAGTACTGGCTTTCTTCGTAAAGGACTCTAGAAATAAGGAATAAGATGCCTTCAAAGACAAATAATTGTAATTTACTAAATTAAAGTTGGTTTCTTGTTCTTAAAATTAGAAAAAAAAATATTTTTCTTTAATACCGAGAAAAATTAACGTTACCTTTAGAATTAAAAACTGAGTTGAAAAAACAAATACATTCTTGTATTACCAAGAGAATTTGTAAGTTGTCCTATGAGAAAACTTGGAAATCATGTCTGACCATACTGCTATTATTTCACTGCGTCCACCATTTTCAATGTAGTTCCATATATATCTTTTTTTCTTAAAGGTTTTTAAAAATAATGTTAATAAATAATATAAATTGAATAGGTTTTTACTTCGAAGATCTATTAATTCATAATTGAATTTCATTTATCAAATAAAATTATTTGATTGAAGTTTTAATTATACAGTTTTATTGGTACAGTATAAAACTTGAAGTTACAATACAAAAGCAAAACGCGAAAAACTTGTATCTCGGTGATAAAGAGTCGTCTGCCTTGAACCGAAATTCATTTTGAAATAGATACTATACAGTTAAAAAGCTATCTGACTAAAATTTGTCCAAGCGTTTTCAGCGAGATTTATGCGAGTTTAAAATCAAACCATTTATCAGATGAACGAAAAAAAGTGCTTTAATTTCTATCACTTCCCGTGCATGGTTTTAAGCTTTATGGCATTTTTATGCGAATCCAATCAAATGGATAACTTTGAATGTGATTAAAGTAAGCTCCATTAGTCAACAAACCATCTATGGATTCATTGAAATGTATCAAGATTCAAGCCAACCCACGGTTTGAGTTTTCTTTATAATTATTCTTATAAGGGGAGACACCACCTTGGACGGACGAAACTGATATGTACACCCAGCGAACATTAATTCGTTTCGCGCGCTTTAAGAATGCACCGATACGAATACTTACATTTGTGTTTCAACCAATGAGCGACAGCAAAATTCAAATAACCTTAAACGAATTAATGTGCGTTGAGTGTACCTGTCATTCAGTTATTTTAGCTCTTAAATGGTTAACTTCTTAGAAAATCTGTGTACAGGACCTTATTGACAAGATATTCAAGAGAAAAAAATAATTTTTATATATTCAATATAATGGCGGAGCTGGCGAGCAAATAATATATCAGCGGTTCGCCAGTCGGCGGTGCAGTGATCTCAGAAACGGTTTGACTTAGATAAAAAATCAAAATCTATCTTTTACATTTAATAGCTATCGAAAAACACATGGAATTTTCAATCCGATGAAAATTCATTTATATACAGTCATATTCCTAAAAAAATTTGTCGGTTAAAGTCGTAATTGTTGTTTAAAATATTAACTATTTCCGTAAAAGTACATATTTTTCGAAATCCGTACGTACTTCGATAGTTTTTATGTCGTAGAAGAGAATGATTTTTGGTGTTTTGTTCCGAGTCACACCGAATCAGAGATCCCTGATTGCGGAGCTATTAAAAAACACTCACAGTGGTATGGCTGCAGCAGCGCCATTTTATTAAAATAAAATTAATAAAAAATTGCTTTTCACTCTTGAATATTTAGACAATAAGGTTCTATACACAGATATTGTATTAAATTAATCAATTTAGAGTAGAAAATTGCAAAAGATACTTATCATCTTAGTCAATTTACAAAATATTTAGTTAAACTCCAATTATGTTTTTTTATGTTTTAATCAATTTTATTGTTTCGAGGGTTACTCTTTTCTTTAAACATTTATCTACAAAGTTAATGAAATAAATTTATAAAATAATATATCTGTGATAAAAAAAGCAAATTATTTATAAAATAAATATTTTTTAAATTGACAATATTGACACTTGTGACGTCCCGATTATTTTGGAACAATTTTCTTTTTCATGTACTTACGGACCATTATTAAGTACATTTCACAAGTTATATCATAGAACCTTCATAAACTCTCAGATAATTTTTTGTTTTATACCCTATATCTAGCGAAAGACCCTCTTAAGGGGACCTAACTACCTTAAAATTACAAATAAATTGTTGATATATTTTTAGGTGAGGATAATTATCTATCATATATTACCTATTTTTTTCGGTTAATTAGATCATTTGATCAAAATATAACAGATATATATATTTGCGAAGTTCGACTTCTATTAGTCTAATACGATTGCAAAAATAAATCAAAGGCCTTACGAAGCAGTTTTAATAATAATTGCGAAACAGTATTATGTTAACCTTTCATATCGACAACACAATATGAAAACTTTATTGCGTAACGTCTTTACAAACATTTTAATAAAGTTGTTGTAAACGTGTAAAATAGTGTTTTTTAAAATTATTTCTGAAGTATAATTTCATTTCGTACGAAACAAGGGCTGATCATACAGTACATAAATCTCAGATATATAAGAGACGAAAGGAGAAAATGAAAGGATGCGAGAATAAAGCTGATAGCAGGGGGAGCGATTAAACGTTCCCATCAATATCGATATCGAGGAAGCTTTTTCGGAGAGAAAGTATTACCTACTTTATAGAATCGACCTGTCGAGGTGTGAGAATCTGATCTCCGTGTCTCTTCTGTAAGTCTATATATATATATATATATATATATATATATATATATATATATATATATATATATATATATGTGTGTGTATTATTTTTATTTTAAATCTGATCTGGAGTTGATAGAAAACCTTGATATTCTTTTTTGTTTGTACTACTGCGGCCAATGAATCTAAGCTATGTAAAAAACAGAATGGAAATTGAAGCTCAGGATAGTACAATGAATGTTGAGGAATCAGCGTGCAACTCCCTCGTCCAGTGCCCAGCTGCGTCTCCACTCCGATACCTGGCCACAAGCACGTGACCTGGGGCAGCTATAACCGATCGATCGGCCGCTCTCGTATGTGTTTTCCGCGCGAAAGCGAGACAAGGCTTATCGTTAGTTCGATATTGGGATAGTCCTCTCTATCTCTGCGTTTCATCTGGCCGTGGTCCAGCGCGATTCCGGCCAATGTCCTCCCCGCCCGTCCCACCGCAGCCCGATCCTCGCTTCGCCAGACCCGCCAAGTCTCAGGGCTTT
The DNA here is from genome assembly GCA_949152435.1 of Gastracanthus pulcherrimus. NCBI lineage: Eukaryota > Metazoa > Arthropoda > Insecta > Hymenoptera > Pteromalidae > Gastracanthus > Gastracanthus pulcherrimus. The sequence continues at coordinate 132,125,125 of OX424574.1, read as the reverse complement.
GCGCGCCTGCGCGCTACTTCCGGTTCTGCGCGCGGTCCTGGCTCTGCTTAGGCCCTGCTTTCACTTCCGACGGGTCTAGAAGCTGTCGCTGGGTCTCCTGTGCTCCATTAAAAAGCATGCCCGATGCTGCACTATAGCTCAAATGAGGGATTTGGGAGATAAGCGGCCCTCGTCTACGATATCGTCGTCGTCGTCTTCGTCGGAGTCGTCGGCATCGAAAACTCTGGTCAAGTAATTACCTAATGGAGACGCATCCCGGCGACGTGGCGAGACTATCGTAACCCAGTGTGAGCGGGAGAGAGAGAGAGAGAGAGAGTCCTTGGAAAAAAGCTTCCTTACATCAATTGGATTGGGATAATACTAAATGCGCGCCCGTGCATATCCTGCATGTCACAGGACACAAACCGAAAGTATCGGCTTCATTTCCGCCTTGATATGAAGTATCTTTTTTATTTTTATACATTTCTTTTATTAGTGGCTAAATGTCAATGAGTAAAGGAACTTTGATACTCTTGAGCAATTGTAGAAAAAAGAGATTAAAATTGACGAAATATTTCCAAACCATGATAGGTTTGTCAGTTATTACATTTATATATTTGTCACATAAATGATAGTTTTTCAAATAAACAGTTAAATCGATTCCATCATCAAGCTTTAATTTAAACTGTTATTACATTTATATTTTTATTTTAAAGCTTCGGAGTTTCCATTTATAATTGTATTCGAGCATCTACTTAATTTTTTCTACTAACATTTTAAATATTTTATAGCACACTAACCTCAAAATGCCAACTTTATTGTCGATTTTGAGGTTGTTGTGCTATAAAATATCGTATGAGACTGTTGTGGGAGGTGTTTTTCTACCTTGCTCGATTTTCTCACTCGCTTCGCTCGTGCGAAAACCCTCGAGCAAGGTAGAAAACCATCTCCCACAACAGTGTCATAATATACTAATACAAGATTGAAATGTTCATTATCTCTCTCGGTTTATCATACTGTTTATTATCAAAAATCCCTCTCAAGTAATTTCAGACTATCCAGGAATCGTAACGAGGATTGACCCCATCATGAATCATTATGCCTGTAAAATCAATGGTTAATTGCTAATTAATCACCTTGATGGTTTATAATATAATATAGATCGCGTCGGACAAATCAAATTTCGATAATAGAGAAATCCGTTTGCGCTTTGCATGATCTGCTGAATATACTGAATGTATTGTGGGCAACTAAAGGCAACATTTTAACCTGCTAGTTGAAAGCTTCCTTGAAATTCACAAACTACTTTACAATTTCTGATAATGGAAAGCTTACTAATAGCAACTAATTTTTTGTAAATACGCGCCAAAATATTTTTATTAATTAATAAATATGATTGCTAGTTGATAAATATTGAATTTCGCCTTAATTGTCGCCTTCATAATGAAAACGGGCGTCAACTACGTTGTATAATAACTCCGGTAATAATCTGAAGTTGGCTTGCAAGTTCATCAGTAAGCCGCAATCATTAAAGGTTTGCTTTTAGCTACCTGCATACGTTAAGGGCAATTGACGTGGTAGAGACAAAAAAACGCAAAGAACGGAGCTCTTTTTGCTGCAAGAGCCAAGTTTTTAATTAGCTTCTGTGCGGATTGTGTTAAAAGTATTTCATTATCGGGAATGGTGCAAAAAAATAAAGCAATTCATCCTTTTGTTATTATAATAAATCAGACAAGTTCACATAATTTGCTAAAGTAAATATTAATGATTTTCTTCTTATTGGTAGGGCAGTGAAAAAGTTATTGATAAATAAATTGCATACGCAGTTTTTCTACGTTAAAATTTGTTGAGTAGCGTTAAGGTGTTCGTTTAAAATTCGAAGGAAAGTTGTTGATGAAAGTGACTTTGCAAGGTGCGAAAATGAGTTTTAAACTTGAGATGAGAGACTTGAAGCTAAACGACAATTTGCGCGATATAGAAACTAGAAAAACTGACTCTTTCTGCAGTTACTTGAACAACGCTGGGACGCTAATAGGAAATAAAGGCAGAATTTTTCATAGTACAAAATGGAACTGCTTTGAGTCCAGCACAACTTTTCTCACTTAATCCAGCTACTGAAATTTCAATAGGTTGCATATTTACTTCAGCAATCTGTTTTAACAATTTCATTAACCGCAGAACATTAAAGACTGTGCTATATTCTTTAATATGTTTGAATATGTTAATTATTATGTTTTAAAAATATATTTAAAATGTATAATTAACATGAAGCTCTTTTAGGATAATTACTGGCATGAAAATTCGAAGGAAATGTTATTGTTCAGTTGACATAATTTATTTTTGTATAATGAAAAGCATTGGTGCGTATAAATTGGATTCAAATGAGCATAGTTCGTAATACACAGCATGAGCCAAAATAATATGATAAATACTGGCAGACAGAACAGCTTTAAAGTTTATTATAATTAAGTTAATGACGTGAAGAAAGAGCATATATAATAAATGGCCTGCACGCTTGGTCCGCATAATTGACGGTTAAGTCCATCATTCGTTGCATTCCGCGAGCTAGCTGCTGCGGTGCAGAGAGCAAGCATTATATGCGAAATCGAGCTGACGTTTCGTTAACTTTGGCGTAGTCTCTGGAGTGCTAGTACCCTCCCGCTCGCATTCGCAGCCGGTGCGCATCCTTTCTACGAAAAAGCAAAGCCAGCAGCAGTGCCAGGCGATCAAGCATGGCAGCAGGTTTCTGCTACCAGCGTCGCAACCGTGTATCCATCACCTACTGCGAGAGGCGTCGTCGGGTACTCGCGCTGCATGTACAGTCAGTCACTTGAGCAAGGGAGGAGGAGGAAGAGGAGGAGGACAGGGGGCCTAATCAGGACGTGCCGTCGCGCTGCTGTCGGCTAATCAGCGTTGTCTGGCGCTCGCCTCGCCTACTTGCAGGCTGCAGCGAGTCGCAAGATGAAAGGAACTGCATGCTGCTGACAGGACGACCCGGAGACTGCGCGCAATAAGAGAAATACTAACGAACGCCCGACCACCACTCCCCTGCTATGTCTCTGCTCTCTGTATGCATTTATGTAGATATATATATATATATATATATATATATATATATAGGTATATAGGTGTGCTACCGGCGCTTCTAGCACAGCCGGGCACGGAAAGTGTAAACATGTATATACAGAGGAAACCCTGCCGATGGCGTCTTCCATCGCCTCGTTTCTGAGCAGCTAGCCCCTCATCGAAGCAGACTCATCCAACTGATTGCCAAGCTCAGGAGACTCCTTGCATGCAGTGCGCACACTTTTCTATTAGAATTTCTGACCCTGTTATTCCCCAAGCCTGTTTTAATTACACTTCAATTGCGTCTATTATTTGAGAAGCTATCGCCCGGTCCTTCTTCCATTATTTGCTTTATTCGGCACAAAGTTCCCTATCGATGGACGGTTTTTCTGACTTTACAGCAAATACATCTGTTTCGTAAACTTGTAATTATGAAAGTCATTATTTTTCATTTAAAATTATTAAATTAAGTTATAGATTTTTTTATCAAAATGTGACAACACCAGGTGCAATACGTTCTCATTATTCTACGAAAATATTTTATAAAATATTTTGTGTATTAACCAATTGTTATGTGCAATAAAATTTAATATTTAAATTCAACTTTTTAAATCTTTCGTTAGAAAAACTAGATCCACTGCACTTGTGCTGCTTGTGGCGCTCACAACTAGCTTTCGGAAATTGGATTTGCGATAATTAACTGATAAAAAATTCAATGAAATTTTGGGGGAGTAGAGGCAAAAAGAAGATCGAAATACCCGAGTGAATGCAACGAGGACGTTATTTGGCATTTGGTTTCGTGAATATTTAAATCCTTTTAACTTACGCTTGGACTTTTCGATAATTAAAAATAAATGTTCACTTTAGGTAAATTAAAAATAAATTATTGTAAATGTAACAGGAATATCCGTTTTATTCAGATAAGCTGGATATGTAGTATTAAATATTATCTGGTATTAAATTAAACATTAATTAAGTGGAATTTTTCGTACATTTTTTGTTTTGCAAAATAATTATAAAATAACTAAAACTTAAATAATTTATCAGTATACAATGAAATAAAATTTTAATTAAAAACTTATTATTTTATATTATTATTCTGAATTATTTTGTTTTTTAATATGTAAACTAATTGTAAAATAACCAATAATTGAATAATTTATTCATATATAACACAATTATTTTCTAATTAAGTTATTATTAATCTGACGGAATATTACCATTTATGTAATTGCTTGTTTTTTTAATAAATTTTAATGATGTCACAATAATTATTTTATATTATCACAACGATAAGTATATCAAAGAATTTTAGTCAGACGTAGGCAAGTATCTAGATAAAACTAATAACAAATTATTAGAATTATCTATATACTTTATCTAGATAAAGTGTTATATAGATAACCTGTTATAAGAACTAGTCTTTTTTCAAGAAATGAAATGTGGTAGTCTTCTTAAGGGACGTCGATATTATGTAATGAATTCGTAGCTTGATTCCGCAAACAGTTAGAGAGCAGAACTCGATTTGGATTTCGATTTCATCCAATCACCTACTCCCTACGGTATATATATCTATAGTAGCTTTGACATTCAGACTTAGTCTAGAACTGTCTGTTCGTACTATAAACCGACACCGCAGACCATTCGAAATAGGTTGAAAAATGGAGGTCTACAGTGGAATCGCGTAGCTCTCGGTACTGGCGCAAAATTCAATTTCCAAAGCTTAATAGAAAAATGTACAGTACTGTTTGAGCTTGTAACACAATCGCAGTTGACAAGGAGATTTATTTATGACATCAATTATAGTCGAAATATCGCTTGTAAAATCGTATATGCGAATGCGCAATTGGCGAGTCGAACTCAATTATCGACGAAATTGAAAAAGAGAATCGCAGAAGGAAAGAAATTGCGAAAGCAGAATAAGCGAAGCAATCTTAACGAAAGTGAATTAACCAGCTAAACAAAGCTGGGCACTCTGCACGTATGTAGTTGGCGGTATATCAACAATAAGAAAAGGAATAAGCATGGCGAGCGGCGAGTGGCGAGCGCCGAGTTTGCAGTTTCAATAGAACGTGCAAATATTTCCGGAGCCGTAATTAAGAATCAATTTGCCGCTGCTCGCTTCATACAGTCGCCCATGTCTTGAGCCAGTTCTCGCGAGGGTTCGAACGGCACAGGGGATGGGAGAGCGAATACTGACCAAGTCGACTCTGTCTCTAGAATCCATTTGCTTATTCTCGACTGCTCTCCGTCGGCCCCGTAAGATTACGCTCGGACTCGCGCGATAAGCCCAAGGCATTTATTAGCTTGACTCGTCCTATCTGCAGTGCAGTAAGCGAGGCCGAAACTCACGAGGGAAAGAGAGAAACGGTTGCGTCTCCCGGTGATGTTTATGCACAAACTGCGCTCCATCCGCGTAACAATCTGAATCAGCCGAAGCTTCGGCTGGTAATTGGATTTCTGGGACGAACGTTCGCTCTCTGCGCCAGTGCCGCTGCGGCATCGAGGATCTCGAAAACCGATCGACTCTGGAACGCAGGCTAAGATGTGGCGGGACGTGCTCGTGTATGTCTGTATATATGTGTGTGTGTGTGTGTGTGTGTGTGTGTGTGTGTGTGTGTATGTGTGTATGTGTGTATGTGTTTGTGTGTATGTGTATGTGTGTGTGTGTATGTGTGTGAGCGTGTGCGGGTGTGTGCGTGTTCGTGTGCGAGCGTGTGTGTGTATACACGGGTATACGACTTGCTGGGCGCACTTTGACATATAAAAGCAAAGAGCAAGCTTCTCTTTCTGTGATTTCTCGCTCCGTGATTCCGCAGAGACAAATAACAAAGCCGGGCGATTATCTTGACTCATTGAGTTTGGCCTTCTCTATATTATTCTACCTCTCGCGAGACAGAGAAAAAGAAATCGATTTAATGAAGCGTCCGAGCAAAGAACAGCAGCAGCAGTGGCGGTGGTGCCGGTGATGGTATAGAGCGAGAAGACAAAGCTACGGGCGGACGGCGAGAGCTGGATCGATGTGCGGCCGCTGCAGCGCAGTTGTCCGCGTCATTGTCCGCGCGCGGCGCGGTAACGAGGTGCGAGCAGGAGGGGCAGCGGCCCGCTGCAATATTAATCGTCGGCAATTATCTAGCCCCGGGGCAAGGTGGGCCTCGCATCTCGCCGAGACACCGACTCTACGCGGTCTGGGCATCGCGAGCAATCAGCGTCCCACGCCCTCGGAACTTCTCGCTGGGAAAAATTCAATTTACTACTAGAGCTTTCTTGCTTGGACCAGAAGGCCAAGGGGAAGCGCCTGACTTCGGGGGATGTTGTGCTCTCTGCGAATGGCTCTCTTCTCTGTTGATTGGTCACTGACAACCTGTCGCTTTATTCTTCGCTCTTGGATTTATTTTGTCCAAACCTTCTCGACCGGAAAACAGTCCCCCGACGAACTAACAGCCTGCCCTCTATTGTACCAAGAAATGTGAGATTTATGACGTTGTCTCGGCCGGATGGGAAATACTTACAGGACTGCCGAGAAGAAGGATTGTTATTGTTAAAAATAAAAAGGATTTTCATATACTGTTGAGACAATACGAAATATCCCATAGGCTTTTCCACAGAGAAATCCTCTTTTTTCTGGCTGAAAAGGAGTTTTCGAAGAAGGTACGATTTACGAGTTTAACTCAGGAACCAGTGTCGATTTTTATTAGATCTTAGAATGTTCGATAAGAGTCACAGTGGCTCAAGAGATTGAAACTTGGCCTCTTGAATAGGGTGACCGAATCCGCACATGCTTCGATTCCTAGCTTGGCCGAAGCGCCTATATTGAATTTCATTCGGTTCACACCGGCTTAATTTTTACTGCGTCTGAAACAGCGTTTATAATCAGAAGAGAATTAGTCTATTCTTTAATATATTGGCTGTATATATCTAAGTATTTCACAGAGAGAGGGTCTTACTTCTTTTATTTCATTTTTAAAATCCATAACGGAGTGATTAACTCTATCAAATTTTGACTCTTCTTCAAAAAAGAAAATATTCTTACTTTCAAAAATTATGAAGAGAAACTATCACGAATATTTGTTATAAACTGTTGAAATAGTTGAATAGTGTAACTAGACATGAAAATACATACATAGATTTATAGTCCTATATCAAGGTAAATATGAACTTTTAACAATTATTCACTAAAAATAGTCATAGTTACAGACTGTGTCGAATATTTTTAATCTTGACTACAATTTTTCCAACTGTACTTTTAAAAATACTTATGTATACCATCTCCTGGTAGGTACACAATTACGCTCGAAAATATAACTAATTATGTCAATTCACTGAGAAAAGTATTTATAGTAAAATTAACTAAATTTTAACTGAATACTTTGTGGAAGTCTGATACAACTATTTTTATTTTTAGTAAGGGGTAGAACTAATTTAGTAACATTCACTGATCTTACAGTTAACTTTCTTGCCCGATTGTTTATCTTTGTCGCACGTGCATATAATCAATTTAACATGTCCAATGGTAACACAATTATAATCTGTTTATTTTACTTCATTTGTCGAACTTCCAAAGTACATTAAAAATATATTCTTTACAAATTGCTAGAATTCTAATACGATTCGAGTTTAGTAGTCTGTAACCATATTTCTGCGGTTGCAATGATTGAAATTTAATTAAAAAAACAATAATAATAGTTAGAATTACCGAAATTATAGTTTATGTGGAATGAAGTTATTAGGTCATATTTTGATATGTAAAGTCTAACTTATAAATTCAGATAAAATTAAAAACTAATACAGCTTTTTTGTATGTATGCGGGGTATAAAGATCAGTAACTATAGACGCACCTATATAAATCGATATTCTTAACCCTTTACCAGTCGCGCTCTTGAATAAAATTAACTTAAAAGGAGTTTCAACATAATAGATTATATTAAAAATGTGTAGAAAAATACACAGAGTTTATTTATAAAAGATTCAGTGGGATCAGGGTATTACGATAATATTGAAGATTTAGTTGGGTTTTGCACCGCTTTTGTTAAGTAAAAATATTTTTCGCGAGATAAAATTAGATGCAAAGATTCAAGTACATCTATTAGATTATGTGGAATCGATCCTTATAAAGAACTAGCGGATTCAGAGTTCTAGACATTACAATACAAATGAAAAATCACCAAAATTTGGTATTTTATGAATCTTTAAATACCTTTTACATAATATATCAACGGCTCCAAATGAAAAAAACGTATCTCTCAGGAAAAGTTGGAAAAGACTTATCTCTCAGATATGGTTGCAGAACACCTATCACGGAGTACATATGTGAAAAGGCATATCTCGCTGTCTGATAAAAATCAGTAGTACAAACTTTAACTGCGCCAGGCTTGTGTAAAACAGACCATAAAAATGTTTTGGCCCTCCTAAACATTTGGTGTCATCCGGATGGTACCGTGTTCTCCAAACATTTCTTCAAGGTACGTCTTTTCCAACTTTCCCCGCGAAATATGTCTTTTTCAATTGGAACCGTCGAAATACTGTTGAAACTTGCCAAATATATGATTAAAAATATTACCGATGTAATGCGAAAATAGATTTCGGGTTCTGGGCACAAGTTTAGAAGAAATCGAAATTATTTAACTATTTTAGGTTATTTTTGTACTTTTGACATGATAATTTTTTGTAAAAAATCTCCACAATAATCATTTATTAATTAAAATATATCACCACCTGAGTTAGCGGGTTCATACTTATAACACTCCTACAATAAAAATTTCGCAATTAGTTTGATAAACGTTCGGAACTTCAACAACATAATTACTATGAATTGTTTACTAAGCAGAAATATTCATTTTAACTACTATATCTTTATCAGTGTTTCTAAAACTTTTTAGGAAATTATTTTAATTTAACATTTTGAATTACATAAAAACATAATTTTTATATTTTTAATAATTTATGATTTTTTAAGTATTCTTTGAATACAAAACTATCAAGCATCAAAAACATTTATTTATGTAGTAAAAAATGCATTGTATTTCTAGTATTTCCTGCTGTTTCTTATTCATGCGTACGATATAGGATATCAAGTTTATATAGCTACATCGTAGGATTTCCGACCCAGAATTTCGTTATTATTTTACGAGAAGACTTAACATACAAACTTGCTAATAAAAAGCTTCTTACCCTCGAAACGCGCGACATAAAGGAATACATTGAAGATCGATATAGTAATTGCAGATATACAAGCGCGTTGTCTAAAAATTTTACTGCGTCCTTCTTTCGCTATCATAACGGAGAAAAATCCTGAAGTTATCACTTCCTTTGCTCTGATCAATATAAATAGTCCCATGTATATGTATGTATGAGCAGATCAAAGCTAAATTACTTCTGCCGCCTGAAAGAAGGCCTGTTTCATTCGCCGGCTTCCGTTCTCGTACTTTTCGTGACATATTTCCCTTTTTCGTCGTTTCTTCCGCACCGCTAACCCCCGGCATCGTCGGGTCTTTTTTCTTTTCTTATTTTCTCAGCTCTATCGATTGGCCACGGCTACCGTGTACATAAAACTCGCAACGCAGAAGGCGATTACCCGTAGAGATTTTTCAAAAGCCTCTTTTGTAATGAAGAAAATTCTGCCACCTCTATATACTTTCGTTTTTCTTTTTTGCACTGCAAATTATTAATACTCGCGACTTTAGAATAAAAGCAGAGTGACGCTTATTTGCATTGCCTAAGTGTCTGCAAGAAAAAAATGAACTGTAAAAAATCTCATTGTATTCTGTGCTTTGACATTATCGCGAAATATTCTCCACTTGTTCTAATAAGGCCTTTTTTTCTCGTGCGCAAGAACTTTTGTTTTTCATAGAAATTACATTTAGACTGCGTAAGATTTTTTTAACAAGGATATCTAATTTCATGAAAAATATAATAAATTACGTATTTTGTACAAAAGAGAGCTTTAATATCATAAGTCAGAAAGCAGATATTTTCATTTCGCTGACATTATTAAGTTAACGATGTAATCATACTTTATTTTATGAACGCTTTCTCTTACACAATTTTTAATGTTTGTAACTTTATTTGATCGTATAAGATATACAATTAAATTGGCATATTAGTATCATATATAGCGAAATAAAAGTATTGAAGCTAATAATCTCCAAAGACAACAAAAATTGCAAGTTTTAAAAGTACATTTTTTTAATATATATATATATATATATATATATATAAAAATAGAGAACAAAAAGTAGCACGCGAGGTAACATTAGTATATACTATAACATAACATATATTTAATATAACAGGCATCCTATAGAGGTAAATGAAATTACTTGTATACAGGTCTGGTACATCAAACCTTATATTTTTATACGAAAATGAACGTGTAAAAAAATATAATAATTTTATTCTTTTACTTATTTACTGATACTTATTTTTATTTATTGTATATTCAGGCATTACTGCCCTTTAACTATGTTTTCACAAAGTATGCATAACATTTATCAGGCTCGAGTTTGATCTTTGACACCGATAAATCCGGATCAACAAGGGATTCTTGTCGCCGAAAAAATTAGACTGACGTGGATTTGAATCCGTGCCCCCTGAACGGCACCTGGCCTTAGGAAACAATCGGCTTTCCACCTGCGAGGCATGATCCCTAATGCTTTTAATAAATAAACAAGTTTTTTGATGAGAAATAAAAAGTAATAAGTTTTGTAAAAAAATGTATCATATAGAAACGTTGATTAAGCTATTTTAATTTGTCCACAATTGTCTGTAATTAAGTTTTAGTCAGATTATTTGTTCATGGTAATAACATAAATCGTAATCTATTAATCTGAAGATAAAAATAAAAAACACAGGCGGTTTTCTCTTTCTCCTCGATTCCTCTCGGTGTAAGCAGACTTAGACGAATCGCTATAAAATCACTCTTATAAAGACAAGACGGAAAAAAAGAGAATCTGCGTAAGACAGCGGATGCGTAAGCTCTCGCATAGCTGCACATAATTTTCACGAGTCTGGGTACGCAAGCATTATAGAAAAAGCAAGGAATCCGCAAGCCCGTAGCAGTAGCTTTCGCGCGACTGTATAACGGTGCGGTGATTCCACCCCCAGCGCGGCGCAACCGCCCTCGTGCTCCTTGATAACGCATTCGCTTATCTCGCGGGAAATTGCTGGAGAGAGCTGCAGCAACAGCAAGAGTCGCGAGCTGCAGGAGGAATCCCCGGAAATCCTCGGCCGCCGGATGCAATCGCGCGTAAGTGTATACAGTCTCCCCCGAGGAGTAAATGATAGCGGAGCTTGAATTTTCGAGCCCGAGAAGTAGAAGTAGAAAAAGAAAAGGAATGCGAAGAAGACAGCAGCAGCAGTAGCAGCAACTCGGCGAGCCGTTGTACTTTGACCGCTTGCCAAAGCAATTTTTAACTCGCAGCCAAGCGCTGCAGCTAGCACTGAGTTGTCTCTGCCGCAGCATAACCGTTTGCAACGCGAAGAGAGTTTCGAGTCCGCGGTGCGGCGAGCTTTGGGGAAAAGGCGACGCTGCAAGCCCAACCCCAGCGCCAGGCTAAATAGAATGAGGAGTTTGCGTTTTGGAAAATAAATAGCGAGAGACTTGAGTGTGCGTGCGCGAGTGCGCCCGCGTTACTACCGGACTAAAGTGTGGCTCTCGAGTGCAACAACAAAGTAGCTGCAGCTGCTGCCGCTGCCGCTGCCGCTGCCGCTGCCTCTACCCTTTAGCGTGTTGCACTTTTTAGTGGCTTGCCGCCACCACCGCCACTTGCTGTAACCTCCGCGCGATTCCAATGCCTCTGTATGCATAAAACTTGGCGCGCGCAATGTCGAGGAGCACGAGTCGTGAGTATAATTCTTTTATGCTTTGAATAAAGAATTTTAGAGCTCAACGCAGATGTTTGTTGAAAAATCTAGCATAATAGTGCTTGAGACACGCTTCGGTTCACTTGGATTATGAAATGTGTTTCATTGCCGAATCGAGTTATTTTTTTGCTTCTTTCTACAACAGGTTCGTTTGATAGTTTTTTCTTGTCAATACGTTAAAATAAATTAAATCCTTGCAAACTAAGTAGTAGATTTGTTAATATATTTTGTGTATTACGTTATAGAAATAGATTCTATTTGTGAAACTATAATAGTACATTATTCATACAGTTTCAATTTATAAAGATTTAATATTTTAGTATTTTATATTTACTTCAATTTTTCTTTCATGAAATAATTTCTATTGACATTTTATAATTCGCTGAGTTGAAAATTCATATTTACAGAGGATATACTGAAAAATAACAGAATATTATTACGAAATTGTAGATAAATATTAGTTTGATAAATATGCACATCATAAATTTATGAGAAATTAAACTTGCATCAGTATTTAATAAAGCTACATGTAAGTGTATAAAACGCTTAGAAAACATTTTGTGATTTAACGAGTTTCTTTAAGGTAGTTCACCAGTGAAAATAAGGTTATAAAGTTAATTTATATTTCAAATCATTATTAAATGGCATTACATATAACTTAATGTCTTCAATTCATAAATTAAAATGTTTAAATATTAAAAGCAACCCAAAAGTTTTGAAATAAGGCAGAAAACTAAAGTGCGGTATAAACTTTTCTACATACTGTACCTCAATATAGATATACTAATAACACAGGAAAAATGTTTACTTAATCATGTCTTTGAAAGGGGACCGCTAACTATAGCTTTTCTTGTTTTACGTAATATAGGTAGTAATCGTTTATAACATATTACTTTTTCAGGGAAATATATAATAAATCTCTGCGGCTATAAATTAAATGTCTCTTTAACACGCGCTTAATCTATACCGTACGTGTTAAAGTTCGCATCTTTGACATTGAATATTTCTGTTTTGGTACCGGTACGGTTTTTACAATTTTTTCGGTGTATAGTTAATACATTTAATACCATTCTGTCAAATTTTAAATCAAATATATAATAAATCGATTAGCCTGTGAACGTCCTGAATCCTTACATCCAGCGAAGAACACAAGCTTAATTAAAAAAGGATGCCAGGGCGCTAATTGCTGCAGGAGACGAGCAGAAAATTTCATAAAGGCCAGAATAAAATAAGCCCTCCGTAATCCGATTTATCGGTCGAGGCCTTGCGCAGGATATTCATTTGACGCGAACACGATACATATCAAAGAGGGTTCGAGGCGATGCCAAGATCGGGAGATTACGCCGTTAAGATAATATCTGCGTGTATTGAGGGCAATCCAATCTGGGCCGCGCGCAGCAGCGGCAAAATGGATTTAGAAAATGGATGAATGGATTCTGTCAAACGTACGTCAGTATACGCGGCGCGCGTGCGCTATTTTCCCTTCTTTATATACCCAGTATTTTTCGGCGAAAATGAAGCGTCTCTGCAGGGTGCAAATGCGCGCGTATCCCGTGATATATGCGAAAAACAAGCCGCTGCAGAAATCCCCGGGGTCAACTCCCAGGTGGGCTTATTCTTTTCCGGAATCGGAAACACGCCTACAGCGAGGCTGCGTCGTACACTTACGCTCACACGCATACAACACACAGAGGCACACGCAGATCTGGCGGCGGGGCGCTCTCTCGTTCCTCTGCGAGCAATTCAAGATAGAAAAGCGAGGGAGCCCTCCACTTTCTTTTCTTCAATTTCTCTCTGGATTTCAACCCTCTCGCTCAACCCCATATCTCCCTCTCACTCTTTTCTTATTCGACCTTGCTCTGGGACCTAGAAGCCGTGAGCGCACTTGGGCCCAGGCCGCACTACAAAGCCTGTGCGCGCATCGAGCTACCTACTTGCGAGGCATATCTCAAGACTTCCCAGCACTTTGAGATGGTGCCAACTCAATTCTTATGCTCGCGAGCGTTTCAGGGGGTGGAAGCTCTCTGTCCGCGTACGTATAGGTAAGACGGAGACCGAGCGAGCGAGACGCGCTCAAGGAGAATGGGGAGAGAAAGATGAACTCAGCTAGAAACCACTTGCTCTCCCTCTCTCCTCTCTCTCTCTCTCTCTCTCTCTCTCTAGCTCTATCTCGCTTTCTCTCTCTTTCTCTCTATCTATATATCCTCATCTCTTTTCCGCGGAGGTAGATGAGGACGCGCGGCGGACGAAAATCGAGAGAGTATATATCCTTGAATAAGCGATTGCCTTGGGTAGAAAGAGCAAACGCGAGAGATAGAGAAAGAACGAGCTCCCTGATAAAGAGAGCAGTCGCGGGAAGAAAGAGCGAAAAGGGCGGGTCGAAAAGTCAATAGAGCTATTAAATCTACCTCGTCAGTCTCTAACGTCTCAAGATGGACGGCTTCATTGATAGAAGGCGCCGGAACTTCCATGCGCAATTCCACTCTTTTTTTCTCCTACAAATTCGTTGTAATTAGCAGATGGTTGATGAGCCGCGTTAATCAACGTTTACCTACCATTTTTCTCCTTAACCCCCCTCCCCACCCTCTTCCATCGTGCATTTGTATACGTCTCCCTTATATTTCTGTCGTTTAATTAAATATTTAAGAAACACACTTTGTATTAGGAATTTAATTGCAATTGTGAGGATTATTTCCTGATAACAGTCAAATATTAAAATTCCATTCACTACTACTTTTTATGACAATACAAATTTCGAATAAGCTTTGTTATTAATTTGTAAAAATCTTGCCATCAAATTAGTTTTCAAAAAAATAAAGCTCTGAAGCGATGTAAACAATTTATTGTGAGCTTTCAACGCGGAGAAATATTGTTGATCTTTTATGTTTTTGGCTATTAAAATCAGTTTCATCGCTGAATAATAGTATTGTATTGTATTGTACTCTATTGTATCAACTTCCTCTATCCCCTTACGGAGTCCCGTGCAGGCTTTATACCTTTTTACGGGGAACACCTACCACCTCTGTGTGGATTCCCTGTTTATAAACCCAACTTTTTAATAACACCAGTTCTGCGATGCCGTCGAGCGAAACCCATTTTCTCTGTTTATTAACGTCTCAGACACTACATCAAGCACAACCCGGCAGTAGAATTTTCGGATGCACCCATGCCACAGCTCATGGACATCCGAACTATCACTCCCTGCCTTACCGCTGTCAGTTTTTGATGAAGATACTCATCGACCCTTTTCGAGGATCGTCATTTGAGAATTTTTTGCCATTTCTGGCATTTTATAATTTTTTGTCGGTTTCCTGGGTACGAATTCCGTAGAAAAATGAAGTTGAAAAAACTCGAATTCTTACTGGGATTCGAACCTACGACCCCTAGAACGGCAATTTTCCATAGGCAAGCGCCTTGCTCACTAAACCAACGGGCTCTTCTGAATAATAGTATTTTGACATAATGTTTTTATGTTTGATCACTCGGTCCCAAAAATTTTATTAGTCTAACACTGAGTAATTTTAAAAAAGCACTTTTCACTTTTGTATTTTAGTTCAGCTGTTATTTTTTAATATTTTAGAAATGACTAGAAGGGTTATTTAAGGGACTTATAACCCTTATTCGGAAGCTAGTTATGTATACTCACCATTCACTTTTGGTTCTTGTAGCTAAGTTTTCCTGCTAGAGCACTTGTTGGATCGAATCCATGTTGATGGCTCGGCAATTGAAATAGAACCGTTTATCAATTTGCCGTTAGCAAAAATTCAAACGTGCATAGAAGTGCGTGTTCTACTCACGCTACACATGCGTAGGTCACACCGCTATACTTAGCGTACGGCTATTTAAAAATTTAGTAAACAATTTTTCAAAGTCATTGTTTAGAAAAGGACGTCAAAATAAATTTATACCTTACGTAAGAATTTGTTCAAGCGCCCCCCCCCCCTCCCCTGCACATAAGGATTCGTAAGATTTCCATGATACCCCTCCCCCTCTTCCATCGACCCTTACGTAATTTGTACACGACCCTGTAATGCCTTCTACTTCGAAAAAATTACCGTTCACCTTTTTGCTTTTTTTGGACCGAAGTATTACACACATTTGTTATGAACACCAAAAAAGTACAAAGAAATTTCTTGTTTTATAAACTCGATAACACCTATATAAATGTTGTTAAAATTTATTATGCAGTATCTTTGTGATTTTTTTTATATTATGTATAAGAATATCCTCAAATAGTGCACCGTAACGGTTCAAACACTTCTGAAAAAATTCGGTAAAGTTTATTACACTTTAAACTAAAGTGACTGTACCTAATATGACCCACCACGGTTACCTTAGCTATTACACGATTGAGTCGGTAAACAGTTAATGGATTATGTATACGGCATAAATTGAAGCTATTTCGTCGACAAATTTTCTCACAGAAGCAAAAGGGGACCAAGTGGTAGTGTATTTTGTCTTGCAATGACTTAGTGAATTCGTCACTATAATTTTGAGCAAGTAATTATATTTATTTTGATATTATACAAACAAGTTGGTTGAATCGACACTGCCCTCGATGTTACTAAGTATCATTAGCTTTTCAGTAGCATAGTTTATTTTACTATCTGGCTATGTACCTTTTTAGTATAAGAGGAAATCTGTCTACACACTCATTCTACCCGACACGGTCCACGTAATAGAAAGCATAAAAGATTTGTATCTACTGACCACCTCTAATATTTTTAAAGCTTTATAAAAATAAGAAATACATATTTGTTACAAAAGATACTCACACTGATGATTAATTTGTGCTTTTATACGTTATTTACATCATCGAAAACTCGCCTAAATCTTATTACGACCGACAAAGATAATTCTATCTGTTCAGAATGCCTAAACTTTATTTATATTAATGAAATATATTTTTTTTAATATTTACATACATTATTTAATTATTTTTAACCCCCTCCGACACATACATTTGCTTTTTGTTAGTGATTAAAGATTGATAAATAAAGGCGTGATATTTTTTATAATTTCTGTAGAATCACCCTACATACATATTTTAAATTGAAAAATTGTGGGGCCTGCGGCGGCTCAGTCGGTAGAGTGTCGGATTCCTACGACGGTGACACGGGTTCGAATCCTAGTCTCTGCCGATTGATACAAGCACCTCTGTAAAAATTACATGTGCTTTGTTTACAAACACACCGCAGACCCCCGTCGTCGATTAGCACCACATGGGAGAACAAACATGGCAACGTTAAAAAAAAAAAATTGAAAATTTGTTATTTTTTGATAGTTGTTCATATTATTTGAACGATAGTAATTGCTCATAGCTTAGATGGGCCATATTAGTTACACTTACCTTATAATTTATGGCTCTAATTTTGTACCGTATAGTGAGATATTGGTATTGGATAGAATTCCTCCAAAGGACAAACATGCATCTTTAAAAGTAGTCAAGTACGACAGATTTGAATATTGATTTTGTTTAGAACAATCCATGAAGAAGTATTTTTCAATAAGAATGTCCAATAATAATATAAGGATGTTATATTTAATGCTCTAAAAAGTGTCCGCCATCCCATTCGGTTTATATTTCTATGGATACTGTTAAATATCGATATAAAATAGAACTCCTATAAAAGGACAAGTTTATCTTTATAAGTAATCGAGTGTGCCGACAAGCTCAAATAATCTTCTTAAGTGAGGGTAAGTTGAGAAAAATGCGATAAAAATTCGGAAAAATAAGTAGAAATGTCAGAGTACGGTTCGACTTCATGCCTTGCTTTAAATTGGGCAAATCTATAAATATTATAAGGGGTTAAACTTTTTTTATAAAATTCATATGTAAACGAGCTTTAAATGATATATGTTTAAAGAATGCTGATTTTGAGGATGCTTATATATCCCGCATAACTCAAAAAGCTTATAAGGTAATTTAACGAAATGTAGTATCCATTTACAGTGATATTTTTCTACATATTTGAAGCTATAGAATTAATTCGTTCTTGAGAAATAATATCAAAAAAAGAATTTCTTATACAACAATATGTTGAGAAGTTTCTTATTGAAATTCTTAGTTATTACTTATTATGAGAAGGGTTCTAAGTTATTATTGATTAAAATTTAAATATTAATTATTCAATACATTGCATCTTTGCAAAAACAATTTCTTTAATTAGAGTTTATACTAAAAAATTATTTAGTCTAGAATTATACTCTCTTTGATGTTGAAATCAAAATGTATACATTGTATATCCATGGAATATTTGATTCGATGTTATTAATTACAGAATATGATTGATATCACTTTGAGAAAGCATAATATTAAAGCAGTTAACAGCGTTTTCTTTTCAAAACTTCAGTCGGAGTAAACCATGTATAAACAGAAAGTAGCTATTATTGCAACCATTTATATATAACGATAGAGCAAATAATTATTATTATTCATGCGCTGTAATGGACAAATTAACCGACGTAAGTTTTAATCAACTTGTGGCATTTTATCAGTTGTAGTAAAAATCAATGTATAATGCCATGCAAATAACTAATATAGACGCCCATAACGACTGAAATATTTAAGTGTATTTTGAGAATCGCTACCTCACGTCAATTCCCCGTACTTTTTCTTCTCGACCCTCGCAGATTGTAGAAAAAATATTTAAATGAAAAATTTGTTAGCTCGGCGCAAAGCTTGGTGTGTTGCACTTTTTTCGAAAGTTTACCCCAACTCGAGCTCGCCTTGCGCAAGAAACACATATTTCCCAGAGTATAACGTAGGCTACATAGGAGGGAGGGGCGGGAGTGAAAACGGAGTGGAGAGAGAGGAGAGGGGGAGGTGGGAGAAAAAAGTATTCGGGTCAATTCGTTTGGGGAATACCGCGCGAGGTGTACTTGGCCGGGAGTAAAAAATTCAGTGTAATACGTCAAATTCCAGAACGTGGGTGGTGCCGAGCAAAGTGTAATAGAGCGCGCGCGCGCATAGAGCCGAAAGATCGAGCAGTGCGGCGGCAGCCGAGGCGCAAGTGAAAGCCGAGCCACGCACTCACTCGTCGAATGAAATTTTAACGCACCCTGCATGCGCGCCCGAGCGGTCGAGAAAATGACGGCCGCTGCACCTCGGCGCGCGAGGGACACGCGCGCGACTACATATATATGCGCGACTTTGCTCAGCCGCCGCGTATAGCTGTGAGCCGGCCGCGCGAGCCCGTTGTGTTTCGCTTCATTCCCCGTTTCATTTGCTATTCATAAGAGAGCTGCTGCAGGAACAGGCGCTCGGCCAGTCGGCTCAACTTGATAGCTTCTGGCCCCGCTATTAAGCTTGGGCCGACGCGCACCTACTTCTACTCTGCTCCACTCTGCTCTGCTCTGCTCTGCTCCCTCGGCTCTCTCGGCTCTCTGCAAAGCCTATGTTCCTACGGTATGTTTAGCCCGGAACGAAAGAGAAGGAGAGAGAAAGAGAGAGAGAAAGAGAGAGAGAGAGAAAGAGAGGGGGAAGTGGGAGAGAGAGAGAGAGAGGGTAGATTCCGCTGAAATAGCGCCGACTAATCTTGTGGATTTATGACCTTCGCGATCTGCCGCCGCCGCCGCCACCGCTTTCTTATTCAGGCTCTGGCGCTTGAATATCGCGAAATTTCGCGCGAAATAAAAACGAGGAAAATTCAACGAGCGAAATGAAGAAAAATGACGACTGACACGCGCAAGTCAGCCCTCGCTACAGAATAACTTGATCCTTTTCTTTACACTAAGGTTTGTCTGTGTTTTCGAGTGTTTCTCTTTTTATCTACGTATCCCAATTTATTTTGGTAAAAATTATTTTTTAATGATATTCAACTATAAGCAACTATTTGTATTGTTTCTCTAAATTTTAAACTTTTTAAATCTTGAAATTTAATTTCCAAGATATAAAAATTGATTATTCGCATATTTTTAAGTAAAAATAAATTCAACATCATATGTTACAATTTCCTTAGGTAAATCTGAATATATTTTATCTAAGTATAAGAGAATTTAAAGAAATATATCTGAGATCTATGTTTTACAGAAGAATACCGAGCGGGAGGGACAGTGATTAGGTGCCTTACCGTAAAGATTTCAATATTCTATTTTGAAAATCGAATATCAAAATCAAATTATTTTTAATGTAAAAAGTAATAGCATTTAATAAAGACGAACTCGCATAGCTTTCATTTGGTATCAAACCAGTGGTATAATAAAAAAACTTGTATAAAACTTGGTTAACATTTTAAATTACAATACAAATGAAGGAAGCCAAATAAACTCACTAATTGTCATTACAATAGAAATGAAGGAAACCAATCAATCTATACAATAAGTATAAGATACCTATATACTTATAGTTATTGTGGCTAAATATTTCACAAAAGTTATAATAAATATATACATATACGAGTCCTAAATCTCATAATTGCGATTAAAATGCAAAATTACTTATCAAGGTAGTTTTCCCCTTGACCCACTTCCACTTCTCATTAAACGCCCTTGCTCAATGCCCTTCTTCATAAAAACCACTGTAGAAAGAAATCATTCTTAAAACAGTTAAACCCGAGCCAATAATTATTGAAGTAAGCCGCAATCTCTTTTCAGAATGGGATTTAATGAAAAGACTTGTTAAAATTCAGTGAACCCTAACTGCGTTAAAAGAAAAAAGTGAAATGTCTATTGCAAACGCGCAAGTTTCTGGAAGCTTTCGATGCAGCGAGGCGAACATATTCAAAATTTCATCTATATAAGGTCGGGATCACTGGAAGTGACTTACAAGCTATATCAAATACCTAGCAGACGCCCAGCAATCATCCAAATGCATTTGCATGCTCTCTCTCTCTCTTTCTATCTCTCACACACACACACACACTCTCTCTCTCGTCTTCTGGGCGCAACGGGCAAGCCAAATGAACGCAGTGGAGCGAAAGTAATTTGATATCTCCTTCATCCGCGAGAAGATGGTGGAGATTGCTTGGAACAAAGGATGGAGGTAGGCGGCAGGCTTTGGGATTGCACGTATAATAAGACTATATCGGCAGAGCGCTGTTGCACGAGTGGCTAAGACGCTGCCCTGCGCACCCGGATAATCTTTAAGTTAAGAATCGTTTGTCACGACTACTTTTCGGATGAATAACCGTTTCATTGGATAGGATCTTGTACACTTTTAACTCAAGATTGAAAATGACAAACGATAGCTAAAGTATTTTTTAAGAAGCGTATGAAAAAAATCGGGTTGTCCGGAGTACATAGTTAATGAACCGAATAAATATTTTTAATCAAAATTGGACAATACGTTGCGTTTTTCAGAAACTGCTTCGTATTTTAAACCGTTTAATAATTCGCAGTATGTAGCAGGGTGTAAACGTATGCAATCTATATAAAAAGATATACGCATTGAAAATATGACATTATTTAAAGTATAATAACATTTGTATATGCGTGTTCAACTTAGCTTCGAGCATAGAATTTGAGGCTAATAGAAACCAACTATCAAGTTAATGACATAATCTTACAATAGTTACTAAACATATAAAAAATGTTCAGTCCCTTCCCCCTCTATCACACTCATGCTCCCACCAATCTTTTTCCGAATTAAGAGTCTTTTCTCACTCAGTACTTATCGCAATAATTTGCTCTTCAGAAACCAAGCGAATCAACAAAATATCGTTGTTAGTTACTTGCAATGTGTTTTTGATTTTTTAAATTTAAATTTTCTTTACTAGGCTTCTAAGATTTGATTAATAAAGATATTTTGTATCTTTGTTAATATCGATTCTAATGTGAGAGTTTAGAAGTTTTTGATGGTGAGTCTGTTGCTTTGTAGTGTTTAAGTGTTATTTTTTATATAAACCAAGGCGGTCAAATGCCGCTCATCAAGGGCGTGGGTTCAAGTCCCCGTCAGTTCGAATTTTTCGGGGACATTTAAAGAAAATGTGTTCCCGGATTTTTCGGATCGGACCTGCAATCTACTACCTGAGTAAGGGCAGTGATATCCGTATACGTAGTTAAAAAAAATTCAAGCTTCTTAGTATTTTAATAATAAATTATTTAAATTGTTTAGTCTTGAAAAGAGGCGCCACAAATGCGTCCAAATTCAAATTTTTCTACAGTTTTGATTTTTATGAATTGATACTTTAATCAATTGATTGATACTTACATATCATATTTGTGCTAATATTATCAAGTTATATATAAAGATTTTCAGTCATTTACCTCTCTTAGATTTAGAGTTATCCTAGGAAATGTGTTAAATTTGAATAAAAATAGGGTTACGATGAAAGTCATCCTAGCGCACACCTAATTTTTTAACCCGGTTGAAATTTTAGGATATGCTTTCGAAAATTTTTAAAAAATAAAACATTATTGATTGATGATTATATTTACAAAAATACTAGTTTTACAATAATTTTACATGTAATGGCTTTCAATAATAAAGTTGTTTAAAATAATTTCAAAAACAAGATGCACACTTTTGTTCTCAATACTTTGAAGAATATTCTCCTAAAATATTAGCCGGATTCATTAAAGTGGTGTGCGCCAGGATAAAATTGAAGTTTAAAAAACAAATTAGTGAGAAAACAGTGTTATTATCAAAATAGTGGCTTTATTGAATTGACTCACCATAATTTTAGAAAACTATTAATTATAAATATATTTTACAGATCAATAACTCTTAAAATATATCTGACTAGTATGATACAGTATTTAACCTCGAAAACTTAAAGCAAAAAATTAAGATTCACTTCATGAAAAATGTAAATCAATGCATAAAAGTGAAAAAATGACGTTAAATTACAAAAAGATATTGTTGTAAAGCGTTTGTTTTTCATTGAAAAAAAAATTAATACCATCATAAAAATATTTTTACTTGATAAGTTCCAACTGACTCTTTAAAAAATAAAAAATTTTTCGATATTTTGGCCGAAAATCACTAGAGAACCATCTTAATATCGCCATTGTAATTAATTTTCAGAAGACAACCCAAATTGGTACAAATACTTGCATATATTATGGCAATTTAACAAAATTAATGATTATTGTTAAATTAAACTAAAGTAAAGTCAAATTATGTAAGATAATATATGAAATTGTCTATTCTATTGTATTATTTTTGTTACTAATATCGTGTTACTAATTCGATTGTTACTAATATAATTTATATTATAATTTTTTAAATATTTAATACTCAATTTAATTTTTTAATATTTTATTGTTCAACAAGGGGAGGAGTGGGCTATTTCTAACGAGGGTAAAAATAATGTTAGTTTGCATATTTACAAATGTGTTTTCGACTTTTTTTATTAATAATCCTAAATACATAAAATAAGGTAACCTTTTATATAATATAAATTAAAGACAAATTTTAATTGTCGTATCTCATTTAGTTTTAGCACTGTAGCATAACTGCTAACCTACTTTTGTGAAACAGTTATTTTAAAAGCCGCGAAAAAGCTAGCTTTAAATAACTAGTGCACGTTTACTTTCAGTATACCCGTAAACAATGCCCAGAATATGTTTCTACTTTTGATGAGGTCATTTATCAATGCTTTCAGTGGTACGTGACCCAGCCTAGTTTATTTATTTACTTAGTTATAAAAACTACATACCCTATTAAAATTATAAAAAAGGCTTGATTTTGCGATAAATGTTTTGCGTTAATTTTTGTGCGTTCATTGAATTTGTGCAAATTAATAAGAATGTAATAATAAAGAAAATAGATTTATGGCATGACATTGAACAAGCATAACTCATAATAACAAGCAGACTCTAGTATAAAATGAAATGTCTTTAATTTTTCATCTAAAAATGTTATTAATGAAGCTAGACGATATATAGAGTTCAATGACCGAATACTTAAAATTAAACAAATATTCAATTCTGACGTTGACATTATACATTTGTTCTGATATTTTTATTTTTTTTATTAGTCATATATTTACTTAATATTTAAAAAAATACACTTGAATTCAATTTAACGAAACATTTAACATAAAAGTGAACTTTAATGTACCGTTTTCAAAGCATTTATTATCAAGGACATTGTATAGACACATTTTCACAAAGTAATTAAATTCAGAGGCAAACAATTATTATTATTAATTAATTAATCAATTAATTTATTAAAATTAATTAATAATTTTTACCCAAATTGTTACTGTAAAGATTTATCTTCAAACTTATAATATTGATCAAATCTAAATACAACTGAAACCATAAAAGTACAAATATACCCCTGGTAGAAATAAAATAAATATAAATAATACACTACAGGCAATGTTTAATCAATGTTCAATAAATGACCAAGAAGGCAGGCTTGTATCTCGTCTGTATAAAAGTACAATCGTCAGTATAAATGGCAAATAAATGAAATCGATGTCTACCAGGGCAAAGGTTAGAATAATACAAGACATTATCAACTGAGTAAAAACGCACTTTATCGGATTACCATATTTTGAAATATCACATAGTACTTTCTTTATAAACTTTTGAAATTTTTCAAATATCTTGGAAATTAAAGAAGAACCGGAACTTCAAAGTTGTTGTGACCTCACATTATTATCGCCAGAATCCTTTTATGTTTTAGTAAAGGACCTTGGATACCCTATAAATTATATCAAAGTTATTTTGACAAATTTAAATTTATACATGAATCGACTTATATTATCTATCCGTTTTTCAAAAGCCAATAAAATATTTTTTAATTGTTTAACCAATTTCATTTTATTCCATTTTAAAAATGAAAAATAAAATGAAGATGATAATATGTATAATATAAAGTTAAGGTTCAAAGTATCATCAAATTAATTAACTCTGATATTTGTAACTCATAATTGAACAAAATACATAACAAGTCTTGTTTATTTAAAATTCCAAAAAGCAACCTCAATTTCGTTCAAAGAGAGTCATAACAAGTATAAACAAAAGAAACTGCAAAAGAAAAGCAGCTAAAGAAAAAGTGAGCCGCGAGAGAGCTACACACAGAGAAAGAGCGTTAGGCAGCGCGATTCAATTGCACTTTATCGCGGGTCAGTGGCGGCGAAAGTCAAGCGGACACGAGCGTGCTCAACATTATTACTCGGACAAGAAGGACCGCTGCTACACGCTCTCTCGCGACCACTGAGCCGCGCGTATACGACAAAATCTAGTCATCCGCGAGCAGCAGCAGCAGCAGAGGTAGCGTATATACATTTTGAGCATAGAGTAAGGTCGGTAGCGGCGCCCGGCATGCTTCCCCATTGAGGGAAAATCGCCTTGGCCAGTTAGCCCGGGCTAGACGGTATAGTCCGGGGCCGCCGCGGAACTATCTCCGTCCCAGCGGTGCAATATGCGTAACGACATAATCCTACTTGATTCGCGCAGGATGCAAGGGGCCCGCTGACGCAATCCTCCGAGGAAGGCGCGGGAGGAAGGCGAGCGACACCTGCTTAAGCTTCGCTGCGCTGCAGAGGAGGATCCTACTCTCAGTGCTCCCGCATGCAAATGCCGCCTATACTCCCAGCTCCTCTGCAGCCCCCTTAGCGCGTATATCGATGTATGCAAATATGTCCCGGATGTAAGAGTCGAATTGGCCACCACGGCGATCCTGTATATCCGGTCAAACTATGCGACGCACTCGCTGCATTACGGCACATAGTCAGAGGACACACACACACACACACACACACATATAAATATTCTCTTCGACCTTCTCCGTATCCCTTGCACTACCGCCTTTCATCCATGTGGATACTGAATTAATTTAATTACGTCGGTTCAGCTCTGACATAAGTCGAACCACTTTGCGACTTGTTCGAAATAGGCGCATATCCAGAATCTAGAAGACGGGAGCGGCTGATGTCCAAGCGAGGGAGAAAGAGAAGACGGCCTTGGGGAACTGGACGAAAAATAATAAAGAGACCGGCCTTCGGACACTGAGAAATGCGGACGTCGGGAAAAGGTCCGGGAGCGGACTACTACACTCTGCTTACGTATACCTACGTGTGTAAGTGTGTTGATCTGCATCGCGCGCGTGCGTGTGCAGTGTGTGCGGAGGCAACAAAAATCGTGTAGGCAAAAATACACGCTCGCTCGCGTTATGAAAGTCGACCAGCTGTTAGTAATGGGCCGTAGCAACGCTGCGCTGCTCTTCTCCCGGGGCAGCGGTGGGAAAATAAAAAACAAACAGGCAGCGCATACGCGCACGTCGTCGACGACGACGACGACGACGACGAGATGTAACGCACAATGCGCAGGGGTCCACCTATACGACGATAGTTATAGCGAGACACGAGGCGCATTTCGCGCGAGTAGAATGTAAACTCGCGCGCAGATTCCGCGCATGCGGCAGTTGTTGCGAAGAATGAGAATTGTTATCTTTTCAATAGAATCATATCTCGTCGCTGACTCTCTTTTTTTCTTTTCTTCCGCTCTACTATGCCGAGGTTTATATTTTCCTCTATTTCGTGAAAAAGTATCGTAATTTAAGTTGAAATAATAGAATATGTAGTATAAACTGCACATGTAGTACTTTTTACAATTTTATATAATTTTGCATAAGGTTCTCATACATATTATATATGACTTTTTTATATTTTTAACTTAATTATCACATTAGATAATTGGTTTAATTCGCGCAACAAATATAACCATATGGAAATTTATAATAGTATGCATCATTCATAAAATCTAAATAGGGTCACTGCTCCAGTAATCGAACACTGAGCAATGAATGAACACTTTTGTAGTAAATTAAATATTACAAATTTTTAATGTTTTATTTACGTCAGGCATTATATCATTTATTATCATATTATGTGCGACATATTACATACAGCGTAAAAAAATTCATTAAATACATTTTAATTTCAAGCGTATCGCGTTGACATTGTAAAACGGTCACTTTACCATTACCTCTTATGTGCCTTAAGTTTAAAGTGTTTATAGAATTATAGATGAAAATTTTCAACAAAAGAATATGATCAAGTTAAAGTTAATAGACTAATAATATTATATTTGCAATATTTTATTAGAATATATATATTTGCACATTTATGTACTATTCATATAGCTACTGATACATCATGTTCATTTAGGGGAAACTGGGGTAAAGTGAACACATGGGTAAATTGAATCATGCTTATTATTTCTTCCACAAATTATTATTTACGCCGCATTTTAATTTTAGTGAAAGATAATCATGTAAGAATGATAATTAAAAAGTTTCACTGCATAACCATTAATATTTTATGAAATAAAAATAGTTGTATTGTTCGACTTTAAAAGAAAGTTGGTTTGTCGAATTCGTTATAACGATTAAAGATGTTTAAAATCAATTTTATTATTAGATTTTTTTTTCTATTTAAAAGAGGTTTTTATTTTCTTAATCAAACATTTTAAATAATCGACGTCTCAGGGTAAAGTGAATCGGGGTAAAGTGGCCCGGAAAATAATGCGATAGCACTAATTTATACGCGGCCAGGTGAAAAATTTAACAAAATATTAATCAAGGTGAGTGCTATTGTAGTACAAAGCCTTTGTTGCAACGCATTTCGTATTTATACCAAAATCGGACAATATAACCTCCATATTTAACTGTTTCGTATTTTACAGTGTTTTAAAGGTTTTAAGATGTCTTTTTAGTTTTATTATTATCTAAATTAACGTTTTTATCTATTCTTGTACAAAAACTAGTAAAATATTTTCAAAATATTTAATTCTATCCTCTAGTTCACTTTACCCTGCACTGAATGGCCCGGGTAAAGTGAACAGGTATTTTTCAAAAATAGGTAAATAATATTAAACCTAATATATGACTCCTTTTAAGTTGCTAGTATGTTTATTGATGTAAGAAGTTTCTTGAGCAACTTACAAAGTAATGTTTTAGGTCTGAAAAATACATTTTGTTCGACTTTTAGAATTACTACGTTCACTTTACTCCAGTTTCTCCTACTGGGTTTCATTACTTTTTTTAAATGTTGTCTATTTTGATATTATTTACGAGATGTAAGTTAAAATATTCGCCATGAAAATAAAGTTGAAGACTTAATAAACACCACTGAATAGTTTTCTCACGTTTACTTATTTTTACGTTACGAAAACTCTTAACGTAATCAGAAAATTTCTTATTGGTTCATTTACTGGTGCAGGCACCATAACTAAATAGATTTATTAAAAAGTTTTAATAATAATAAAATTATATTCTTTGTTTAGTTCAATAATCATACCATAATTTGTTTTATCAAAACAAAATATATTTTTCTAATTCTTAATAATTTTGTTATTTTTATTTTATCTATGTGAGGTATCTTAAGAAGAAGGGTGCGACAACGCACCGTCTAATAAATCCGTGAACCCGTGCAATAAAAGATGCACAGTTCGGGGCCTGGTGGCAAGTTCTAATAAGGTAAGTCGAAAATCGGAAGAGCATTCGTTGTCTATGGAAAGCGAAGTTTTGCAAAGTATATCTGCACCGTACGCGACAGTCGCAACAAGCTGTGCAAGCGCTATACGTGCGCGAGTGCAGCCGTACACGCGGCAGCGACTTTGCATAAAGCAGTCGCGTGCATATACACGTGCACCGCGGCTGTCGTCTCTCCTGTATCCATGCAGCAACCCGATTGCTCATGGGATTTTCGAATGCCTTGGGTGCGGGCCGGCGCTGACTGCACTGCGCCCACACGCGCGCACGCTCACACACACACACGCACACACACACACACACACACACACACATGTATAGTACGACTGGCTGACAATTTCGCTTAGCAGTACACCAGGAGGCAGCAGTTCTGCTACAGCACCGCAGTGTCCGGATTACGATCTGCTAATCTGCACTGACACAACATCAATTACGCGCGCTGTTTTGGCATCTGCAGGAATGTATATGCGCATGCACAACTACAGAACGCTACTGCAACTCGCGGCAGAAACTAGAATAAACAGCAGGACAAACTTACGCTGACGTCGAACACGCCGTCTCTCATGGTCTGGCTGATACTGTCTGTGTCTCCTCCTGCCTCTGCTATCGCTGCTTCTCCGTCTAGCCCGAACTCGCTGCTACTGCTGCTGCTGCCGTCGGCTTTTCGGCCCGGGTCTCGGGGCTGCACCAGCGGCGCACTGTACTTCTCCGTGTCTCTGCGTCCGTCTCTCTTTCGCCGATTCAACAAATCGAATCCATTAATCAGTGGCGCACGGCTGTACAGCTGGCTGCCTGCAGCACCGCAGCTATTCGGCTGCTGCCGCTGTCGCGACCGCCGCTCGATAAATGGCCTGTATTTAATTTTTCCGGCGCGATTCTACATGTGCAGCCGCTATTTTTTCCGATAATACTGCAGCTGCTGCCGCTGTGCTGGCGCCTTGGGCCCGACGAGCTGCGCGCAAATTCCCGGCGCGGCCCTGGCTTCGGTTTCTCTTCCGAACTCCTTGCGACTTTGACGAAGACAGATCTTGAGCGGCGCGAACAACATCCGCAATCTGCTGCTGCTGCTGCTGCTGCTGCTGCTGCTGCTGCTACCGCCCGTGTCGTTTGCTTACTCAAATGGAGCCAGCTGCTGCTTGCTTACTCGCTTTGCTCGAGTTTTCCGCTGCGCGTTTAGTTGTACTACTTAACTGGCGCTGCTCCTTGAGCCTCGGCTTGTAGGCGTCGCTGAGAAAATTCTGCACACAGGAGAGAGAGAGAGAGGGAGAGAAGCCCGCTCATTTATTTGTCCTTTTGCAGTTTTCGGCTCCTGCTAAAGGAAAAGCACCAGAGAATTCATGAGTGCATGCGTACGCATTCGTGCTATCTGCTTATGCGGCAAGATGCCTTTCTTATATACTACGTGGCATAAATCAGTTGCTAATGCAGTCGAGGTCGCGCAGCTCCCTGCTCTCTGTTTATTTCTACTCAGAAGCCGCGACGAACGTTCGTTTACTTTGTAGTATAATGCTAACGACGCGGGGCAATGATAATCGCACTATATAAGTCTACGCTCCACTGATCTTGACTATGTATGTGTATGCGTGTGTGTGTGTGTGTGTGTGTGTGTTTATGTGTTTATGTGTGTGTGAGCGAGTGTGCGAATAATTGCGATGCGTATAAGTATAGAGCCAAGGTAAAAAAGACGTGGCGAAAGAAGAGAAGTAGCAATAAGCGGTGACTAGGCGAATTGTTGTGTCTGCGTGAGAAAAATGACGGCTCTATATTGGCTGTGAAGTATACGTATAGCCGGCGCGTCGAACGATTAGCGCCGAGTGTGGGAGCAGGAGAACGAGAGAGAGAGAGAGAGAGAGAGGAGAGAGAGAGAGGAGAGAGAGAGAGAGAGAGAGAGAACGGCCCGCACAGCACCACGTGCTCGTCAGTGTCAAGAACCGGCGCACTGTCTCTTTATCTGTCTCTCGACTGGATGTGGGAATACCACGCTGGCTGCTTAATAGTCAACGTCCGTTATCCGGGATTCCAGAATTTTTCAAAGTTTTATGTTGCCTCGTTGGCTCTTTACGACACACAAAATTCCAAGTCAGAAGCAATCATAGCGCGAAAGAACAAGGCAATGCAAGCGCGATTGAAGTTATGCCTGTATTGGAGAATGCTGGATATTAAGTTTGCTAAAATTAATTACGATTTTTCGTGTCAGTTTGAACGGGTGATTATGTTGCATCAAGAACATGCTTTGTTAAGCATTTTCAAAGCATCATTCTTTACAAATCCATAATGAGCAGATAAAGTGTACTAATTTTTTCGCCAGACTTTTCAATGGTATTATATGATATGCGAACATATTGCTTGGTATAATCTAGGCAGAATAATGTTGAATAAATTGTCGTTGAAAATTGAATGCAAGAAAAGCGCAGGTCAACGACTGCGACTGCGGCCAAGCAGCTGATGGCCTCTTGAGCCGCAAAGGGCCCAGCCAGAGCATTCAGTTGTGCCCTGTAGTCTTTTCCGAATCGACGCGCACGCGAACAATGCAATGACAGTATGAAGCAAGGCAGCTAGTCGGCTTGTGTGAGTAAGAGAGAAAAAAAGTAAATAACAACCTCGTAATATCAGCAATCGAGTCGTCGCACAGGCCGGGTATTTCCCTCGGCAATGTCGCAGCCGCTGTAGCGAGAGACAGTACACGAGAGCAAGACAACCGCGCGCGAATGAACAAAAGTACTGAGCGTGATCGCGTAGCTCTGGCGCGAGAGAGCAGGCAGCTCCGTTTCGCGGCGCTCTTCGCGAACTCTGGCACGGGGAACTTTGGCACACGGGAGATAAAGCCAGCGATACCGGGGCGCGGGAGCCGACACGAGGTGAACGACGGTCGGCGCTCAACTGAGGCTCGAGCTGCGCGATCCGCAGCGAGTCAGGCTCCGGCTGACGGAGCCGGCGCGGCACGCTCCTTCCCTCTCTCCCTGCCCGTGGACTGCCATCTCCTGTCTCGCTCGGCCCGACTGCTACTACTAGCGCTCGCGCGACCTGCTGCGGCTACTGCTGCTGCTGCTGCCGGCTCCTTGCGCGCACGCCGGCGCCACCGCAGCGCACCTCTATAGGCTCTGCCTCTCGGCTCTCTTCTCCTCTAGTCTTCTCTCCTCTCCTCTCCTCTCCTCTCTTCTCCTCTCCTCTCCGCTCCGCTCCTCGTGTGGCTGCGATCGGAGCACGGATACACGAGAGAGAGAGAGAGAGAGAGCGTCAAAGACAGAGACGCCACACGGCCTATAGTGTAACCTGTTGAATGCTCGCGAGCCCGAGAGCCGAAGCTCGCGAGTGCGCCCGCGTATAAATATATTGACGAGCCAAGGAGGACGGCGAAACCGCAGGAGCTGCGCGAGCAACTACCACGCGAGGATCGCCCGCGACCAGCAGCTGTGAGATACCAGCGGACCAAGAAAGAAAAATTTACTCCGCCATGGCTGAGCTCGATTTTTTTACTTTCTAACTAAGTTCGATCGACTTCATATTTACTTGAAGCTTCAGCGTATTTTAATCAACCAGACTGCCAATGTCGCAGATTTTATTCAACTTGTTAAAAGATTATTGATTATCCTTTACTACAGCGTTCGTTTGAAAGGCGTAAGTGATATTTCGAGACTACACCTGTATCAAACTAGTTATGATTACAAAATAAAATGATTAATATTTAATGTGTATCGCATTATTTACCGACAATTTGTTCCTCTATTTTTGCTACAGAAACTCCTAGGCATTTGAAGAATTTGCTAATAAGTTTACCTATCTATAAACCGAAAGGAATGCAATTACTGTAAAAACTTTTCAATCCAATTAGAAAAGTGTCTCACCTCCGGGAAATGGATTCTAATAAGATTTGGGGACGTATTTTCCAGAACCTAAAAATAAAGCTCAGAGTCTGTAATTTTATCCTATACCTAGGTCCTTTTACGATATATGAACTACATATTTTACTCCGAATATTTATTATTTTAATCAAACTACTTCCAATTTTGATCATAACTCATATGCAAATTTTCGCAAAAATAATCCAAAAAGAATATAAAAATATACATGGAAAAAGCTTTAATTTGAGATTATATAGCTATGTTTGAAAATATTAATTTATATCAAAGTTATTGATAATTTAAAATAGTGATAAAAATACTTTTAAAAAATAATTATAAATTAAATTATAGAAATAAAACACAGATCATTCTCATTTTGATTTTTTTACCTCTGTATCTTCATAATAAGATAATGTGGAGATAAACAACAGAATGATTTTATTAATAAGACATTTTTTTATTTTATTCATCAAAATTCATACAGAATGTCGGGGAGAGATTAGCCGCTGTCTAGAATTTCAATTTATAAAATTTAAAAAAATTGTGATGTTATATTATGAGCGATATGACAATCTAAAGAAAAATATTCTGTTTGTTGAACTTTTAAAATGTTAACTGGATCTTATCGTACACTCCTTCATTTTATTCTACTTTAAAAGTTAAAGCGGGGATCTATTATAGCTTAGAAAGCATAAGAACATTTTTAGCCTCTCAAATTGAAGCTAAATAATATATCTTTCATCACAAAAGTGGTGGAAGTTTCCATTTCAAATAGTTGTTAAATTTTACTCAATTTAAACCAGTATCTAAATTCTAAGATTTACGAAATCACAGGGGGCCGAAAATGTTCACCTTACTAGATTTTAATAAAGTGTATATAGGCCATATAGGCACCCTATGTCTAAAACCCTAGCACCAAAAAAATGAATCTAATCAAACAAATAATGTTATTTTCTAACAACGAATCGTACCAGATCATTTTAATTTTGTTTCTTCATAGAGCTCAATATAACGACCATTATATTCCGAAATATTTGGGGTTATGTAATTTATGAAAGTCATCTTTTACCAAACAGGGCTTATTTTTTTCGAGTTTTAATTAAGATTTGAATATGATTATATATATAAAATTATATACAACTCATTCTCATACAATTAAAAAAGTTAAATATAATTAGATATTAATATATATGATTTTATATATAATTACGAGGTAGTTCAATAAGTCTTTAGAATGACCAACAGATGGCGCGCGAATCGCTCCAAATCATCTGTTTTCAGTCAGCACCACTCCCGACTAGATATATGGTGCAGTCACAGTCCACATCTTCTGAGTTTACGTGTTTTTATAACCAATTGAAAAAAACAAAATTGCTTGTTAAGAAAAATGGAAAAAAACGAGTTCAGAGCGGTAATTAAACATTTTCATTTAAAGGGTTTAACTCCATATGAGATAAAAAATGAATTGGACTCAGTTCATGGCACATCTGCCCCTGCCTTAGCAACGGTTTATAACTGGGTAAATGAATTTAAGCGTGGTCGTACATCAATAAGTGACGAACCACGTTCAGGAAGGCCCGTAGAAGCAACTACTCCCGAAATCATCAATAAAATCCACGATATGGTGTTGAAGGATAGAAGATTAAAAGTGCGTGAGTTAGCTGAGGCCACAAGGATATCTATAGGTGCAGTTGTTTCAATTCTACATGAAAAATTAGGCATGAAAAAGCTATCGGCAAGATGGGTGCCGCGTTTGCTCTCAGCTGAGAATAAACGCAATAGAGTGGTCGCCTCTGAGGCTCTTTTGGCGCGCATAAGTCGGAATCCTGAGGAATTTTTTCGTCGATTTGTGACTGTGGATGAAACATGGATACACCACTACACTCCTGAGACAAAGGAACAATCCAAACAGTCGATTTCCACAGGCGAACCAGCTCCAAAGAAGGCAAAGACCGTAAAGTCAGCTGGTAAGGTTATGGCTACAGTTTTTTGGGACTACTTGGAAAAGGGTAAAACAATTACTGGTGAGTATTATGCATCATTATTAGAGCAGCTGAAAGAAGAAATTAAAAAAAAACGACCACAATGGCGAGAAAAAAAATTCTCTTTCATCACGACAACGCCCGAGTTCACACATGCTTCGTTTCAATGGCTAAAATTGAAGAACTAAAATTCGAATTGGTCGAACACCCACCGTATTCACCAGATTTAGTCCCCAGTGACTTTTTCTTATTTCCAAACTTGAAAAAATGGCTCGGTGGACAGAGATTTACGGACAACGAAGACGTCATTGCCTCTGTAAGTGCTTATTTTGAGGAACTTCCGAAAACGCACTTTTCTGAAGGATTATAAAAACTTAAAAAGCGATTGACCAAGTGTATAGAGCTCCAAGGAGATTATGTTGAAAAATAAAAAAAAATTTACCCAAAAAAAATTGTTTTTATACTTTATTCTAAAGACTTATTGAACTACCCTCGTATATATAATTGTATATACGTTCTTTTACTCTGGAAGGTAAAAACTATCTCCCCGGACGTATTGGTTAATAACGCCTCGTAAACAGATTAGGTATCCGATTTTAGATTTTCAAAAAAGACACTATTTCACTTTCCATTTATAAGAAAAATATTATGCTTGGAAATTTTTTAAATGCATTTACGTATTCCCTTTTTTGTATAATTCATGGAGAGCTTTCTTACTATAAATGTAAGTATTTTAACTTAATATTATTTATTATTAATTATATCAAAAATACTTTTTACTTTGAACTAATTGCTTACAAACCAAGGGTACTTTTTTGATATTATTAGCTATCCAAGCTTCAAAAAAGTAGGATTAGGTACCAAATTTAAAAAGCACGATTAAAATTGTAGCTGATATAAAAAACATTTAATTATGTTTGGATAATTATATTATTATTGTTATTATTTCGAACATATAAAAAATCCCAAAAAGCTGAAACTCAAAAATCGAAAGAATATAAGCCCTTAAATATTAATTTTGACCATGTATGTTTAGACATATTATTATCCACATCCGTACACATAGACGCACGCACATACACGTACATACACGCACACATACGCACACACTCGCACACAAACACATTTTCTAAGAATAATAGTGTATGTTGATTTCTAATGTCTCAAAACATGTTTTTATAATGATTTTAGCATATCTTTTCTTATCATCACAAATTGTTTTTCTGCTAGGAAGCAAGAACACCGTCAATTCATTGGCACATATCTTACTAACACTTATATAAATACTAATCTTTTACAATATGAAATTCTGTTAATTTAAACGGCTATAGCTCTATTAACTAAACAAAAAATACGTTTTGTTTTAATAAACAATATTTATGCTTCCAGAAAAAATGTCTGCAATATTTTGTTTGTAAAAGTTATTATAAACAATCTTATTAAAAGACTGTCTGTAACTAATCAATGTTAGTTTACTAAGTCTGGTAACTAAAACAATCAAGATTTCACATTAAAACAAAAAGCCTCTCTGAATTCCCTAAGTTGAAAATGGAATTTTAAAACAGAATGTGATAAAGTGGCTCTTTCAGTAAAACAAGCGCGTGCATTTCAAAGCATTCATGAACATACAGGCTGTAAACTTTTAAAGTCTCCCTTCAAGCCTTTAATTTCGCTTTATGATCAAGCATCTTTTATTTCCCAAGTTTCATAAATACATAATGATCTAGTTCGCATTGCCTGGTCTTAAATTCTGAAATGATTTAGAAGTTTAATTAGTTGTAGATGGATGATTTAGAGCTAATACCTTAAATTTTTATAAGTAGCTACCTAAAAACCATCGCTAACAGCTTTATCAGAATGATTTTTCAAAGAAAGGTTATGAAAAATCGGCTCACAGAATCTTATAATAGAAATTTGCACTGAATACAGTAAAGCTAAAAGTAACTCACTGTACAAAATGACTGGAAAATTCATTAATAATCTTAAAGGACAGATAGAATACAATGCACACATACTTTAAGATTCATACGTACTTCTTACATATCTTTAGTACACAGCGCTAAAAAATTAATTTTGATTCGTTTAGCCCTTTAACGCGAAAACGCCCGAATCCGTATAGTTGTGACCTGCGTTGGTGTTAGTAAATCATGGTTTCTATTTCAATTTGTTAGACGCTCAATTAATATATTAATAATTTTTCTTAACACGTGCACGTAATAGGTCCTTTTTCATGCATCTAAAGCGAATGGGCATTTCGAGTGTTTTCGCTGGAGCGGGAGGTAATGATTACCTCCCGGTCCTAAATAAGATTTTTCAAATTTGTAGAAAAATTTAAAAATTTTGGAAAATCTTGAAAATTTTGGAAAATCTTGAAAATTTTTAAAATTTTAAAAATTTTGGATAATTTGGGAAAATTTGGAAAATTTTGGAAAATTGTTATTTTGAAGATGAAGGTGTAATTTAATTCTGTAATTAAAAGATGCACGACTCAAAATGTGCAACTCCCCATTCGCCCTATATGTTTAAAAAAGGGCCTTACATGCACTTGTCGAAAAAAGTACGGTGTGTAACAAGGAGGAGGACAATTTTTCACAATATACTATTGCTTTTCTTGTATACTCACAAGGAGAGAGCACACCCTCCAGGAAACGAAATTCGGTCAGAATTTGGGAGGTATTTTCTGGTACCCAAAAATGAAGCCGTAATTCCTTCTAATGGGCCCTTGATCACGAGATATGAGGTAACTTACTCGAAATATTCGTTATTTTAATAAGAAAAGATATCTATTCTTCTAAACTTAACTCTACACGTTTTTAGTATGAAAAAATGACCGAAAAGATAATAAAAAGTTGGCAAAAAGAGCTTTAATTTAAGTTCTGTTACGTATAAAAATATTAATCTGATCAAAAGTTATCATCAATTGAAGTTGGTCACTCAAAATACATAGAAAATCAACGAATTTAAAAGAGTTAATTTCTTTGAATATTCATGCAATTTCGGACACTATTTTCAATTGTAAATTACTTTTGATCAGATTAATGTTTTTATACATAACGGAGCTTATATTAAAGGTCTTTTTGTCTACTTTTTGTTATATTTTGAGACATTTATCCATAATAAAAACTTGTAGAGTTATGGTTAGAAGAAGTATCTTTTTCATTAATATAACGAATATTTCGAGTACATTACCTCATATCTCGAGAACAAGAGCCTATTAGAATGAATTACGAGTACTAAGGCTTCAGTCTTGGGTACCAGAAAATACCTTTCAAAATCTGACCGAATTTCGCTTCCCGGAGGGTGTGCCCTCTCCTTGTCAGTAACGTATGATCAGTTATTTAAGTGCTTTCTGAGCTTAGAAAGTAAAAAATTAGGCGGACAATCGAACAAAATAGATTTTAAGACGTTACTACTACTAATGCACAATTCACGTTAAAGGGCTAAATAACCACTTTTTGAAAAAAATGGACACGTGTTATATTCAAATCTGTATATCTTTTTAAATATTGTTTCAGAATAGTCTTAAAGCTATACATAGAATATAAACGAGTACTGAAAAATATGTACGTACTTTTTACATATCTTCAACAAAAATCAATACATGTTTTCTTCTTCAAAGAGAAAGCTTTGTGAGTAAAAAGAAAGTTTTACTAAAAACATGTTACAAACATGTTTTGAGGTATAAGGAATCAAAATACACTATTTTTAGAAAATATCCGTATGGATGTGTGTGTGCGTGTGCGTGCGCGTGTATGTGTGAGTGCGTGTGCGTGTGCGTGTGCGTGTACGTGTGCGTGTGCGCGTGTATGTATGTATGCATCCATATCTCGAGTAATGCACGGATTTCGGATATTTTTGATTTTCTAGCGGATTTTCGATTTTTGACTTTTAGTTTCTCGGGATTTTTTGGTACGTTAGAAATAATATCATCGATCCAGTGAAAATGAATTCGATAGAACATATAATTACCTTTCTTTTACCATCCGAAATTTCGGATAGGGTGTTTCCTTTCTTCTGTTATACACAGAAACGTCATTTCCTGTTCAAACGGTGATTAGTCTGAAGTATATGATAGAAAGTTTTTGAAAAAATTGAGGTAATTAGGACAATGAAGAAGATTATTCTGTAAAATTTTTGATACATTTTATTTTTCTATGATTGAGAAAAAAATCATTTTGTAAAAACATCCGATTTTCTATGGTAAACAATAACTTGAGTAAAACATTATTCCTTCTGAAAATTTCCAAAAAGGTAGCTTTTTAATACCTCTCTGCTAAGTTCTTCAATCAGATCATGAAGACATTTATTTTTCAAGATATTCGAGGATATATTTTATTTAAATAATATTTTGTTGACTTATTCTTGAGTATTACACGGTAATATTTTATCAATGAACGCTTATTTTTTCGTCCTTTGATCAAGAATTTAAATTAAAAAGAATTTTCAAGATTCATCGAATTGTTTTTGTTTTATAACGGTCTTTCATTTTTTATAATATTTACTTTTTCAAAAATTTTTTGATAGTAGATTTCTTGCGTATTACGCAGTAATGTTTGACCAAACAAAGCTCATTTTATACGTTTTTTTATGAAGATTTTAAATCAAATTTTTTTTTAAGATTTATCTATTCGTTTCTGTTTTATAACTTTTTTCATTTTTATGATATTCATTTTTTTTTTAAATATTTAATAGCTTTCTTCTTGAGTATTATGCGATAATTTTTGGTCATTCAGAGCTCTATTTTTATATTTTGATGAAGATTTAAAATAGTAAAAAATTTTAAGAATGAAAATTTAAGTTAGTGAATCCGTTGTTCATAAACTTGAACAAAATTACGAAAAAAATTTATTTTTAAAAGTAGAATACATTTACTATATTCATAAATAAAATTGAATCAACAATTATACGGTTGCAAAATTTATTATTATCAATTGGAGAAAAATGTAACTTGATATGCAAAACTTTTTAAGTTGCTTTTTAAATTCTATACTATGGCATTAGATTATTTATAATTGAAAAGTTTTTCTTGAATTATTTAACCCTTGGCGGCCACACCTCAGTCAGGCCACATAGCGGCCACATGGGGTAACTCATTACCCCACGCTGAAAAACCTAATTGTACAAGACATATGGGTGTTTTAACACTTGTAACCGATTGTTTCATGTTTGTTGAAGTGTTCTTCAATATTTCTAATGATTTTTATCGGTCAATTTATAGATGGCGTTCTAAAAACTGGTCAAATGTTTTAAATGTTTTAGACCGCCAATTTCACTAGTTACCCCGTGTGGCCGCTAAGGGTTAAAATAAATTTTATTTAATAGGTGTGCGTAAAAAATTTTTTTTAATTATCTTGTTTTTATTACAATAATATGCATTTACTGTAATAAGTGTTGTATTGAATAGTTTCAAAATAAAAGAAGACTATAGAGCATTTTTTAGTCAATCAATATACTTTTCATGTTAAAATACAATTTAATAGAGTTCAAATTTGGGTTCACAGTCAAAATGAGTTTGAATAAACTATTTTGAATAATTAACTCGAAAATTACACTTAATGAACTTTTTAAGATTTCCTTAGTTTTATATTATTTCTTATCTTAAATTTATTTGTGAAGATGGTATGTATTATATATATTCAAAAATATTTTAAACAACAATACTTCTTCATAATTTATGCTATATTTTTGGGTAAGTTTAAATTACTAAACTACTAAATATATACATATAGAATTTTTAAAAATTCTTTAATAAAAATAACCGCTGTCAATTCATTGGCACTTACCTTTCTCAAACTTTAAAAAATGTTCCAATATGAAATTCTTTATTCTATTTAATATATATATATATGTATGTATATATATATATATATATATATATATATATATATATATATATATATATATATATATATATATATATATATTCATTTTCATATACATATCCGCGGTTCCATATCAAGTGAGCATGTCAAAAAATAAAAATGTCTCAAACTCTACAAAAATGTTGGTATGTGTACCCAGAGTATGTAAAAAGAATTTCAGACCCCAAGGTGTTATATGTCAAGAGCAATTCTGTAAAAATGATATTAAGCTAGAGACGATATTCTAACTAGTCTAGAATTAAAGGAATATGAAAAACTAAATTTAAAGATTTTTTATTTTGCAAAGAATTGTGGTCTTTTTCTAGAATCTTAATATCAGAATATATCACAATGCATGAGATCACAAAATATCACAATAAGGTCTAATAATTTTTTTTATATTTCTTACCTTATTTTGACCAAAAATGTTTCTACACTTTTACTCAAAAGTCCCTAGTTTTTTAGTTAAAAATCAAACAATGTTGGCAAAATCTCAAAATATTAAAAAAACTCATTTTTCAACCTTTAATTGCCATTGACAAATAACAC
Source organism: Gastracanthus pulcherrimus (assembly GCA_949152435.1). NCBI lineage: Eukaryota > Metazoa > Arthropoda > Insecta > Hymenoptera > Pteromalidae > Gastracanthus > Gastracanthus pulcherrimus. The sequence goes on along the minus strand of OX424574.1, from coordinate 132,084,593 downwards.
CTTGGGGTCTGTTATTTTAATTAGATATTCTGGGTACACATATCAACATTTTTGTACAGTTTCAGGCATTTTTATATTTGGATATGTTCACTTAACATGGAACAACCCATATGCATCCATATCTCGAGTAATCCACGGTAACATTTAATGCTTCAGGGCTCATTTTGTTAGTTCTTTTTAACAAGGGAGGCACAATATTCATTTTCGCATTCGGAAGACCCTCATATATGTATTTTGCGTCTATATGAACATATATAACTTACATGAATTTCCGATTTTAGTTTTTGTAATAAAGTGATTAATTAATAAGTAATACATTGTTTAATCGATATTACAGTAATACTAGTGCTTCGAAACGCTTTGAAATTCATATTAAAGTGTTTTCTTAGGTTATATCAGAGAAACTTCTATTCTATCGAGTGAATGATAAAAATTGGCACATTCGTGTATACATACTTGAATACATTTTATATATACATGTATTTACACAATTTCTTCATAATAGACGCGTTAGAATAGAAATTTTTCGACATAACCTAAACGAACAACTTATATGCATTTTAAAGTACTATACTATTACTATACTACTAGTTTAATATCGATTAAGAGGTATGGCCATGGTAGAATGTTCACAAAATCGATTTCTTTTGCTTATATATCTTTATATTATATATAACCTACCTGTGGCGCGACCGTAGAGTACCCGAGCACGTTTTTAGCATTTTTCTCAAATCAGTTTTTTTCTAATTGGCGTGATAAATAACATCGACAATTTTTATCCGATTGACTTCAAATTTTAAAATCATCTTCTAATTGGAAAATTGGAAATAAAAGCAGTTTTCTAGAACTACGAGCACAACTTTATAGCCGTTTAATGAGATTTGCCCATATATCTCTCACACGTTTGAAGGCTGTGTTTTGTACACAGAAAGAAAGAAAGGTGAGCAAAAGAATCGACGAGAAAGGGAAGGTGCGAATATTGTACATATAGCAGAGCCAAAATACTATTGGCCGTTGCTGCTGGCGCGAAATGAGCCTTTGAAACACATGACCCGCTGACCTCGAATTAAATTCACGGCTACCGCCTCGGTACGCCGTCTCTGCTCGTGTGTGGCGTGCCATAGCATGGCGATTCTCACCTTTCCTCGGCCTTGGCTCTGACTGCAGCTCCATCTCGTATCTAGACATATATAGCAGCTATGCACACACTGCATATCGATCCTTGCGGGTTGCATTTTCGCGGCCTACCCGCGCGAGAGAGCCATTGAACTGGAGTAGCTAACTCCAAGTCGATCGACTTTTCCACATCCTGCGCTGCCTTGAGACTCGAGGAGTCGGTGCCACACGCCCGCACACTGCATACCTACCTATACATACGAACAAATGCGCACGCGGGCACAGAAGCTAGACTTCGCTGCGGTTCTTGAATAGCATGAGAAATCCAACGCCGCTATGCTCACGCGGCGTGCCTATATTTTCAATTCCAAGTCGGAGGAAAGCAAAGGACGGAGCTTTTATTTACTATTTAATATGCGCCAGTGTCGAAGAAGAAGAGGCTGCGGCCCCCTACACCGACCCGCACAGTTTCGCGAGACAGCAAACTCCGAGAGTTCCTCATTCTACCTCTTGCCTGCATTTTTTCCCTTTCTTTTTATTCTCCTTACTTACTCTCCTTCGCACGGTGAATGCGTGCGCTAGCCAGCCACGCCGCTCTTTCAATGACTCCCGAAATTAGTGGGTCGAAGTGAAAGGAGCGTAACGACCGTGTGGCTCCGGAAAGTTTTTGGTAAGCATGACGAGCGCACCGACATCTACGCGAGGCGGACTTCGTCTCATTTCATGTTATTAAGACTTCTTTTTTTAATACTTCAAAGCAAGAAGTTTCAGCTATTTATGTATGAAAACCTATTCGTCAAACTAACGATACGGTGCAGGAGATTTTTCTTTTTCTATGAGAACTTAAATCATGTTTTAATTACCTCTTTTCGACATTATTTTTCTCGATTTCTGGCATAGAATATTTCATATTATTATTGGGTCTTTTTATTGCTTTAAAGATGAAAATATAATTTAGTTATGATATTAATGAAATGTTATAAATTGCATCTGCTTGCCGAATCAAATATTATTGAGACACTTTTTGTGAGCATACTCCTCCGAAACTTATAGATGAATATTAATAAAATTTCGTATGCATAATTAGGGCATAATTAAGATGGTTCATGCGTTAATTAATACGTACCTGAGATATAAAAATGTATATGATAAATTATTTTCATATTGCAATGTGAAAAATGATATAATATTAAAAACGTCACATCAAGTGACTTAAAGAAAAATTTCAACAAAATTTCCATATTGCTAAAGTTTAAATATTATCAACTAAATGAGAAAGATTCGACAAAATACTGAAGACTTTTTTATTTTCTATCAGATTTTCATTACTAATTGGTCTCATTTTGTTCCTTGAAATATTACAGGGGGACTTACCGATATATAAATTGAAAAAAACCATTAAACTTGCAAAGTTATGGCCAATAGTTTATACTTGTACACGTACGAATTTACAAAAATACAAGTACCGACGTATAAACAATTGGCTGTGACTTTGCAGATTTATCAATTTTTTCAATTTTTATATTAGTATGTCGGACTGAAATCTTTCAAGGAACAAATTGAGACCTTCAGAATTAAAATCAGATAGAAAATAATAAAGTCTGCAGTATTTTGTCGAATCTTTCTCTAGTTGACGATATTTATGCTTTTGCAATATTGAAATTTTGCGAAGTTAAATTAGTGGGTTGATAAAAAAAAGATAATAATTAATAATTCTAAATTTCTATTTTAACGCGTCTATTATGAAGTAATTTAGTAAATACATGTATATATAAAATGTTATCGAATAAATGAATGTTTTTTTTTCATAATTTAAAATTTGATGTATTTTCAACTGATCCTTCAATTTTATCGTCAATTTTTTTCAGATATTGATTTGAAAAACAATTTTAAATAGTCAGCAAAATCAGGACCTATTTGTAGGGATCTAAGAAAGGTCATCCATTTAGCTATTATGACGTCGTTATAAGAATAGCATGTACACTGGATGGAAAGTTCTTCTAACTTTAACAGATTGAAGTTTTTTTAATAAAATACTGCAACTTCATTGAATCAAATACATTATTTCGTCACAAACGTATTAGAAAATTTAAAAAGAAAATGTGTGTACTTATGTACACACGTATGATGTTTCATAAAATCATCGGTTATTGTCGTAATAATTCGAACAAGCATTAAATTGCTCTCTCAACTGGCCAAAATAATACACTCTTTTTATCAACTAATTTTTGTATATGTAGATATTTTTTATACTTTACTTAACTTATAGCATTTCTAAAAATTAAGTCTCAAATTGGGAAAAATTTATTTTCTTTAATATGCACTAAAGGAGAGTGGATATAATTTGTACGCGGGATAAATTTGTACAAAGTAATTATCTGGAACCCAAGTTTTTGTTTAGGCTTGATAATCAAGCATATTAATTATTTTTCAAAATATCGTCATTGCGACTATCATTCAACTGTTAATTGCAGTTGTTCAATACTGTCCTAGTACACTTCCCAATTTTAACGTTGTCCCAGTACTACTTTACCTTACCGCTGATTCTGATGGCTCGAATCCCATCTAAAACTGTAGGGTCAGTTGTGATGCACACACGTCATACACTCTAAGAGTGTATGGGACAGAGATGCATCATAACTACAATAGGGACGCACACGCACGCATGCATACATACACACACAGACATAAAAATATATATCCTTGCTACTTCGTAGGCATTATGCTTGAATGGTGGCAATTCGGTATCCCGCAGAGGGACCTAAAGCACATCCAATAAAATAAAAATGAAACACACAAACAGACCAGCCCACGCATTGTTGCTCGGCGTAATGAAAAAAGTATTACATTTTCATAAAATAATTTAGTTAGATGTAAAGTAATAATCTACAATAAACATTTTGTCTAATTTAAGTATTTTAAATTGATACGCTTACAATTATAAATCTGATTATCAAAAATGAATATCAATTTATCAAAAATCGTAAAGTAATTGATACAATAGTACAATAATGATATACAATAATTATTAATTTCATTACATCATTTGCATGTAGTAGTGAAATGAATTCTTTGACGATATTCATTTTTATTTCATATTTTGTAATATCTATTTATATTTTAAAAAGGTTTTTTGATTTGGTTTGTGTAATAAAGTAGTCACGGATGAAGAATCCGCGACGCTCGCAGTACGAGCTATGCGACGAGTCAGTGATAAGAGAAGACAGCGAGATTCACCAGCTTGCATCGTGGGCGGTAGCTATCAGTGGTCGAGCACGCGCCTTCAATCTTAGGGTCCCCGGATCGAATCTTGTCATTCACATATGTTTTCGATGCCCAGTTCATCTCTCTTATTCGTACGTTACAGTAGGTACTTTTATACACGTATGTAAGCAAAATTGACGTTACCCAGGCGCTTAATATGATAGAATTCCACGTTATTCAAATAATGTAAGTATTTATTATAATATTTTATCAGAACTACTTGATCTTACTTATAAGATAAGAAATTTCTGTACTTTATTGTATTAGTTTCTTGTACTTTATAAAAATATATATATAAATTTGAGCTATTTCAAAATAGAAACCCGCTGCCAATTCATTGGAACTTTATTTCACAATTTGCTTTAGATATCCGGGAGTCATGAAAAATCGATTTATATAAAAACAAAATGCTTTTATTCTCTGCAACATTATCAAAATTAAGACTCAAAAATGTTACATCATAGTTACTTTCCTGTCTAACTATTTTCATCTAGTGATTTGTGCCCTACTCAAAAATGAATATTTTTCAATAAATATAGTGTACAAATTACAATTTTCCTATTCTATATATGATAGGTACAGATTAAATTTTGCAAAAATAAATTATGTATTTATTAAATCATTTTTAAAAAATCACAAAATCATAATATTTTTGATATAGCATTATCTTTCTAGCTTTTGGAATTTTTTGCGCGCAAATCTCATATATAATAATACTTAATATCTCCAAGAAAAAGCACAACGATAAAGTTTAGAGATATTGTGACGTACAGGGTGAAAAAGTATTGTTTAAATTGAATAATCTCTGATATCTCAGAACATTATGAACCAAAAAGGCTAAAAAGTATTCAGCGAATAATCTAACACCTAGCATACATTCTCTGAAATTTGCAAAGCATTACCAAAAAATGCATTATTTTGACATTTAATTTTATTTTTTCTGAACACGAACAGTCTAATTACCTACAAATATACAGGAACATACCTTTATACGAAACAAGTATTCAGTAAAAATTTCACTGACTTTTATCTTATAGTTAATTTTCGAGTAATAAATGTTAAAAAAAATTAATGATATATATCGTTTCCGGTCCTAAAATAAAGGATTTTATGAGTACTTAATTGTGTAAAAAATTTGCTTCCCCAAAAGCATTCCTGCATTGATTCGTACAGTATAGGGGAGGATGGGGTATTGCCGGTCACCTAAGCAAACGTGCTTGGTATTTCAACTTTCAAATTGTTTTTTTTTAACTTTAAATAATTATTATGTTAGTTGAAATCATTGACTTTAAATATTTCTTATTGGTTTAATATAAAAATTTAAAATATCGAAGCTATAAGTCGAAATAAAAAAAAAAGCACTTTGACCGGGTTTACTCTACATCAAAGGGTAATACCGGTCAACCTTGGTAAAATGTAGATCACTATTAGAAAGTTACTTTTATAGGTGAAAAATTTCTTTAAATTAATTATATGAACTTTCGTATGATCCGTTGCATTATTATTCGCGCTTACACCGTGAAATATGTAATAACATAACCACTGTTCAATTGAAAACACTTAAGCAAAGTTACCCTACCTGAGAGCGCAGCGCAACGTTTTCTTAGCCTCACTTTCGGGAGCTTCATATAAATAACATTGTGACCGGGATTACCCCAATTCTGCTTAGTAATTTAAAATGAAATGATAAAAAAGCAATAGGTTTATACTCTTTCTTCTTGGCTATTTCGTATTCTTAGATTGTTTACATTAATAAAGCTGCAACGAATGACTGCATAAAGAAATAAGTAATATGTATAAAAGCTTATTTTATAGACCAGATTTCTTATAAAAAATGTAGGCGTACACTTTGATTGTGTATAATTCCATAATAAAACAGAATAGAAGGTTGTTTGGACATTAGATTAATTGCATTTTATGTTGCGTTTAATATAGTATTCGAATTATTACCTAAAAATGTTTAGATTATTGAAAATAAGGGTGACCGAAATTAGCCAGTGATCGGCATTACCCCATTCGCCCCTAACAACTGCAAAACGACTCATATTAAATCATTTCTGATCCTAAAGTGAAGTACTTTATTGTGCAAAAAATCTGTGCCGTATACCGTATATTGAACGAATGGTGATATGCCTCATGCTAACACAGACGTACACACACACACATGCACACGCACGCACGCGCACGCACGCACGCACACGCACACACACGCACACACACACACAGACACTTTTTAAGACTAGTTTATTCGGACTGCCCAAGGCGTTAAATATGTTTATACGTTAAAAAACACAAAAAATGTTACCATCCAAAAACTTTCTTTTTAAAGGTTTTTTATACTCTTATTTACAGTTGTTATTTTTGACAATCATTGTCAGGCATATCAAGATTCGAAGACTAAGTTATTGATTTAGATAGTTATATTTGTTGGATTGCTTGTATTATTATATATAAATATAAGAGTTATAATATATTTAAAATGCTTTTTCAAAGTTAGATCTTAAATCATCAAGTTACAGAATCTTTTAATTAAAATAAACGATGGATAAAGGAAAGGTACATTAATAGTAATTCACTAGATAGGAGTATTTAAGTACTACTTATCTTATAAAATCTTATTATTATTATTTTTATTATTAATGTTATTATTAATTATCAGATAATATTACAATACTCTGTGTCCGTTTGCCTTCTGTCTATTAACGACCCATTCACACGCTTTTCAATTTTTAACCATTTCTATTCGTTAATTTTTTGGCTTACATCATAGTATGAGGGTCAGTGACCATGTCGACTTCCCTTACAAAAAGATAAGTAATCAAACATATACAAATAAATTTACACTGAATCAATGATATTACTTCCAAAAAAAGAAGTACGAGAAACTAAAATTCAAAATCGAAAAATCGCTAAAAAACGTGTTGACTAATCGAAAAAAATTTATTTTGGGATCCGCTTATTAGACTGTTTTTTATAGATCCGCGACCACTTTAGAATTTTCATTACAAATAAATAGATAAACAAGAATGTTCATAGTTACGACACTAAATATAACTAATGGTAAAATGAACATATGCAAATAATTCGACTTCCAAATAAACGAAGGGAAATTTTATGAATATTATCGCATAAACGTAGAAAAATAATTCATTAGAATAAATAGATATACGACAATGAAAACGTGTAACTATTAGAAAAATGATGTAGAGTGTAAAATAACATCTTTTTTCGAATTTTCGATCAGTATTACTTTAATTTGTTTAACTTATAAATAGTCTACTTATTATCAATCTTATTCCAAAAATCATCTCATTAAGAACTCTAAATATTTTCTTTCACTGTTTGTACATTCGTCTTTTATTTTTGTCTGAACTATTTATTTCTAACTTGTGTAAATTTAAACTTTTAAATTCGAAATACTCAGCAAATGTATATAAAGAAGTCTAATAAATGGACCCCTCCCTTTATTTTCACCCTCCGTCTATGAAATAAACAAAGTAAACGAGCCCTAAAAAAATAAATTGGCCACATATTTCAATAAATAACACATCTATACATAAATTTTCTTAAAATAGTGCATTTTGATTCCAAAAGTTGCAAAACATATTTCTAGCATGTTTTGTCGAAAACATCTTTTTTATTATCACAAAACTTCCTCTTTGAAAAATGTAACTGGTTGGACGTAATCATTTACTGATTTTTTTACATTGCTCGACTGCTTAGAGCAAACATATTCAAATTGGTATGTAGCGAGGTACATACTTTGATCCTTACAACCCCAATTCATATACTAGAACAATCATTAAAATTAGCAGAATTTAAGTGCCAATATATCTGCAGCGCTTTTTAATATTTGAATTATGACAGTGTAAATGAATAAAAGATGAACTAGTAAGTACTGAAATTAAAAAGGACGCACAATTATCCTGATGGTCCTTTTAACAGACCCGCGTTTACGTGTCAAAGGTAGTGTTTATCGAAAATGTCACAAGGATAAAAGTGCTGCACAGTAGATAATTTTCACTTTTCCAGCGTAACTTCTCCCATAATCCTCGAATATGCTTTGTTATTATCCAGAATGGTAATTACAAAGCTGATTTGTAATCGGTTGCGATGTAGCAGCGAGCTTGATGCACGTGTGTACAAATTATCAGCTGGACATCAAATTTTCCGTTCGACCAACGACTTTCTAACGTTGTGCTACGATGATTACATTTCTAATGGATTATATTACATGTTAACCAATTTATTGAATTGATGTATGCAGCAAAGTTCGGTTAAAGCTTATAAACAAGTCGCTTTAGATACTTTTATACAAGTAATCGTTATATACTAAATCCCGAGCAGCCAAATGCGTTTCGCAGATGTAAGCGCGAGTATAACGCATTAAGTACAACGTAGAGCTTAAAGGATTGATGAGGTGGGGAAAGTAATAAACGTACGCATTTTTTTATAATAAATAATTGTAATGTCTACAGGAATAGATATTCATATTTTTTTCCCGTGAAAACTATACTAATGTTCGATTAACAAACATTCAAACTAAATTAATTTTAATTTGAGTATTCTCTGTTTCTAAGCTTACTTAGAACCTTTAAATAATGCTAATAATTAGTACCCTTTCCAATCAGGAACAGTGGGTTTAGTTCCTTTATAAACTTTTGGAATTTTCACGATGTATTCAAAATTAAAGAAGATATTGATAAAAAATGTATCAACGTCCCTTACAAAGACTAGCACATTATAGATTTCTCAAAACACCTAGTTCTTTTCAGAGTCCACTTATAAAGAATTAGCACTTTTTAGATTTTCTGCTTAATATAAACACTTTCTTGGATCCTCTAAGAAATTTATATATCTAGTGAGTTACTACTAACATACCTTTATCCAGCATTTATTTGAATTAAAAGATTCTGTGACTTGATGATTTAATATCTTTCTGTGAAAAAGTATTTTAAATATATTATAATTCTTATATTTATATATAATAATACAAGCAATCCAACAAATATAACTTTCTAAATCAATAACTTAGTCTTCGAATCTTGATATGCATGAGAATGATTGTCAAAAATAGCAAGTGAAATGAATTCGAAAATTTGTTTAATAATCATGAAGCGTATGTAAAGAAGAGTATAGAAAAAACCATTAAATAAGAGATACTGAAAATACATTTCTGATATTCTGCGGCATTAACGATTCATTTATACATTTATATAAAAGCTTTATTATCCTTTAATTATTAGCGAAAATTAAGTATTACATTCAAGCAGTAATAATTGCTTAATACGTCATTAAACATAACTGAATTAATCGATGTCAAGCCCGATGATTAGGTGCTCTCCCGAGCAGGTTTGGCCGTCCCTCGATTTGTCTTCATTACGTAACATAACTTGCGTAACTCTTCATTGCCGCTCATCTGCTGTCTCGTTCGCTTAGCAACTCATCGCGCATCCTTTCCCCTCCCATCCCCCTACCACCCACCAACGAAATTTACGTCCAAAACATAGCATTCTAACGGAAGAAGCGGAAATGCGCTGGGGCTGTTTGTTGTTCGGGGCAAATCTTGATGCGGTTTCACGGGCGGCAACAGAAAAAAATAGAAAGAGAGAGAGAGAGAGCGAGAGAGAGAGAGAGAGAGAGAGAGAGAGAGAAGTTCGTTGAGGCGTATATAGACGATTCAGCGAGAAAGAACTTCTGCGCCCGAGGCGAGTAAACAGAATGTTTCCGTGGTGGCTGTGTCACGAAACTTGCGTCCTCTCCGCCGTGCATGGCGTTGCTTCTTACAGCGCAGTGGAGATAACATCTCTATTCCACTCCCTACAATCTCTCTCTCTCTCTTTTTCTTGAAAAATCGCGGCTTGAGGCGGCATATAAGGTCCCCTATACACGTTTTCCGCGCGATCGTGTAAAATTGTGCGCAATAAGACTGGCGCCCGTGTTCGGAATATCGGAGTGCTGCAGAGCGTGGTAGCCGGAACTCAAGCGTGCTCGCACTCATGTCCATATGCACGAGGTTACACTGTGATATCCCGGCTTCGCTATAGTCCTACAAGACATCATCCGTATTTATGAATGAACTAAACAATCCCACAGACGTGCGACCGAAGACTTTTTGCGCTTATTTCTTTGACCGTATATTGCGTCTGCGATTCTGCGCTACGGGAAAATTGTTTTATATTTATATTTGGAATTGCATTGCGTCGCGAATTAAATACGAATTAAATGTTAGGTAACTGTATCTAATATGGCCCATGTACCTAATATGATCCTCCATGACTACCCTACCTATTACATGATTTAACCGGCAAATAGCTGATGCACTATGTATATGATGTCAGTAGAATAATTTTGAACAAGTCATTATATTTACTGTGATACTAAATAAAGAAGTTGATTCAAGTCGAATATACCCTTGATGTTACTACGGATCGCCAGCTTTATAGTAGTAGTGTTTATTTTATCATACAACTATGTACCTTTGAAGTATGATATAGGGAAGACTGGGTTATAACGGGCCACTAGCCATATTTGCTGTAGACGAGAGACGAAATTTTTTGTTTCGAGACTTAATCTACTTGTGGTCATACTGTGAGCTAATTTTCTTTGTATGGATATAATCTTCCGAACAAATAAATTTTTACAGCGTAGTGAATTTTTAAATTGAAAAATCAGATTATATGAAACGACTTTTCAAATCGCCAACCGTGTATGTTTTTAATTGATTTAAAAAATCAGACAAGACTCCTCTTTATGATATGTTTCAAGCTTTAATTTGCTTTTTGTAACTTTTTATTTCATTACGGAGAGTTTACACAGATTTTTTCAAAATCGTGAATCATTCGGAATTTTATTTCAAAATTTTAATATGTTATCATTAATCAATATGAATTAGTAATCAAAAAAGAAGAATATATACCAATTTTGAGCACTTTTCACTTTCCCAATCCCAATTTATTCAATGAAATGCAGTTTCTTGCAGTCAGTCGAAACAGAGGTTAGTTAAAAAAGTTCCTTACGTATTTAAGTTTGACAATATCAACCTAATAAATTCTCACTTACTTTAGAACCCGTAACAAACAAAAGTTAGTATTTTTTATTTTACTTTTCTATCATAAATATCTTGAAAAAAATATACCTCCATTTTAAATAAATATATGACAAAAAATACCATGTTTGTGTATACATATTTAATAGGCAAATATGTGTATGTACGAATTATTGAAAAAAATTACTAACTTCTTTAAATTATCCTTATAAGAATATTTGCTGCGAGTTACAGCTAGATGCATCGACTCTAAATGCGCAAGTAACTTATTAAAGTTATAAAAATAGGTTTCGAGAAAAACGCATTTAAATATTCAGTTCTACATAAGAAGCAATGTTAATTATTTTCTTTGAATAGTTATATCTTTGTTGATTATGAAAGACTTTTATTTTATCAGGCCCCAAAATGTTCTTACGAATGTAGAGCTTCAAAGAGAGTCATAAAGTTTTTTTCGATTTTTTGTTAACAAATCAGTGTAGACCCATCTTAAAATTACATAAAGTTATGATATGAAACGTTAATTATTAAAAATGAGGTATAACGGGTAACTTTTGTTGTGGTATAATAGGCCACCATTTTTAGTACATAAAAATGTTTTATTTGATTGTAGGAGAACAGACATATCGTTGAGAGCTTCAAAAGAAAGAGGTTGACATGTTGATTTATAAAAAATACATAATTTGAAGAATTGTGGTATCAGATATAAAACAGGAATTTTAAGCTGTTTTAGAGCCATAAAAATGACAAAAATTTCCATACATAGCGGATGTAAAGTTTCTCTTTATGTATGAGTCGTTGTAAGATATCTCGATCTAATATCGCAATTGATAAGCATAAACAAACATTGTACTTATCTCTTACGATATTTATTTTTCTTTATGTTGGTACCCATAATTTAACAGCAAGAGTGTAAAATTACGCTGGCTCGTTATACCCCAATGGGGGGAAGCATTATACCCAAACTATTTCTTAATTAGCTATTTTCGATGTAAACTAAATGCTATTTTAGTTTCTTTTTATTGTGCTTTCTATAATTTCCATGGGTCATTGCATTTTAGTGGTCCGTTGTACCCCAGTCTCCCTATATCTACCCACTCATTGTACCTAATACGGCCCGTGTAACCAAAAGCATACAAGATTTGTATCTAATAATCTCCCTTAGAATTTTGTTAAACTTTTCAAGGATAAGAAATGTATATTTGTTACAAGAGATCTTATTTACACTGTTGATTAATTTGTGAAAAAGATATAAATAATATTTATTTATTTATTCATTCATTCAACGGGCCCTTTATACAAAAATTATACAATAGTGTAGCGGAATAAAAGCCCTTTATACAAAAATTATACAATAGTGTAGCGGAGAGTAGATGGTCGCTGCCAATAGTAAATACAAAATAAGCTTAAAAAATAATGTAAAATTATATTAATACGTATTGAGGGTCGAGTGAAATATACAAACGCTGCAAGGGTAAAGGCACCAAGGTACAAGATAAGTGTAGGAGTAGGTACAAGTAACAATGGGGTACTAGAGAAGTTGGTTTGAATAGAACTACAATACGGTTGAACACAAGTTAAGGTGATAGAGATTGTTTAAAAACAGACAGTGAATCAATAGCCCTATTCTCAGGTAATAGCAGGTTCCAGACCCTGCGTAAAGGTGTAATTGTCGAATAAAATGTATTATTATAGTTGTAACAATCCTCTTTTAAAACCCTAGAATTTCTCGATGAGTACTCGAGTGCACGTTCAATAAAAGTTTGCTTTAATTCTGTGCAATTAAAGCAGTTGTTCAAAATTTTAGAAACTAGGATATGATCGTGGGAGGCATGCAGCGAGTTAATCGATCTAAAATTGAATCACTGCATGGCTGTCCCATAATCATGGCCATAGAAACTCATTGGAGAGCCACTTTTGATTAATAGATATCGCAGTAGTTTGTGCTAGATACGTTCCAATTGCAGGTTGCGAATTTGGGCGTGAGGCGTCCAAATCACAGACCCGTAAGACTAAGTAGGTAAAACCAACAAGTTGTAGAGATAAAGTATGAATTTGGTACTACGAGAGTCCACAGTTGTTCGTTTAACGAAACCTAGGGTTTTTATTGCTTTATTGGTTGCGAAGTCGAGGTGATTAATGAATGAAAGGCTTGAGTCGAAAATGATGCCCAAATCAGAAATTGAGTCTACTCTTTTAAGAGCAAGATCGTTTAAGTTGTAATTGAATAAAAGATGGTTATAACCTCTGTAAAATGAGATAGCGTTGCTCTTGTTTATGTTTATGATTAGGCTATTCATATTCGGCCGAGCTTCAAGATTGTTAAGGTCAGACTGAAGTTTAGAGGCATCCAGGAGGCTTTTTATTGTGTACAAATTTTTTACGTCATCTGCATAAATAAGACATCTTGCCGATCACAAGCAGTCAGTAATATCATTAATGTACAGCAAAAATAGTAGAGGGCCAAGGTGCGAGCCTTGCGGAACGCCTGCCGTAACATTGATAAAAAGTGAGTTATGGCCCAAGATTCTTACTGACTGCTTCCGGTTTGAGAGGTAAGAGCTAATCCAATTATAGAGACTACCCTGCACGCCGAAATTATACAGTTTTTGCAGGAGACGATCGCGATTTACGGTGTCGAATGCCTTACTAAAATCTATATATAAACAGTCAACTTGAACTGATTTATCAAGGGCATAAATGTTAAATAATTGTTAAATAATAGCTGATTAGTGATTGTTCACTCGCAATCCTACCAATAGGCAAAATGAGCATCAGAAAGAAACATAAACGGAAGTGAAATATTGCGAAAACAGATTTACAATTTCTTGGCCATTATTCGCTGAGCAATTATCAAGATACTTAGTAGATGAGACACTGTTATCATTTCTTAGACGATGAAAGGACCAGAGGGAGCGAATATTTTTCTTCATACCAACTTCAATAGACTCTACATATTTCTTATAACTAGAACGCGATACTCTTATGCATTGTGCACGAACCTTCTTAAACTCTGTATAATCAGAAAACGAGGAACTATTTTTCCATTTACCATGAAGGATTTTCTTTTGGATAATCAGACTTTTTAAATCGGCGTTGAACTAGGGAGGATACTGACTGGAGTGCTGTGTTTTAGGTGGTATGTGCCTATCAATAAGACTAGAAACTACCTTGTAAAATACTGAGACACAATTACCTAAATCACAGTCACCAAACAGCTGACTCCAGTCAGTATTCTCCAGTTCACAAGTTATTAATTCGAAGTCACCCCTGAAAAAGTCGCGACGGAGAGCCTGGTCGTTAAGTGTATCCTTCGAATAGGACGTTCAAATTTTAAAAAATGCAGGTGGATGATTGGCGTTCTGGGGTACTAGGTGATCATCGATGTTGAAATACTGAGCGAGAGATGGAGATGCAAAGAGTAGATCCAAAGAGTAGCCTTATGTTCCACGAACAGCTGATGGTGGTCGAGCAATGAAAAAGTCTGGTAGACGATAAAAGAGCAGGAGCGCTGAGAGGGTGATACGTAGCAGGAGAAGTCTAGTCGTAGAGGGTCGTTAGTCCACCTAATGAAAGGCAGATTTAAGTCACCGCAGACGATGATGTTCTCGTGAGGGTATTTATGAGACAGGAGTTCAATACTGTGTACCAGGCTATTATAAACTTCATAATCAACAGATGGTGGTATATATGATTTTATGAGAAACACCTTAGAGTTATAAAGCGAGAGCAAGACATAAATCGACTCTGCAGTGATAACGACACTCAATTCTTTAGACTTCGTGTCCTTTTTGATGGCGACAAGGATACCTCCACCTACAGATATTCCATCCACCACCAGATTTATGTCGCTCCAATAGATGTTGTAGTTGGATAATCCCAATTTAAGGAGGTATCGGCGTTTTTCAAAAAAATCACAAACGGCTCTGAAACTTGGAGATTATCTGAATAAAGTATGCTAGATTCATTTCGAAAAAAGAAATACCAGGGTTGACGATGTTATTTTCGAGAAAATCGCTGCCGAAAAAATCGAATTTTAACACGTAGTCTTATGGGACTCCTCATGAAAATCGATTAATACTCCGGAATAAAATCACGAGTACCCATAAATCAAATATATATTAATACTTTAGATTCCGAGGAATCTATTAGCTTTATAAAAAAATAGGGCTGACGACTTCAATTAAGAGAAAATTGCGAGAAAAGTACGAAATACGAAAATCCTTTTTCACAGCTACTGCTAATGCGCATGCGCCATAAGTTTGGCAACAGCGCATCGATGAGATGGCGTACAATTCAAACGAACTGAAAGGGAAGTATATGATAAATCCCAATGGATAAATAAAAAGCGTTTTAAATGTTCTTTTCATGCAAAACAAAACTCATAAGACGTAAAAAGACATTGAAATTAAAATATTCCTTATGAATAATCTTTCATGTCTCTTCAAAGTTTTGTCATCGAATGTATGGATATTTAAAGCTGATAAGTAGGTATTTACTTTAGTTTCGCCAATACCTGCATCAAGCATACCTGTCAATATTAAAATTATTTTTTAATTTTTATTTAACTTTTAATTTCACAGTATCTACCTACCAATAGCTGATTTGAGATTAATATCATACAATTAATTATTTGATTTCTTCCCAGTTTCTACAGCTACAATGATACCACAAAAGTGACATTTTATAAGCCATTTGCACACTATTCCTTTAATTTTCTCATGCTGTTTAGTAACGGAGAGACAATGGTTTCTCACACGCACGACACCACATATTCTCTGCCAAAGTGTCTTTTTCAATGATTGTACGAGCTTGTAATAAACATTTTGATTCTTCGTCGTCAACATTTTCAGATACCTGTAAATAAAATAAATCTATTATTTAGTATAAGTCTTACAATAACTATTTTTTACTGTAAGTTTTATTTGAAATCAAAAGAGAAAAATATTTCATAGTAATTGGTCATAGAAGAAAAACAGAAGTCTCATTCTCTAAATATTATTGATACAATATGTATAATATTTCTTTTTATCTATGCTAGAGTGAATTAATATTTAATCTCCAATATTTACAAACTGCAAACTAACCTCAATCTCTGTACATCTGCACCTTCCTTGTTTTCCATCTGTAGTTGTCAACAGTCTCGCTATTTTGTCTTTCTCCTTTATCCTAATAAATTTGCCTTTCTGCTTTCCTTGGAATTTATTTAGTTTTTTAGTGGTCTGTTGTTGTTGTTGCCAGTATGGTCAACCAGCATTGGTGCGCCTTTTATAAATCTGATAGTTTTCTTATTGTCAGGGTGTCTAGCGTTATGATCCACAGTTTGTGCACGAATACGGGCTAGAAGGTCTCTCTGTGCCTTAGTCTTGTCGGAGGACACAGCAATACCTCTTGGCAGAATGTTAGGTTTACTGATGATCTTCAGTATATCCTCCTGAGAGTTTAAACGAATCAACAAAGGGCGGGTGCGACCATCATCTTGTGCTCTACCAAGTCTTCTTACTTCAATATTTTGTAGGTTAACAGAGTTAATTCGTGATAGGATGTCTCTAGCAAGACCAGACTCAGAGAGCCCGTTGTCGTTCCTAGGGTTTTCAGGGACTTCGTAGACAATCAGATGACAATAGCGAAGTAGCCTGTTGTGTATTTCAGCCACCAACGAGTTAACGTCAGGTATAGGTGCAAGTGCGGAAGCTGATGCTTGAATATTGTCCTCAAGGACGTTTATACGGTTGATTAAATTACCAACCTGTTCACTAAGGTCACCTATTGACTCCAAGCTAGTATTGATACAATTACGCTGAGTAGATAGCTTACCCATGCGGTTACTAATACCTTCATTGTATTTCCGCATTTCCATTTGTATGAACGTGGTGAGATTGTTCATGGACTTTTGAAGGTCGCTTGTGAGGTTAGGATGATGGTCGAGTTGGCTGGGAGATGGTCCATGTGCGCCATCTCCATGGACATGTTAGGGGAGATTTAAATGCAGAATATGAGCATTATTATCACTGCTACTCTCAACGAGACTGCCGTGGACAGGCGAAGGCGGGCGCGAGCCACGGCAACATTTCAAGACTTCCTCGATGTCCGACATATTACGAGCAGCGCAGGACTTATGATACAATAAAGAGCAATACGCGCATTTGGTGCCCGATGACACGCTCTTGTTGCAGTAAGGAGAAATCTTTTTGTCACTCATTTCGCGGATATAACAGAAAAACAGCTCCGAAACCAGAAAAACGTGCGCACTATAGGTTATGGGTGAACACGCTAGAGCACTGAATAAGAAGGCGGAAAAAACACGCGGCCACAACGATGCTATTCGAAATCCGAACGAATCAGCAAGTAGGCCGAATAGATTTTAATGATTTAAAGGTAAAAATGTCTAGAATTCAACCAAATATTAATGCAGCCGTATATTTCACTGACCAACAATGTTTAATAAACTTTTAATAGCAATAATTATGGAGCAAGAGCAGAGGCCAATTTTACACTCTCGCGACACCTGGCGGAAAATGTGGCGCGTGTAATATGTGTTTAAGTAGTTTTTGCGTTTTATACGTTAATTATATCCTCAAAAATACGCTTAGATCTTACTACGACCGTCAAAGATGATTGTATCTGTCCAGAATACCTAAACCTTGTTTATATTAATGAAATGAATTACTTTTAACATTTATCATCTATATCATTTCATTATAACCCCTTCCAATACATATATGTGCTTGTTATTAAAGTGATTGAAGAATGAAAAATAATGACGGGTCAGTGGTACACCTAAAACCCAATATGTCCCGCTAGCTGTTTATTTTCAAAACTCTATATAATTGCCCTATATGCATATTTTCAAATAAAAAAACGCTGCAAACAAATTTGGCACTCAGCCTTCTTAAAGATGTATCAGTCATGTCATATTGTATATTATATTATATTGTTATGCATAGGTCAATATCTGTTGATGGATTTGGCAAATAAAATAAGTTATATATTATTGTACAGCAGATTTTCTTGAGAAATTCATAAGTGAATAAGTATTACAAATTCGTTAAAAGTATAAATGTTAAGTGAAAATTAAGTTTCTCCACACATATTGATTAGATTATATCAACTAGTGGTTGAGCCCAGATGAGCTACACATATACACATGAACGCAACACTCACCCACGCACGTATACACGTACATATACACATATACATACATACATATATACATACGCAATGCGCAATTTTTCTGAAAGTATAATTTCACTCCCCGTCATATAATTTGGTTTTCGTAAAATAAATTGCAAAAAATGTTATAAATCCATGCTTATATGTATATACTTAACAAATTATCACTGTAACTTTCAAAGGAAAATATAAAAAATCATTTAATATATCGTAACATTTCATTTTTTTTCTTCTTAAAAAGCAATGAATCTTATGGGTCGAAAATTTGCAGAATTATATAGATCTACATAAAAATAATATTCAGTAAAAATTTCATTGACTTTTATACTTTCATTTTTGAGTTATAGAGGCTAGAAAAAAAATGTCTAAACACAAAGTACAAATAAATGAAAAACGGTACATTTCACATTTTTTCCAGTCTCAAATTGAAGGATTTTATGAGTATTTTATTGCTTTCCAAAAAAACATTTCTTCATCGCATACTTTCAAAAAATCTAAATTTTCCAATTTTCAAATTTCGAAAAATGGCTATAAAATTAAAACGAGTCGAGCATATTTGCTGAAAGTTTTAAGCCCCTCCTAGGTATGGATAACCTTACCTTATTACGGGTAGATAAGTAATCATGTTCCATGAACCCACTCCAAGCAGATTAAAGGAGTCTTAACTTGTCTCACATGCTTTGTAGTTTGCAAAATTTGGATTCTTCAACAGTGCTTTATTCTTTATCTCTATGCATCAAACGAGACGTAGATTCAGAATGATTGAATATTTGAGTGAGGGACTTATAGTAAAAAGATGCAGTAGATAAAAATATATAGTATATTTATAACATAATTATAGTTCCTTTATTTTAATAGAGTATAAGATATACGAATATGTATCTCTATTGTTACGATTAAAAGCTTTCAAGAAGTTTTCAACATATAGCTAAGAAGATATGTGGCTAAACTTTGCTTTTTAGATAGAGGTGAGAAGATAAAGGGTAAATATACTACTATTAGAGGATAGCATTCTTACAGAATTTCTCTTTCTCTGAAGAAAGTTTACTGCGCAAGCGCAACGTGTAATGTGCATTAGCGTGGTGCATTATCCGATTTCTATCTCGCGGTATACTCTACGCGTGTGCATCCCTGCATAAGAAAGGTAAATCAAATATCGATTACCCCGAGCGTAATATGCAATTTCTTGAGTGCTTTCTAAGGGGACAAGACGGCAAGAAGGGGACCTCAAGCTGGATCTCTCGTATGCCTATAAACGCGAAGTAGCTTGCCTCGACCCTTACTTTCATACCGTGGTGCCCCATCGTTGCTGTTGCTGCTGTACTGCTGCAAGCACGCGCGCGTGGCTTTACTCCTCGCATAATACCTGCGATGCCAGATCAAATTTCCGTATAGACTGTACGCTAATACAATGAATGCAGCTGGTTATTATTTATGCATAATCGTTTGAATTTATTTTGCCTGTCGGTAGTAATTTGAAAATCCTACGAAGAGAAGTGAGTAATGAAAGTATACAAACAAGTATACGTTATACGGAAAATGACTGACAAACTCGGACAACAAATGCAATTAATTAGGCCATCGGAGCGCCACTAGTTATAACCTGTTTATATAATTAATATATATAGTCTAATGTATATTAAAAGTTCTTCTTGATTACAAATCTCTCTTAACAATGAAAAAAATTAGCCTTAATTGCTAAAATAAAGACCAAGTTCTTCCTTTGATACAAGATGCTTCGATAATCTGACTGCTCAACATGAAATCGTCCAGTTTATGCTCTATAACTCTTGCATCCTATTTTTAAGAATATAAACTAACAACTTAAGAAAATAAATATTTTCCACATTTACAGACTTAATGCGCTTCGATATATAAGACAATATATCGACAGACCTTACGAAAACTAGTACATTTCAAACTGACCCGAAGAGTAGCACATTTCAGCACTTTTCACGAAGAGTTGCACATTTGGAAATCTCCCACAAAGACTAGCACATTTCACCATTCCCCCACGAAGATTAGCATAATAATTCGTCGTTCACCCACGAAGACTAGCACTTTTCATAATTTTCCCACAAAGACTAGCACATCTGAAAATTGACCAAAATTTGACCAAATAAAGTGACTGATCTACAATTTCACTTTAAGGTGATGCTAAACCCTCTTGTTACCGTAAAATACGGGGAACCACTTTTTTCATTCAATATTTAATTTTGAGAACATATCTCTCTGAAAAGTTGTGGTTTTTGAGTAGGACAATAACGTTTCATAGAGATATTTACTCAAAATTAAAAATAAAATAAGAAACGTGGTTCTTCATATTTGTCAGTGACTGGTGGCTTTAGCATCACCTTAAAGTATTTAATCTTGCAATATGACACTATAGACTATTCATTGCCCAGTAAACATTATTGAATTGGTTGAATTGCAAATTCAAACAGCAATGGTAGCAAACCAAAAGCTAGTCCAGATGTTTTGGATTGTAATTATCCCGTACTCAAAATTAACATTGATGCTTAGAATTGTTTGAAAATAATGTTTGTTTGATTAAGGTTTTCTTATTAAAAATTTCAAGCACATCTGATTCTCTGAAGATGCAATCAAATAGAAAAATAAAATGATATACTAGCTGAACAATATATAATATAATAATAATGTACTTTACAAGTACCCGTGTAAAAAATAAAGTCTGGTACAAGTCTGGCAAGAGTCTGGCTCAAAAAGTCTTGCGAAAGTCTGGCTATTGAGGCTACGCCAGACGATACGCCGTCGCCACCGCCGTAGCTGGCAGCGTGCCGCAAGATCATTCAAGACGTTATAGCCGCGTCGGGAGAATTTCGCGACAAAGTGCTCGGTGCTGATGTTAATATCAGCTTTAACGTCATTCCCCTTTTTCTTACCGAGTAGCTCGCATATAACGTTCCCCCGCGCGCGCTTGCAGAGAGAAAGAGAGAGAGAAAGAGAGAGAGAGAGAGAGAGAGAGAGAGAGAGAGAGAAAGAGAGAGAAAGGGAGCCTCCGCTTCCGTGCACGGTGCAGGCTTTCAATGAAAAGTGGCACGCTCGCTTGGCAGCAAGAAGCTGCGCGTGGGCGGGAGCAAGGGTGGGAACAGGTGGATGAACATAAAGAAGAAAAAGTAGGGGCCGCGCGCTTCATATGGAGGTAAAAGAAAGCGCGTTGATAAGCGCTGGGGCGGGAGGAGTTGCCGGCTATATGAAAGTCGCTGATGCCCGGGGCTCGGATACATGTTGCGCATGCGGCCTTAATTATATGTCGCGCGAGCGTAGCAAGGAGCAATCGAGTGCAACGAAGCTAATTCGTGTCCTCGGGCCAAAGTCAAGAATTCCAGCTGCATGGAGAGCGTGCGCGGGCGAGTAGACCCACGGGCATCTTCTTGCAACTACTATCCTTTCCCTCGTCCCTTTGAGGGGCGCACGCGAAAATTTACAGCCCATGGCTGTTTAGCTCATTTGTCACTTCAGCGCCCGTCGGCTTCTCTGTAGCTACTGCCGCCACTATAGTGCCACAGTCTGCTGCCTTTTTAGTATACATTATCACGCGACACCACGTAGTTTGCACATCCTCCTACGGATTAAAAAGTAGGATAATGCTTACGCTGCTTTTGCCTTTTAACGATCTCTCTCTCTCTCTCTCTCTCTCGCTCTCTCTCTCTCTCTCTCTCTCTTTCTCTCTCTCTCTCTCTCGCTCTCTCTCTCTCTGTCTCTCACAACACAACGCATCACAACACAACACAACACAACATAACACGCATAACACAACACAACACAACACAACACAACACAACACAACACAACACAACACTATTGATAAAGTGGCCAGTTTTTAACTACTTAGAACTTCTTTGTAAGAACTTCTTCTTCTTCTGGGAATCGATAGTTCCTTAAGGTGGTCACATTACCTGCACCCCCCTTAATTACTGTGTCTGTAATAACCGTGGCCAATCTGGTAAAATGCCAGAAAAAATACATGTATAAAATGTGTGTCACCTGTAACTCTTTCAAAATTAACCGTGAAAAAAGATTTTTTTGCCCATCTGAACGAAAATGGCCACTTTTTTCCCTGAAAAGCAAGACCAAAATTACACTTTTTGCCCGCAAAAATGATTTACGGGAAAAAAGTGACTTCACTAGAAACTAGTCCAAATTCCTTTATAGGCCAGGAGAATTACGACGAAATCTTTCAAATATGGCTCTAACGTGACGTAACTTTGATAACTATTGGAATCGCTCGGGAATGGTATACCTATTGAAAATATCGAGGTGCGCCAGCTTGAAAAGGTGTGCTATTTGCATAAACAACGAAAAAGTGAAAAAAAATGCGAAAATCGCATATAACTCGGTAAGTATGCATTTTACAGAAAAAATGTATGCATACAAATTTGTTCGTTATGAAATTTTCTACAAGATAGAGTTGGTCAGATATCCGTAGATTTGAAATGTTCGCTGCAAAATGCTCGAAAGTGCAAAAAGAGTAGGTAAATAACAAGGTAATTTTAAATTATTTATTTAACAATGAAAAAATAACCCAATCACGCCATAAATTTAGAGAAAAGTACTTGACTGCAATACAAAACGAGAGCCGCAAGGCCGATTAAGATCGGACTGACAGTTTTTGCATAATGCAATTGTTAAGTAACCTACCTGGAAAAAAATACCTTTTTTTTAATTTTGTACCAGGCTCAAAGTTATGAATATTTTTTTGCGCCCGCACTTTTACACCTTCTTGGATCCTTAAACTATCATACACAATTGCTATCTTAACCATTTTTCACTTTTTAATAACTTTTTGAGCGGTTTTAAAAAGTTTGAAAAATTTGGCTTTTAAACAAATAAGCCTGTGAAGCGGGATTTTCGAGTGGGAAAAAACCGGAAAGTATAGGAAAATAGTACTCGAAAAGACGCTTCTTTTAAAAAAAATCATCCAATTCGGTCCAGTAGATGTTGAGACATTGACTTCCAAAGTCGGAAAGGATATGCGGCGTAACGGTTAATGATGTAAACATAAATTATATACCAATCAATAGGTTTTTCCGAGATATTTTCGTATCTGATTTCAAACATTACATTGCACGTGTGCATCACGCACAAAAATTTGCATAAACATTGTGTAGTGCGCGCTCGGAGCCGAAATTCGGAGGGGTGGGGATAGGCTGCGAAACTTGAAATCGTCGCTTCAAAATCGGCGCGCTCGCTTCAGGATGATATATCTCGGCTTCTACTGCACCGATTTTGACGATTTTTTTTAAATTGGGGTAGATAAACGAGAGGATTTTAATTTTCATAGTTACACTTATCAATTTTAAAAAATAAACAATCGGTGGTCGATTTTCAAAATCAAGCATTTTTAAATGTTGTTAAAAATTAGTGCTAATCATAATATCCTTATTGGGCATATATTGTTAATTGTAAATTAGTATTAAATTGAAGAATTAATGCGTAATAATGTTATAAATTAATTTAATTGTTATTTAATGCATATAGTACATTGAATAACAGGAGATAAGGTATAAATAATCGTAAAATATTGACAATTTCATTAAATTTACATAATTTACAGAATTTATTTATAATACAAGTTCATTTATTACATTAATTGGCATCCTTTTTTTACACGGAATTTCGTCGTCGCTGTCTTCGTTGTCGGAAACGCATTCGTTAGCTGTTAATATGTCTGTATTTACATGGAATTGTACATCATTGTCGCCATCAATATCAAGTTCGCTACTATCTTCTACATCTATATTACTGTCTAATACATTTTCTTCGCAATTTTTACAAGTTTGACCGTGGCATCCTGCGCAATCATCGGAACATTTTAATCCGTGTTTTACATAACTACAAGATTTTGTGCAGCCCTTTGTACATTTACAACTGATGTCTCGTAATATATTGTCAGGAACTAGTAAATCAGTCGTATATGTTGGTTGTAATTTATTATCCCTAACACTCCAACCCCATTGCGTCGGGTCCAACGAATTACCGAGCCATTGTTGCACTTGATAATTTGCTCTAAACGTATGCTGTTTTGCAGCTAATTCAGTTGGCGGAAGCATAGCTAAATTAAAAGCTTTCTTCGTAGAGCTACTTTTAAAACATAAATATCTTAGATCATTTAATTGTAAATTACTAGATTTCCTGCCCCCATACATAGCTGCAATGATTTTTGTGCCGGTGTTTTCAATTTCTTGTGCAGTTGCATTTGTTTTATTAAAAATTAAAGCTTCTTCAATTAAGCTTGTATTTTTTTCTAATAATTTTATAATTTTAGCTCTTCCTTGTTTGAAAAAAGCAGATATAGTATCACATCCAGTGAAAGCGTGAATAAAAGCAATCAGATTTTTTAAATTTTCAGGGTAACCATCAAATATGATAAAGCTATTAGCAGCGTAATATTTAATTACATAAGTTACATAACGATCAAGAATGACTTCAAAAGTTTCTTTTTGTGGCCACACAACCTTATGCAATAAAAATCCTCCATCAATTACATGATAAGAATTATCTAACGATGGCTCGTCGTACATAGGTTGAAAATGATCATACAATTTAGATTTCTCAGTTTTACGCATTATACCATTGTCAAACATATAAAGTGGATAATGCGCCAATTCATATGCAAAACAATCTTTCAACTCGGTTTTACCCTCCATTGCTATACTAATTCTTTGAAATATTAATGCAGGGTTGATAATGACATTTTCATTTTTTAATTTAATAGAATGAATAGCTCGAAGTGGCATTACTCGATTTTTTCGTTGGAATTTAGCGCGTTAAAATTATTTCCGACAATATTATTCATAATTTTTAACCCGATATCCAGAGCATTGTGACAATTAATATTTTCATTACCTTTAATACCTGAGCTAAGTGAAACAATTGCATCAGAGACTACGAATGGATCATAAGAAGAGAAAAACTTCTAACATTAAGTCTAACGCACGATTGTCTTCTTGAATTCGTGAAGGTCTAGCATCAACGTGTTGTTCTGAAGTAGTAAAAGCTACGTTACAAAAGAATTGCATTGAATTACTGATATCGATAAGGAAAGGCATTGTCAATACCCATTTGGCAAGAACTGAATCAGTTATTCCTCGACCGTGTGTAAGCCGACCGCTGCTTTTCATTGAACGCATCAAAACATGTTCTATAGACATATCAGACCAAATGCCGCTCCAAAATTTATCTGATCTTCTAATAGTGAAAAAGCCCTCTGTCGTAAATTTTTCATATTCTAGTGGATCCATTTTTTTCGAGTTCATACATGTCTTGCAAATACAGTTGATAAGATTTCGCGTATAGATAATGTCCACTGGCATGGAAAAATGGCAACATTTTTCGAACGCTTTCGAGGTGTAACTTCCAATTACCTATTCTTTCAGCCTGAATAAACTGTTTCATCACTGTTACCATGTCGTAGTATTGTAGCCATAATTTCGCAGTTGGACCACGCTGTTTCAATTCTTCAACATGTCTTAAAAATTTATTATAAATATTCAAAAAATTTTCTTCGTCAATGCTTGTTAAAGTACTATCTTCTAAAGTCAATTTATCATCTATAAGTGCGTTTTCATCATTCGTTAAATCAAAAGAAGATAACATTATTTTTCCTAAAGCCAAGTGAGCCAAAATATGGCCTCTGACAGCTCTTGAATAAGCATGACCGTTTAAAATTTTGTCAACAGAATTTTCGGCAAAAATTGTACAAAAAAGCTCTTTAAGACCGCTTCCATCCATAATAAATCCAATAGTTCCCATAAACGACATTAAAAGATGAAATCCACCTAATCTAACAATTACTAAAGATAACTCGTCCTTACAACGTTATATTATTTCTCGAGCTTTGTAATACAACGGTTGATCAAAAGTGACAAAGCAATGCTTTTGGTCTATTTCACTACTTTTTAAGCGAGCCTGATTTAAAACAGTATAAATAGTATCATAATTACTCGGCTGAGCATTGAAAACGGTAAAAAAAGTATTCTGCCTTTTGCATAACTTAAGTGGTTGGTTATAGATTCCATGTAGACGTTCCACCCCAGAAAATCTGTCGAATATCTATGCTTGCCGTAGAGCCATAGAAAATCAGTTTTAGATAATTTTATGTCAAGTGATACAGGGCGTATTTTATCTAAATCTTGAACAATGATATTTTCCATTCCAGAACGACTAGGTTTGTGAAATATTTCGAAATCAATTTTACCGAATCTTCCGATTTCTTGAGAAGGTGTTCGTAAGGATAATCTATTAATGAACTTCTACGAATAGTAGCAACAATAAAATAGTTTTGGCCTGAAATTTTTCAATTTAATACTAATTTACAATGAACAATATATGCATAATAAGGATATTATGATTAGCACTAATTTTTAACAACATTTAAAAATGCTTGATTATGAAAATCGACCACCGATTGTTTATTTTTTAAAATTGATAAGTGTAACTATGAAAATTGAAATCCTCTCGTTTATCTACCCCAATTTAAAAAAAATCGTCAAAATCGGTGCAGTAGAAGCCGAGATACATCATCCTGAAGCGAGCGCGCCGATTTTGAAGCGACGATTTCAAGTTTCGCAGCCTATCCCCACTCCTCCGAATTTCGGCTCCGAGCGCGCACTACACAATGTTTATGCAAATTTTTGTGCGTGATGCACACGTGCAATGTAATTTTTGAAAGCAGATACGAAAACATCTCGGAAAAACCTATTGATTGGTATATAATTTATTTTTACATCATTAACCGTTACGTCGCATACCCTTCCCGACTTTGGAAGTTAATATCTCAACATCTACTTGACTGAATTGGATGATTTTTTTTTAAAAGAAGCGTCTTTCCGAGTACTATTTTTCTATACTTTCCGGTCTTTTCCCACTCGCAAATCCCACTTCACAGGCTTATTTGTTTAAAGGCCAAATTTTTCAAACTTTTTAAAACCGCTCAAAAAGTTATTAAAAAGTGAAAAATGGTTGAGATAGCAATTGTATATGATAGTTTAAGGGTCTAAGAAGGTGTAAAAGTACGGGCGCAAAAAAATATTCATAACTTTGAGCCTGGCACAAAATTAAAAAAAAGGTGTTTTTTTCCAGGTAGGTTACTGAACAATTGCATTATGCAAAAACTGTCAGTCCGATCTTAATCGGCCTTGCGGCTCTCGTTTTGTATTGCAGTCAAGTACTTTTCTCTAAATTTATGGCGTGATTGGGTTATTTTTTCATTGTTAAATAAATAATTTAAAATTACCTTGTTTTTTACCTACTCTTTTTGCACTTTCGAGAATTTTGCAGCGAACATTTCAAATCTACGGATATCCGACCACCTCTATCTTGTAGAAAATTTCATAACGAACAAATTTATAAGTATACATTTTTTCTCTAAAATGCATACTTACCGAGTTATATGCAATTGTTTCCGGGAAAAAATGCGATTTTCGCTTCGCCCGCTCAGGCAGTAAGCTCACCCGCGAGAAAAATATTCGACTTTTTGCCCTTGTTACATAATGTACTATTAGTTTGGTCCTGTGAGCTATGTGAAAAAGTACCGTTTTTTTGACAATCACCAATATGCCCTGTAGGGATCGCATTATTATAGCTAAAGGGGGCAGGCATGGGTTAAACCCAAAAAAAGAATTCTTTTTTACTAGTCCAGGGAATTTATTGTGTTTAGAAGCAATCATTCTGAAAATACTTATACTATCTATATATACTTAGTAGTAACTTACAATAAATCACTATTTTCAATACCATATTTATTAAAGTTACTGTGTTCCTCGCACGATTGCAGGTGACATGATAAACGAAAATTTTTTGAAACGACGGTTATTCAGCTCCTTATGACATGTAGTATAAAAAGAGCAAAGCACTTTTTCGTTAACATTTCTTTTATTATTGTTTTTGGAGACCTAGCTAATTTTTTGAAAATTTTTTATTTTAATTTCTTTTTAAATAAGTTGGGTCTCCGAAATAAAATAATAAAAAATATTTTATCGAAAAAGTGCTTCGCTCTTTTTGTAATACATGTCAAAAAGAGTCGAATAAGCGTCGAAAGAAAATTTTTTGTCCATCATGTCACCTAGAATCATACGATGAACAAAGTTTCTTTAATAAATATGGTATTGAAAATAATGATTTATTGTGACGTGTAGGATAAAGATTTTGAGGTTTTACAACCGTAAAAATTAATATATGATTATCGATAGCATAAAGATTTTCAGAATAATTGCTTTAAAAAATAAAAAGTTCTCTGGACTCGTAAAAGAAAAATCTATTTTTTTGGGTTTAATCTAGGCCTACCTCCTTAATGAAAGGTGAAAAACTACACTTTTTTCGAAATATTGAAAATAGTTATTTTATTGCTAAAATCAACAGCAATTTTTTTGTCCGAAGCTATTAAAGCCGTCACCATGCTGATTACAATGAGAAAGTAAGGAAACATGCGCGGTGATGTATTTGTTCATGACCGGTAATAGACTGATTTAGTACCAAATAGCATATTATGCTACAAGTGCGAAAAGTGTGGTTTTTATGCGGTGAAGCCGGCGAACAAGTACTGTGCATCTCACAGGTATGTAAAATGTACGCACGAGTTGCACGCGATATTTTTTACAATAATGTGCATAAAATTCGTCACAATTATACTGCATAAAGTACCTCCTCAACCGTTAGATGTATTTAGTTGGAGATAAGGTACGGGTAAAGGACGGTATGCAGGGGCGGAAGAGACGGGGACCAAGGGCGGAGCCCCTGATGGGGATACAGGGAATGAATCCCCTGCCGGGGGGTTGGGGGCGGTGTGTATGTATGTATATGTATGTGTGTGTATGTGTGTGTATGAGAGTGTATATGCGTGCCTGCGTGCGTGGGTGCGCTCGTGCGCGTGTGTGCGTACGTGTGCATGTGTGTGTGTGTGTGTGTATTAGTATGTGGCATATCACCATTCGTTCAATCTGCGGTATCACTTTCCCAAACTTTACACAGATGTTTGCTATCAATGTCCGATGTGCGCTTGAAAGTTTCAGCAAAAATGGTCGAATAAATCTTTTTATAGCCATTTTAAAAATTTAAAAATTTTCCAATTTCGGTGTTTTGAGTTTTTTTTAATGCAGGAATGGTTTTTGGGCAGCAAAGATTTTACAGAATAAAGTACTCATAAAAGAGATAGTCTGTTTCTAATCGTAACGCGCAAGATAAGTCTTTTCTCTTAGGACTCATCGATATATGAGATTTACTATTCTACACTTCTAACCAACTTTACGCATTACATTGCACGAGAAAATCCAAAGATAATGTTAGGTATTCAAAATATTATTATTTTGCAATTTCTTAAATATTATTTAATTATGACATAATTTACTTTTGCTGAATTGAATCTATATCTATATAATATAGCATAGAAAAATTATAATTATTATACTATTTTGATAGTGGAATTTGTAAACTAGTATTTGTTAAATAGTAGTAAAATTTTTAAATGAGTGACTAGAAAATAATGCATTTTTGTATCTTATGTATTTTTTTGCAATCAAGAAAATAAACAATAATTCAAGCTTTTATAGGTATAGATTTCATTTAATTTTATAGTAAAATTGATTTTTGAATCAATGACACATCTCTGACCAAAGACACCATGCTATACGATATACGATAATATGTTTATTGAAAAATATTAATTTTCTAGTAGGGCACAAATCACTAAATGAAAATAGTTAGTCAGGAAAATAATCATGATGGGAGGTACTGCGCAGCTCTTCCTTATTTATATAATAATTTTAATTAAATTCTCTTTAAGAAAGCATAGTGCCAAAGCAGTTGGCAGCGCTCTTTTCCTAGGGTGCAAAAGATTTTCTCCCACCGCAGCGGGAAAAGACTTCCTCCCGATACTCTAAGACGCTCGAAATGCTCAGTTTTCATTTGCTTTACAGGCATGGAAACGGATCTTCTTAATGCACGTGTTATAAAAAATAATGTTGTTCAACGCAGGCATGAAATGGACTCTTTTTCATGCCTTATATAATATTTAACTTATATAATCTTCTCAGAGAATATGTATTAAAGCATTTGTTCTGATTTCGAACTTATTCATTTTTAATAGAGGTTGCTCTTCTGCCTCCTTCCCACATCCGACGTATACCCGATAAAATTATGTTTTATAAAACATTATTTAAAATGCAAAATATATCTATATATACGATATTTATGTATATTCAAATATATCTATCAATTTAAACTTTAACATGTTCTATAAAACATTTTTTAATGAGTATACAAACTAAAGTAATCGTAAAAATTTATTCTTAGAAGTGAAAAATTAATTTATTTATATTAAATAATTTTAAATTAAAAACAAAAATTGTATGTAATAAGAATTCTTTTTCATTTTCACTTAAGTTTTTTATTATTACTTTTGTTAAATAAAAGGAAATGAAATGCTTTTTTATCTTTTAAGATTATATATATAAAATATTACTACATCATGTCTTGAAGTAATATTAAATAATCATGTTATTAATTATATTATTACTTTTATGATTAGCTAATGTGCTTTGATTACATTATGAAATTTTTAATTTTCTTTTAATAAATAGCTAAAATGTCATTTCTATTTTAATAAATATAATTTAGAATATGAAACATTCAAACTTTGAAGTGGAAAGGTAGCTTAATCGAAATAAATAAGTTATTAACCAAATTTTACAACTTATACAATGCACGCAATATTTGTAACATATTTATAATACTTTTAAATATTTGATGAAGGATAATAATTTAAATTTGGATTAATTTTCTACCTTTCA
Organism: Gastracanthus pulcherrimus; assembly: GCA_949152435.1. Taxonomy (NCBI): domain Eukaryota; kingdom Metazoa; phylum Arthropoda; class Insecta; order Hymenoptera; family Pteromalidae; genus Gastracanthus; species Gastracanthus pulcherrimus. Next base: position 132,053,186 of record OX424574.1, on the reverse strand, counting down.
CATTAATATTTCAGAATCCTGTAATAGTATATAACATGGTACGTCTTCCCAATTTTTGAAAATTTCTAAATCACCTTCTTTCCCAATAAAATTGTAATGTGGTTAAAATTACCCCACAAAACATGGTTCCAACAAAATGGTCTATTTCATTATTTAATTTATTGAAATATAAACTTTTATCTATAGAATGTAAATAATTTTCATATTCTTCTTCCTGTTCTAAATAGTTATCAATTTGGTCGTTTAAATCTTGTAAAAATTCTGCATTTTGTAAATCTTCCAACTCTATGTAACAATTTTGAATTGAATTACACTCCAGAATATCATCAATTTGATCATCTAAAACTTCTAAAAATTCTAAGTTTTGTAAAGTTTTGCCTGAACCTCCAAGATCATCTATAAAATAAATTTTGTTCTTACTATTGGTTAAATTGTCAAAGATAAATTTTATTTAATTGCTTATACATAGTATAAAACATTTATTTACTATAACAAATTAGTTTGAATTGTTTGATTATTTATTACAGTTTCATCTGGTTCAGGTAATCCGAATTATTTACAACATTAATCCTCTATCATTAAGATTTCATTTATATGACATAATGCTTTAGTTTCTTTGTATTCTTTAAAGTCTTCAGGATTGTTTAAATTTTTCCCAAATAGAATAAGCTTGAATATTTTCAGATAATAAAAACCATGCGAAAAATTTACATAGTTGAAATGGCAACATTATTTTGCAAGCTTATTAAAAAATATTATAAATTTGTGAATCGTGTTCTACCAATCCCATACATATAGTAGTTTCTTTATACGTGTTATATGTAGTGCTGTTGTATGTGCGTTATTCTTGGAATGAAGTTGCACCTTTTGTTCTATTCAATATTTTTATTATCTTTGAAACAATCCTACCTATATACCTTTTTCGGGTTTTTATAGGATATCCCCACCACCTCTGTATGGAGGTATTTGATCCTAACGAACGCATCCTAATTCCCCACACGAAGGAAAACTCGTTAGAAAAACCTTCGCCAGGACGCGGTACGGTAAGGAAATCAACTCGCTAAGTCAAGTATCATTCCTTACCTACCGGAAAAAACACTATTGTTGATGCCCTTGGTTGTGCAAGCGGTCACCCATCCATGTACAACCGCGCCGCAACGCTGCTGAACTTCCGTGAGCGATCCACCACGCAACCACTGACCACACCAATGGTGACGGTTTTTATTCTATTCAATATTAATTTTAGATAAAACCGTTCGCTATCTTTAGGAGAATACATTTAGACTGCCTATTGAATACTTTATGTATTTTCTTTTAAATCATAATTAACTTTCTAAATTAAGTGGTCACCTACACTCGCATTATCGAACAATTCAAAATCGAGTTTATTACATTTTCTGAATGTATAGCATTTCAAAAGCTGTTGCAACGCCGTTACCCTAAGCGGGTCCTGGGCGTAGTCGTCCAGAGCGGACGGGTGGGTGCCTATCACCACTACACAGCGCGTCCTCAGGTTGCGGATAGAGGAACGACCCCTGAGAAAGAGGTTAGCTGCGAATAAAGCGAATAAGCAGTCGCGGACAGCCGATAGGCCCAGGCGTGGATGTGATGAGCCCGCACTGGCGAACGCATTCATCTAGAAACACTACGCAAGCACCGCAACAACTACAAACACTTTACAAAATCTCCTATCTTACTTTCTTCTTCTACCTTACTCTGTAATCTATCTCTTTTACCACACATTTCAAACAAAAAATGGGCCAAAAATCCTGCTGTCGTGGAGGATGCGGGAGCGATGACAACTGCCCTGAGAGGGGATGTGTAGAATGATTCGCCACCTGGTCTTACATGGCAACGAAGCCAGCGAAGGCGCGCTGCCTTGCAGGGGGGCGTTAGGATATGAGAATGAAACCGAGTGTGTCTGACGACGAGTTGACTATGTCCTCGCCAAAGTCAGAAAGCTCTCATACTTAGGTCTAGGGAGGTATGAGGGTTATCACCCCCAGACTGATGGACTCACCTGCGATCGGAACAGGATCCAAAACGCGCGGGTTTAACTTACTATCATGGCTCAAAGAAAACAAAACCAAACCAAAACGAAAAGAAACTTAAGGGTGGGAACCTGGAATGTACGCAGTCTACACAGAGCAGGCGCGTTCCGGGAAATCATAAATGAAACTGAGAGGTACAATTTAGATTTGGTAGCAATACAAGAAACCCGATGGAAAGATAACGCGATGCTAGGATCCGGTAACTTCACCTTTTTATATGGGGGCGCGAGCGGGCATTCTCTAGGCACCGGATTTCTTGTTAACAAAAGCATCATACATTCCGTTAAAAGTTGCAATTTCGTGAATGACCGACTCTCGTATATCATCATCGAAGGAGCGTGGTATAATTACGTGGTTATTAACGTCCACTGTCCCACGGAGGACAAAGAGGAAGAAGTCAAAAATCTTTATTATGAAACTTTAGAGCAATTAATCGACCAATTCGCGTCTTACGACACCAAAATAGTAGTGGGGGATTTCAATGCTAAAATAGGGAGAGAGGAAATGTTTAGGCCCACCATAGGCAAAGAAAGTCTGCACGAAACCAGCAATGATAACGGTATTATGGTCATAAATTTCGCAGCCGCAAAAGATCTTATAGTCAAGACCACGTGCTTCAAGCACAAGGATATACACAAGGCAACGTGGACATCGCCGGATGAGGCCACGCACAATCAAATCGATCATTTTCTTATTGATAAGAGGCGCCACACGAATGTACTCGACGTAAGGACCTATAGGGGGGCGGATTGCGACTCAGATCATTATCTAGTAGTGGCCAAATTAAGAGCCAGATTAGTAGCCGGTCAAAATAGTAAGCGAGCGAACAAAGTAGAAACCTTTGATATTGGAAAACTACGAAGTGGGATAGAGCGAATCAAGTACCAAGTAGAAGTTAGCAACCGATTTCAGGCGCTCGAGGAAACAGATGAACAGACGGGAGTAGATGACGATCCGAACAGGTTGTGGGGGGCTATCGAAAAAACTATAAAAGGGGCCGCGAACAATGTACTGGGTAAGAAAAAAAGGCCGAAGAGCAAACCATGGTTTGACGAAGAGTGCCAACTCTGGTTTGAAAGGCGCAAGAAGACTAAATTAGATAGTGTACACAATGAAAGCGGTAGGGCCGTAGAAGAATACCATGAAATAAGAATACGTGTGATTTACAGAAACAAGAAGTGCGAGTATCAGAAAAATGAAATTAGAAAAATAGAAACTAATAGTAGGGAAAATAACCCGCGCGAGATGTACAAAGGAATAAACGCTATTAGGAAGGGTTTTTAGAGTAGATCGCAGTTAATGAAAGATAAGGACGGGAACCTCGTGACAAGCGAAAATGAACTATTGAAATTATGGAAAGATTATTTCGATAAGTTATTAAACGTGCATGAAAACTCCGAGGAAATGGGAGACGAAATCCACACTGCTGAACTCCATATGGACGAAACGACCTACAAAGAAGTAGAGGCCGCGATCAAAAAGCTAAAAAACAATAAGGCCGCAGGAAACGATTCCAGCTGAACCAGCTGAACTACTTAAATATGGAGGCACCGCGCTTACATCTAAAATTTTTTATCTAGTATGTGCTATTTGGAGAAATGAAACAATACCAGAAAATTGGAAAGAATCCATCATCATACCGATCTTTAAAACGGGAGATAAAACAGACTGCAATAACTACCGGGGAATCTCACTTTTAGCTACCTGCTACAAAGTTCTGTCAAACGTAATACAGGCCAGACTCACACCATTCGCGGAAGATATAATAGGAGATTATCAGTGTGGATTCCGGCGCAACAGGTCAACGAACGATCAAATGTTTACCATAAGACAATTATTAGAGAAAAAGTGGGAATATTGCGAAACTATACACCAGCTATTTGTGGACTTTAAGAAAGCGTACGACTCTGTCAAACGAAGCAAAATGTATGAAATCCTAGTGCTCCTTGGCGTACCAAAAAAACTCGTAAAATTAATTCAAATATGTCTGAACGGAAGCACTGGAAAGGTCCGAGTAGGCGGTAATGTATCCGAATCATTCATGATACGCGACGGTTTGAAGCAAGGTGACGGGCTTTCAACGGTACTCTTTAACCTGACGCTAGAGCATGTTGTTAGAAAAATGCAGGCTAGCGAGCTAGGCGCAACACTCAACGGAACAACGCAAATTTTAGGCTATGCGGATGACTTGGATATAGTGGGAGATAATGGTGAAACGGTGGCGAGAAATGCTGAAATCCTTATAAATGCGGCTAAAAACACGGGGTTAGAAGTGAGCGAATCGAAAACGAAATATATGATCATGGAGAAACTGGGCATTCGCGAAAGAGAGGGGGATCTCAGAGTCGGAAATTTCACGTTTGAAAAGGTTAGCGAATTCAGATATTTAGGTACAACTATAAATGATCGAAACGAAATTAAAGCCGAGATTAATAAGAGACTTCATTCGGGTAATGCCTGCTTCTACGCTGTGAACAGATTACTTAAGTCAAAGCTACTGTCAAAAAATGTCAAAATAAGGATATATAGGACTATAATAATGCCGGTAATCTTGTATGGGTGCGAAACCTGGGCGCTCACTAAAGCGGAAGAAAATCGTTTTAGGGTATTTGAAAATAAGGTTCTGCGGAAAATATACGGGCCAAAGAAAGATGAGGAAACTGGGGAGTGGAGGAAACCGCACAATGACGAGCTACATAATTTGTACACGTCACCAAATATTAACAGAATAATAAAATCACGGAGACTAAGATGGGCAGGGCACGTGGCAAGAATGGGCGATGATCGTACAGCAGCGCGCATAATGAAAGGAAAACCGAAAGCAACGCGACCTCTTGGTAGACCTAGACGCAGATGGGAGGATAACGTAAAATCAGACGTAACTGAAATTGGGCGGGAAGGCGCGAAATGGATGGGGTTGGCACAAAATAGGGAAACGTGGAAGGCTTGCGTAGATGAGGCGATGAACTTTCGAGTTCGAAATGCCATTTAAAAAAAAAAAAATAGCATTTCAAAAGTATTCCCTCAAAATTTTAAATACATCGACCTGTAAATTTCGGAGCTATGCAATTTTGAGTGAAGCCGCTTATATTGTCTATAAACAATAATTGAAACTTTAAATGCGTATATCTCGGAACCACGTTTTTTGAGCCGTGACAAAATATTCTCAGATTGGCTGAATCGATCGGTCCCAAGTTTTAATCAGTTATTCAGAACATCAACGACGTGTGCTGGATCGGTGGTTTTATTCAATCCGTTAATTATTTTTTTTAATACGGCCAAGAACCGACCATTTAAAAAAAAAATTCTTCAAATATCCGCCATTTTGTTAAAAATCAAAATTTTTGAACAACTTCTTTGATTTCGGATGATCCAATCCATCACAATCTTTGACACCGCAAGAGGCCCTTTTTTACATTTCACGGGATTGGCTATAAGTCACTTATTTATAAATATTTTGCCATACAAAAAATACTGTAATATCTTGAAATATGTAGTAATTGAATAAAAAAAGAGTTATCAAAAAATATTTAAACCTGTTTTCAAAAATCATTCATAAGAATGACATTGTTTTTGGACTTTGCGAATGTAGGTGACCCCCTAAAAGTATAATAGTCAGCTAAACGTAATACAGTATCCTCTGCCACATAAAAGGAATTCTTTTATTCGCCAAGCTGCTTCTATTGGACTTAAATATCTACCATCTATGAATTGTGAAATTTCATCATAAATTTCTGAATTTCTGCTCTATCGCTACCTTTATGAATATAATCGAAAATATATTTTATATTTTTTTAATAAATAACTGTTATAAGGTACTACCATATAATTGTCTACTGGAATAAGTTGATTATTTTTCTTAAGTTTATATATAATTATTAGAAATATTATTTCTTCTTTTATATTCTGGATATCCAGCATCTTTAAATTTGGTATATTCTTGAAAAAGTTCAGGAAAATTTTTTTTACAAACTTTTTTATCTTTATCATAACACGGACAGGTTGCGTTATATCGACGCTTGAAAATTATTCCGACGCAGAATAACACGTGAAATGATTTTGTGGCGAAAAGTAACATCTTCTACTTTTGGGGCAAAGACTAACGCTTTCAAAATTTTTGCGACAAAAACTTATACATGGAATGATTTTGCGACAAAGAGTAAAACTTTCTTTGTTCTATAATAATCAGAATTACCATTTATGCAACTTTACAACTTTGCAACATTATAGAAAATGCTAGTTTTCGCCTCAAATACATTCGATGCTTTTCGTTGAAAAAAGCTGAGTCGCTTTATTCTTCGTTGGAAAATTGTAGTTGGTGTTACTTTTCGTTGGAAAAATCCAAGTCGTGCTACTTTTCGTCGGAAAATTTGATCGTGTTAGTCTTCGCCGCAAATCGGATAGGCGTTACTTTTGTAGGGAGTGTCGATATGGTCCATTTAGCATATGTTTTATTACTAACTTTTTAAGTATTTCATCATTAGATGTTATTTCAATAGATATATGCTTATTGATATTTTTTGGAATAATAATTTACTATTGTGATCCAGTGTTATAATAAGATGCGCATGAGATAGATCTGCATGAGGTAGACCTCTTTTTTGGAATTCAATTGTGTATACGTAAGCTATAACTTTACCGAAAATAGTTCCTGGTGGAAAATTGGTCAAAACTTCTTTAAGTTCCTTCCGTTTTGGATTCCATGTTATTGTAATAAATAAATCAGGTCTCCTGTACATCTTATTATTGCCATAGCATCTTGATAGTGCTGTTGTATATATCTCAGACTACCAATGTAAGTAGCTGGCGATATAAACAAGTTTCCTTATCATTCTTTATTTTCAAAGTTTTTAGAATCATTTGACGCGTTACACAGAAGATGATCTAATAGTCCTTGATAACATTCAATACGTAAATTGTTTTGATTCTTTTTAAGATAATTTCATTCTATTATTTTCTATCATAATATAAGCACTTAAGTCCATTTTTAAAAAATTTCTAGACAGTAAGGTTTAATGAATTTATTTTTCATTTAAACTAATGCCAACAAAATTCATAAACAGTAGATACGGTTGCTTATTTTTACACTTTCCTGCATTTTTTACACTTTTATCTGAAAATATATTATGTTAGAATACCAAAAACACTCAAAACTCAGTTTTTAAAAAAATAGACTTAAATCATTTAACCTGTACATCATAAATATATTCATATTTTATTCCTTCTATATTTTCTTTTTTTATATAATATGTATAAAGATACAGATATGAAGTTAGTTTGGTTTAATGTCTTTAATAAATGTACTGGGATTTAAATTTTTAATTTAAAACCGTCCAAAAACCACGAGAAAATTGAAGATCTTGTATTTTTCTCTATTTTCACAAAAGCAGTTCTTCTTGACGTCATTTGCTTATAACTTTTGATTTTGTGCTGCAGCTGTTAGGTGGTTCGTCTGTGACATTCGTAACGCCAATTCGATCGTTGTTCATTTAACGTATGTATTTCCTCTTGACATTAGATTACAAATATGTTTTAACATCTTCTTTACTAGTACTCTTTGTTTCGACAGCAATCAAACTTTCGATATTCGAATCAAAAGCTTAGCTTTTAAACAATTAAAATATTTTCTTTTAGAAATACGATAGTCATCTAATACAAACTAAATATACATAAATCTTATTTCTGTTTTAATTTATATCTTAAGAATGTATTTTTAATATTTTGTAAGAAATCTGTTAATTAGAAATTTGATTATAACAGATTGTTTATACAATGGTACACGATTTGATAAACATAACTAAATTATTCAGGTATAATATTGTGGCAGAAATCATTAAGTTAAAGAAGTGCAGAGGACATGTGGAGAGAATGTAGAGAAGAATGTGGAGGGTGTCTAGAGAGGGCTATTTGGTGGGGATGTGGAGGGGCTGTGGAGGAGTTGTGGAGGGAATGTGGACAGAGTGTGGACGGGGATCAAGTTTTAAAAATAACGTAATTTTTTTAAATAACTTTACGTTATATTGTAGAGGGGGCTATGTGGAGGGGATGTGGAGAGGCTGCAGAGGGGTTTGGAGGGCTTGGAGGGGCTAAGTGCTTGATCTAAGGCTTATGAGTATATAATACAGGGACGATGTGATGATGTGACTGTGTGACCCAGATACGGCCGAGTAACGGCTATTTTCAAAAAATTCTACGAATCTCCCATTTTTATCAATTTGAACGTACTAAAAAGGATTTCTTTGTCTTTTTAAAAACTTTAAGAAAAAAAATATTTGACCAGTGTTTCTCTATAAAATAATGTAATTATTTCTTCTATTCGGTGATTGATTGATTAATTGATTTATTTATTTAGCCATGGGGTACAACCCTATGTGGCCTAAAAACAGTACAATTGCTTTTACAGCGTAATTTAATACTTGTACATTACATTTGAAGGTAATTTACATTGAAAATTATTGATTAATTAATTCTAATATAAAACTACTTAAGTATAACAACAATTTATAATCATACCAAAATTATACATAAATTTTTGGTGTATAATTTAAAGTTTATAAGCGCGGTGTAATGCTAAGTTCGAGCGTCCAATCCGCAGCGTCTCATTCATAAGTCAAGGATAGGAGATGTTGCTTAAAAGAATCGCAAAGGTCTGAATGAAAGGTGATGGGCGGTAAGGAATTGAGGAGATAGGAAGCAAGGATGTGGAAAGAACTTTTTTTTGTCTTTGTACGGAGCGCTCTCATAAAGTAAACATTCTCGGGCTGTCTTCTGGAAGTGCGACGAAGATCAAGAGTGTTAGCGACCGTAAACCACTGCATGAGATAGGTCGGGCAACCCCTCGCTATGCAATTGAATGCTTGCAACCCAAGAAAATACTCGTCCCTCCCCGTAACTGATAATCATCCTAGTGAGATGCGATAGGGAGTGACACGTCGCATGAATGGGATGAAGCCTACTGCGAAACGTACACAAGCACTTAGAGCTCGATAGAAACTATAGCTATAGAAACTAAAATTTCGATGAGAAAGTTCGAGAACAGGTCGAAAAATGCGAAACAATGGAATGGTCTCGAGTGCACTGGGCGTACAGTTGGCGCGTCAAGCATACAGCTGCTGTGTATACCTGCTTCTCCGTCCCCTCTTTATAAATTTTGGGTAGCTGCTCAATGCTGTTAATATTTCGAAATAGTATAGTGTAGGATTCCACTGAGAAAAGTTGTATACAGTTAGTATATCTCTCTAGAAACCGGTATTTTGTTTTGAAAGTGCGCATCAAAAATCATGTAAGATGGATAGAAAGAGTACAAGTTTACGGAATACAAGAGCAGATCGTAAACAAAAAGATCATTTCACGGCAATCGACATACATACTAAGACAACACAAGCCATACAAGTGCATCGACTAAAAAAATTCCAAAACAGACGCAGATTTTGAAGTAAATGTAGATCTAAGTGTGCGCTAAATCATTATGAACTTTGCATTATTTCTGACTTGACAAAGAATTGTAATTTGTAAATCTTGTAAAAAGGACATAAGGTTTTCTAAACGTACAGAAAAGGGTTTAGAATTTCTACGTGCAGTGTCAGTGTGAAAATGTTATGTATATTCCAAGCAGTCCGCAAATACATAATACATATGAAATCAATCGATGTGTTTTTGCGATGCGGATGCTGGGTATTTAAAAGGTCGGAGATAGCTTTGAAAAAAACAGAGGCCAAAAAAGCTGCCGCGAAAAAAAACTGTAGCATCTACGAAACACAAACCTGCATTGACAACTCCCAAGAAAATTGAAAAAACTGCATCACTTACAAACAACATAATGAAAGATCTCTCTGAGTATTACAAATTAGCTGTATTACGAAATGAAAATTGCATTGAAAATATGAGAAAGGAAATATGGGCAACCTTTTACCATAAAATTTCCACCGACGGTAATCCTCAGCATTCGAACTGCCCAGAGGGGGTGAAGTCATGGTGCAGGTATCGCCAGGTCGAAGCTAATAATACTTTCAACAATTTTAAGCATCCTCCAGATTTCGAGAAAGAAACGCAAGTGCTATTAAAACCTGTTTATGAGGATTTATCTTCTGATGATTTGCTCGCAAGATACATCGGTGCGAATACGCGGAATAATAACGAAAGTTTCAATTCATGCGTTTAGCAACTAGTTCCGAAGCACATGTTTGCGGGCAGAAAATTGTTGAGATTGCGGCATATTGTGCTGCATGCACGTTTAATGAAGGATCGCATCCTTTATTGAAAGTAATGGAGACTATATATATATATATATATATATATATATATATATAATGGAAGTCTCAGTTGGCATCAATGCTCAAAATCTCACACGAGAGCAAGACGAAGCGCGTATTTCGACTTCCACTCGGCGCAGCGGGGAATCTTCTAAGGAGCAAATGGTAGCTATTAGAAACGCTCGAATAGAGGAAAACCAACATTACGACGAAGCTGAAGGATTGATATGTAGAGCAGGTATCGCTGATTGACGGTAAAAACCTTTTTTTTTTTAAATACGTAAGAAACATCATATTATCGGGAAAAAATAGTAAATCACTTTTTTCTCAAAACAACGTTTTTCGACCTTCCTGACATCCTAAAAGAGAAACTATTGAATCGATCAAGCTGAAATTTTTAGGGCATATTCTGCACATGTATAGCTATGGTTCTAACTAGAATAATAATTATTGATTAATATTTACTTAATTTTTTAAAATAATTTACGTTAAACAGAGGTAAAAAAAAAATTTATAGCTTTTTAAGATCATTTTTTTAACATGTAAAAAGTTTAAAATGATAAATAAATACTTCTATGAAAAAAGAAATTCTTGAAAAAAGTCGTCGAAATGGTAGACTGACGCCTTAATTCACGTGAAAGTACTTGACGATAATATTTACCATAGAGTGAGGAATACACCTTACGCGACTCTTCGCTGACTTGCTTGTCCCAATTTAGAGTAGAAAAGATCCACACCCCAAGATTTAGAACTTTTAAGACATAAGGAATGAAAACACCATTTATAGCAACCTTTGAACACGAGTCTAGGTGCCATATACTGCTGGCTGCCTAGAATCATGACCTTCGTTTTGGTCATATTAAGCGCGAGCCCGTTATCAGTAGCCCAGCAGGCTATTGCATCGGCATCCCTAGTGATGGCGACAAGGCCTTCCGTAAAGTTTTCAGGAAGAAACGAGCGGAAAATTTGTGTCATCGGCATAAATTATGTATTTGGTACCTAGGCTGAGAATATTGGGAAGATTGTTTATAAAATGATAAATAGAAGTGGTCCGAGTACACTACCCCGTGGTACACCAGCGAAAGTATTTAGCCAGTCCGTTACTTTTCCTCCCTCCACAATAACCGCTTGAATTCTGCTATGAAAGTAATTGCAAAACGATTTAACGACTCGATCAGAGAAATTGAAATTCCTAAGCTTCCATAGCAGTATTTTATGCGGTGTGTTGTCAAATGCCCTCGAGAAATCAAAGAGGATCAAAATAGTAATCATACAATCATTAATGGTTTGGAGCACTTGCTCGAGGATGCCAAGGAGTACCGTCTGTGTACTATGACCGCTACGAAAACCTGCCTGGCAGCAATTGATGAGACAATGAAATTCGAGATAGCAACGTATGATCATAGACTAGGACTTCAAGAATGTTTGAAATCTCAGACATTATAGCGAATGGATGCGTGTCTGAGGGGGATAACGGCGATTTGGTCTTGCTGAGAGGCATTAACAGTACTCTTTTCCATGTGCTAGGGAAAGTAACTCCGTCAACACCTTGAGTTTTAGATTCTGACTACATGATCGCCGCAAGTACTTCATTCGATGTAACCTCACAGAAGTCGAATTCCTCACGAGTATTTAACACACTATTTTTACTGATGATATTATCTAAATCATGCTAAGTTATCGGCGGTGTTGCGCATGAGACGGCGGTATAATAACCATTTAAGCACTTTTGGGAGAAAACTGACAGTGGCGAAGGGTACTTAGGTGCTGAAATTCCCATTTTGCGTATTTCTTCCTATTTAGCTCGTAACTACGGCGCATTAGCTCTCTTATTCACTACGTAACTATTTTTCGCTGTTGAGTAGGTTGCTAGCTTTATCTCGAAGTGCCCTGAAACGCTGATATTTCGATATAAAGCCCGATTGCCTGGCTGATTTATATGCCTTGTCTCTTTCCCTTATGACCGCTAAGACTTCTGGGGAAATCTATGGTTTGCGCTTAGGGCTTAACCGTATATCTCGTAGTGGTGCATATTTATCGAAAGCGTTTAGTATTGAGTTACTAACTGTACTAGTGAGAGAGTCAACATCATACAGAGATTGCATATCGAATTGATAAGCTAGTCAAAATGTCATTTATGACAATAGACGGATTAAGTCGCTTCAAGCAGCGAGATTTAATAGATTTTGTGACTACTGGAGGCTTATAAAAGAACCGTATTTATAGTAAGATTTCACGTGGTTTACCGAGTGAACTATAAATAAGTCTAGCCACGTATAGCAGTAAATAATTCTATCCGAGTATGATGAGTGGGATCAGAAGGCACGAGAACAAGAGAGCATGAGTCAATTATTCGTCTCAGTGCTCCCGAACCGCCATCTATAGCCATATTAACGTTAAAATCGCCAATTACTACCACATTGTTATAGAAGGGACGAAATTCGGAAAGACAGGAGAAGAAACAAGCTGGATAAACTGCTTCGGGTCGCCGATATACAACTGCAAAAAGAAATGTTTTTGAAAGATATTTTATTTCAAGTATAATAAACTCTGGTGTAATGTCAAATATTGCCTCCGATTTACATCAAATTTTGGTTTGAAAGCAATTTCGTACATATATACCAACTCCATCACCCTCCTTCCCTATATGATCTAAGCGAAATTGCCAATATGTCAAATGCGGCTTCTGTGTAGTGAAGGGAAATCAAATTAAAGTGCGATATTAACCTATTGGCATTTATTTGACAAATATTAACTGAGTTAGATATCGGTGCTTGCGGACGCGTCGATTTTTGTCAAATATTAGTCAATGTAGTTGAGACCGGTATAGTGAGTGTTTGCGCTGTTGATGCACCCGGATAATTGCGTAGAGGTAGCATGGCAAGAATTCCCAGCTCCGTCTCGCATGTAATCTTAATAGGTTGTAAACGCAGCCTTTGTAAATAGATACCTTAAAGTAATTAAGTGACGTTCTCTTTATACAGGCCGCACGCCAGAAATCATAGACTTTCTTTGGTTCTTTTACATAAATCGGAGCCTGACCGCCAACGCCAAAAATATCATTCGCTTTTTTATCTTTTAGAACGCCCCTTTTGACTACAACCGTATTACGAGCTATTGTTGAGACCATCTTAACAGCAATCGCTCTGTATTTACGCTGATTCGCTTCTGAAACAGACGCAAGATTTACAGATACTTGACTCGAACTTTGTGAAAGTGGTGCAGGATTGTTTAAAGTTTCATTCGCAACATGCTTCATCATTTACCATGCACTAACTATCGAGTTTCTAAGATGAGAAACACCCAGATGGTCAAACACATTGATTGCTATATCGGCCTCGGGTAACGAAACCTCCAAAGACACGGATATAGTCAATTTAGCATTGTCATGAAACGCTTCTTCCAAGTTTGATACCTGATGCCTTAATTCGGAAATTTCCCGGCTATGTGACTAAAGTTGATTTCCCTGTTTGGAAATAGTGGCGAAAACGCCTTGAGGTGCTCCTACGCGACTTGATATTTCTTTACGAAAGTGTTGAAACTCGTTTACGTAATTTGTAAACCATGCAGGGGCAACTGAAGAGTCAAATTGGTTAGCATGCTCGCCATTGCCTGTCATCGTATATTCAGACGACTTCGTGGGATCGCGAGGTACTTTAAATGCAGGTTCAGTGGAGGGTGAGAGGGGTGAAATTATGCGCTTTGCCCTAGGGAAGACTGAAGGCGGTGTACTCAGAACCAATAATTCTGTAGATGTGACTAACGACTGGTCTCTCAAGTGACTCACTAACGGAAGACAGTGGATACCTCTCTAACCTTCTGCGCATTAGAGCTTAAGAAGTCTTTTTGTTTTTTAAGTGTAAGAGCACAACAACCGATACGCCTTTTACACCCAGGGTGAAACGAATTTTTGCACGTTGGACAAGTTACAAACTCATTCACGATTTCTCTGTTACATTAACAACAGGAGGGCATGGATACAAATTTTTATCTAATACAATCGCTACAGTTATACTGTAATAGCCTATCTAATACTATGACCTAAACTAAAAATTAATGACAATTTCCGCAACTACAAAAATTTCAAGTATTACAATTTCTATTCAATATTGCAATATTACTACTTAATAGACGATATTTACAATAAAGACAAAAAATAAACTTAACAATGCCTTAAAATAAAATAGTACAACTTGATCTAAATTTATTGTTAACAGAGCGTTGTGGATACTCTACAAGCACTTTTCTAAATATTAGAGGTAGAGAATAAAAACAGTCAGACATCGTTAACGCAGAGACTTTTTACACCTGTATTCATGCGTACACAGTGGTAGAATATGAAAATAGTGAGACACTGAAAAAAAATTTTGCGCGCGGGCTATAGTGAGTATAATTTTTAATAATAAAAATTACAAATATAAGCACTAGAACTATGTTCACTTCATAACACTATACACGACTCGCAAAAAGACATAAAAAATAGATTTAGTTCATCCACTTTTGAAATCAAGAACTTTCGCACCGTATCACCTAACCTAAACTGCTCGATGCTTGAAGAAAATGCACAATAAGTTCCGAAAACGAAGTAATGATCGCCACGTAATGAACTAGTACTGAATGCAATAAGCAAAGTAGATACGCTGAGTTTATGAGCAACGCAATCTTAATAAATTAAAATATAACGCTAAACTAGATGAAAACACTCTCTATGTATTGCTGGTGTAGTTAATTGACGTCACTGATACGTCAGAATGACGCAGTAAAGCTGGCGGCAACACGAATATACCTGGTAGAGAGCCTGCGTACTGACTGTTGGCGCGATCCACGTCTATTCCCGTCGTAGAATCAAGGCCCGTATAATGGTAAGAAAGGGGGGGGGAGAGAGAGAGAGAGAGAGATTTGATTTGATTTGATTTGACTTTATTTGACACCTTGGGGTAGAACCCCGTCTGGTGCTAGCTGAATTACAGATTTATATTTTACAGTTAATTATACAGTTACGAAGTGCTTAATTATTAATAAAAATGCTGATAGGTAGAGGTACATAAATAACGGTGCTCTCTTATTTACGCAGCGGCTTGTTAGTTAACTTATCTTATCTTAGACTACTAAACTTATATGTACATTCACAGTGTAGAATTAAGCAATGTAGAATTAACGACGTGCGCATAATATTGTTCGCGTGTGCGGAGTCGCTCGGGGGCGGAAGGCAGGCCTTCGGCGCGGACACGCTCTTCCCAGTCCATGACGTCACGCTCTAAGAGAGCATTCTTGAGCGACGATCTGAAAGAACCCAATAGGTGTGATGAAAAGACAATCACTGAGAGGGAATTTAGCAAGACTGATGTTTGAATGCAGAAAGATTGCTTAAAAGCTTCAGTACGTGGAGCAGGGTAAAGGAGTACTTGCGGTGGGTTCCTCTCAGAGCGGCGGAGGGAGAGGTCAACGTCCAGTCGGGTGAAACGCGTAGCCAGATACTCAGGTCTTTCGTTAGAAATTACCGAGTAGGCGAGCGAGCCGCTGAAGTATTCACGGCGGCGCTGTGCCGAAAGCCAACCTAGCTCGAGCCGAAAAGGGGTGACGTGAGCTCGCCGAGGGATGTTGCCTACTACGAACCGGACGCATGCGTTCTGAGTGCGTTGCAACTTGAGACGGCGAGTTGCGTCAAGGTCGCTGTAGACAACGCACGCGTAGTCAAAACTCGGAAAAATCAGGCTTTCTACAAGGTGCTTTTTTATGTGCTTTGAAAGGGCGCGTCTGTAAAATTTAAGCACGTAAAGAGCGCCATAGACTTTCCTAGTGACGTGTCTAGCGTGCAGTTGCCAATCGAGGGTGGGCGTGATCCAGACCCCGAGGTTGCGTGCTTGAGATACGTATTCCAGCAAATGACCGTCCACGGATAATTTAGGAATGTGGGCTAAATTTATAGTGTTGATGTAGGCTTGGCTGCCGAGTATCATTACCTTAGTCTTGGCGAGGTTAAGTTTGAGACCGTTGTCTCTTGCCCACTGAGCCACTGCTTGAGCATCGCGGTTCAAAGAGCCGAGGGCTTCTAAGAGATCAGACGGGTAGCAGTGAAGGTACAGTTGCGTGTCGTCTGCAAAAATCATGTACTTGGCGAGCCTAATGACGCTTGAAAGATCATTTATAAATATCGCAAAAAGAAGCGCACCAAGTACACTGCCCTGCGGGACGCCGGAAGCAGCACTAAGCCATTCCGAGATGGAACCGCCATCATCGATGACTGCTTGAAGGCGATCGGCAAGGTAGTTAAAAAACCATCGCAGGACCCGATCCGACGCGTTTAATGCTCGTAGTTTTGCCAGAAGCAAGGCATGCGATATGAAATCGAACGCCTTGGAGAAGTCGAATAGCACTAGTATAGTGAGCATGCGTTTGTCTATCGCGTGTCTGACGTCATCAAGTACGCCTAGAAGTGCTGTCTGGGTACTATGACCCGACCTGTACCCTGCTTGCCGTGGATCAAGAAGTCTGTTGACCGCGAGGTTGGTACGTAGTAAGGAAATTAGTGTTTCGTGGTCGATGTTTTTTAGGTTTCTCGTGCGTATAACCTTAGTGAAGGTTGGAGGTTTGGTGCAGCAAATGTCAATTTCGATGAAGTCGTGGCCTGCAATAAAAGGAGCCTCAGATTTGGTCAGTGATTGGACTGAAGAGAGGTCCTTGACCACGAATAGGTCAAGCCATGTGTGGGAGCGATTGGTGTGATGGGTGTGTTCGGATGGGACTAGAGAAAGGGAGTGCGATTCTATAAGGGTGCTTAGGTGGTTGGAAGCGGCGTTTGGGAGGGCCATGTTGATGTTAAAGTCGCCTGTGACGATAACGTTTGTGTAATGTGGGAGGTAGGTGGAGAGACAATGGAAGAAGTGCATAGGATATGCTGCAGAGGGGCGCCGATAAACAACAGCTACAAGTATTTTTATAGAAGTGTTTATTAATTCACATATAAGAAATTCGGGCGTATTATCGTATATAGGATTAGATTGCGCTAATATTTTTGCTTTGTAATTATCATGCACATATAGTCCGACGCCTCCACCTGCTTTCCCATCGCGGTCCACTCTAAAGAGGTTAAGCTTGTCGATCGTTAGGTGAGAATCCGGCTCATTTTCTACCAAAAAGGTTTCAGTCACGGCGAGAATGTCGTACGCACGAGCGGAACAATGCTGCTCTATAAGGGCGAAGTGGGCTGGAGTGTTCAGTCTGTTAGCATTAATGTGGCCAATTCGTAAGAAATCGCGATTTCGTACTGGCACCGACCGAGCTAGAGACTGTCATGCAGTTGTGGGCGCGGCTAAGGTCTCGGGCAAGGGCTCGAGCGCCGCGAGGTCGGCCTCGTCATAAACAGGGATGAGAGGTGAGTTTCGTGTTTGTCGCATGCAAACGACCAAGTTTTTCACGATTGGTCGGTCGTAGCGGAGAGCCTTGGACGCAGTAAGCGCTTTACTATAAAGTATATATACGGGCTTGGGCCACACAGGGCTTATGTAGACTTTGCCTTTGCCGCCGACTCCGAAGATGGTTTGCGCGTCTGTATTTTTTAAGCTGCTCGCTTTCTTTAGAACTGCATCTCGTATGGTTGGTGACGTAAACTTAATTACGAAGGCTTGAGCGGGAGGAGGCGCGGAAACGCCGCCTAAATCGTTAGCCGAACTACCGGGCTGCTCTAGATGTGCCTTGCCGGGCCACGGTCGCATCTCGAGTGAGTGGAACATGAGGTTGGCGAACCCAATTGCGGAGAGTACTTTTTCGGCTAGTTGAAGTGGTTGGGCATCGGCAATAACGGGGATACCAGAAATTCGTATTTCGCACGGGTCTTCCAGAGTGCATTTCTGAGAAACGGCGGCGATCTCGGACCTTAAAACATTGAGTTCGGTAGTGTGCTTAACGTCTACTTCTTGAAATTTGCTCTCTAGGGCACTGACGCGGGTCGCAAGATTTTTAATTTCAGCGGCATTGTTTTCAAGTGCTGTCTTGTTCTCGGAGTTAGCTTTCCGGAATTCGTTTAAAAAGGTACGAAAATATGCAGGAGCATCTGGATCGGACATATTTGTGGGTGCTGTGAACGACTGTGGCTGAATCAAACGACGCGGTGTTAGTATTTTTGTTGAAGCAGCTGGCGTGAGAAAAGTCGTAATGCGGTGCTGTTTGCTACGCGACGTGTTGGATGGCGAGGGAGGGGAGATGGCTGAGCGCGTGAGGGAACCTGGATTAGAGAGAGGCAGGGGGAGTAGTGGTTGCGGGGGGAGTAGTGGTTGCAAAGGTGTAGTAAAAACAGCTGATCGGCCCGACGCGCAACAAAATATGATGTTTGGGGCTGTATACCACTCTAGAGCACAGCAGTCTTTGTGGTAGAGTGTCTTGCAGAAGCTGCACTGTAACGCGATATCGCAGCGATTTAGTGGCGCATTGCACTTGCTGCACGCGGATTTTTGCATGATCTGCTCATTGCAGGCACGAATTGTTAGCGCAGAATGGCACAATGAACTCGCTCACGGAACGAAATAGAGCTGTGACTCGTAGTTGCGATACGTCACTAAGAGTCCGTACATAAGAAGTAATTAGTATAACGCCACCTGTTCGTGCAAATTTAAAGTATCACGTGCGAAATTCTAATTACCGACTCGCGCGAGATCGCGACAGGTTCACCAGGAATGATTCTAGCTGCAACTGTAATACGCATAAACAATGCACTATGACACGCAATTAGTATGCACGGAGATGAATGCGCGTACGAATATGTAGGGATTTAGCACAATTTCGCACACACATACACTTATGGCTAGGGCCGCAGTTTTGTACTCAGTTTATGTGTGCTGGTACTTGCACAGTCACTGAACACGTCACTCGCCGATCGAGAACAGATGCGATGAACAGGTGTGTGTGGTGATAGGCGCAATGTAGCAATTGGCTCTGCGAGGCTGTTTAGGCGGCTATGGCTGGGTGGTGACGGTCAGGACGATAGTCAGCAGCAGCGACGATGACCGGTCAGCATGGCGGCGGAAGAGGCGGCGAAGTCCGTATTTTTGGCGTGCAAAAAATGCAAATCTCTGGCTCAGTGGTGAGGTCGGCGTCGCTTGTAATTGTATAAAGCGAAAGTCAGCGTGGTTAAGTTCACTCTGGAAAAAATCTCGCCTCGTACAAGGCAGTATATCTGATGAAAAAGGGTCGTAAAGACGGAGCGACGCGTCTAACGAACTTACCCGTGTACCAGAGAGAGAGAGAGAGAGAAAGAGAGAAAGAGAGAGAGAAAGAAATAGAGAGAGAGATAGAGAGAGAGGGGGAGAGAGAGAGAGAGAGACAGAGAGAGAGATTGATTGATTTCATATTTATTCGCCAAGGCTGTGGACCATATGGTGCAATTAAACCTTACATAAATTATATAACAAAAAATATAATAAAATAATATGATATAGTAATAAAAATCATCGTAGAATTGTTTACGTAAATGTCACAACTAAAGTAAATTAACAAAATCGCAAAAACAAACATCTTCATGAATACAAACTTAAGGATGTGAGCAATGTATAACATGATAGCGTCTAAGCTGTCGATAAATTACGAAAATTCCGCTCGTACCTTGCATTGTCGAATGTAATTGTACAGCGCAGTACGGAAGGATGCGAGTGTTTGGGAAGAAAAATCGTCTCTGAGTGCAGTTGGTAGACCCGTCCACAATTCGACCGCGAGACAAAAAAGGAATTTTGGCAAGATGATGTCCTACTATTAGGAATTAGTATGGAGGCGTTCTCAAGGCGTACCGATCTTCGGAGAGTTTAAGATATAGTTAAGAGTCGATTTGCAAGATAGGCAGGATGGTTTGTAGTGAGAATCTTTGTTATCGATTCAATTGAATTGGAATTAAAAATCTGCCGATGAGTTGACCAATGCATTAAAAGAAAAGTAGTAAAATGCATCGGTCGCGTACATGGTAATCGAAACGGATTGTCCGGGGTGGCATTTCTTCTTCCCTGATCAAGTGAGATTCGATAATTGAAGGGGGCACGAGGCGAGCAGCTTGAGAGGCTTTCTTGCGGATAGTAGGCCACGAGTCAACAATTTTCTTAAAATTTGAAGTTGGCGTCGATTGGAGTCGAGCAGATCCGCTCTGCGTGAAAAGGTCTTGATATACTCGTAAGCACAGCACGACGCAACGCGGATGCCCATGTAAAAAGTTTGAATGCAGTGTACGCGCATTTTACGCGCCCGATCTTTTTACATTGGCGTCCACGTTGCATTGCGCTGCGCTTTCGAATATACCAAGATCTTACCCAAGCAAACAATCGCGAATCGGATATGTGACGATCGCGGGTAGACGAGCGTATCTAGAAGGGGAGGCAGGCTGGCATTTATTACCAGTTTCGCTCCGATTTCGACACAGGGCACTACTTGCTCCATTTGTCTCTCACTGAGTACATTTTTAGTTAATCGGGGCAATCATTTTGTCTGTATTTAAGTAAAACTAATTAATAAGAAAGTCTTGTATTGTAATGTCTATACGAAAATACACCTTCTTCAATAAAGTAACATTTTGGTGCCGAAACCCGGGAGATATTTTGAGCCTCTTCAGTGCTAGAAATCTTTGTTGCAACAGCTTTCTTAAGTATTCTCTCGTTGAGTAAGACGTCGGAGTTAAGCGGAAGCTTCATCGCCAGCAAGAACCATAAGTTTGGAAGTTTGGCAATGCAGACACCGCGAAGTCGGCGTCAGCCTACAACGCGTATGCGTAATAATGCACCACCCGCACCAAGACGCCCTGTGAATGATGAGCACCAAGAGGCACCGCCAACTCATCGTCGCCCAGCATCGGGTGTACATGCTGATGCACTGCCCGCCCCCCTTCTTCCTGCGGACGATGTGCATTAGGAGGGAAAACCGAATCGACGCTAGCGTGCAGCAGGTGTAGATGCTGACGTGCCGCCTGCTCGTCGTCGTCGGCCAATATTATAACGGAGCTACCGAGTGTAGATTCGCGAAAAGTAAGTTTGATTGAATTCGTTACTCGTTTGAAAGATGCAGTATTTGCCTTAAAATCGTTTGCTAATCATCAAGGGTATCTGTACAGTCCTGAGTTAACGAGCGACTTAGTAAATAAGTTGACTAAATCGATGATTTCAAATTATATAATATTTGCAGCCATAGAAGGCGACGATAAGACAGATTTAGAAGAAATATCAGTATTTGTTTTAAACGAAGCACAATTAAGTCTAGCAGTCGGTATTTTTCTAACTACTTCGAACGAGGCAGCTCATGAACCATCAAAGTCATTGTCAAAGAATCCTCGTACCCAACCAAATCATGTATGTGCGGTAAATGTAAGCGAGGATTCTGCAGTTGACTCAGGATCGCAATGCAGACCTCCAGGTTCTTGCGCACACTGTGGCCGTAAGACCCATAAAACACACTCATGTAATGATTTTATGAAAATTCCTGTGTCCAAACGCTAGAAAATTGTGAAATCGGAGCGTTTGTGTTTTATTTGTCTTGAGGAGGATCATTCTCGGGATAAATGCAAAATGAGCCGTATAGGCGTTGTCAACATAAAAACCATTGACTATTATATTATCATATCTCGAATGCAAATGATAAAAAAAATGATACAAAAAACGGGTTTGGAAAATTCATCTTTCTCGAAAGAGAGTCAGGGAGTTTTATTCGTTCGTGATAAACAAGCATGACTAGATTCGTGCGTATTTCTAAAGATGCTGGAGGGACGGTAATTGGCACACACGCCGAGAAAATAGTTTATGCTTTGTTAGGTGAGGGTTCTTCGGATACTCTAATTAATTCTGCTACGATAATGTTATCGTAACAAGGGAGAAAGTGAATTTTTTTATCAAAGGTGAATTCGTGACGCTTTTGTTATCGGGCTTTTAATGGTTAGTGACCTCGCACTTCCCATGCGATGAGTAATGAAAGAAATAGCGGAATTTTGTTATCAATGAACATACGTAAAATCAAACCATTATAGTGCAGTGCCGGATTTATTGATCGGACAAAATAATTGTAATTTGATTATTCCTCGTGAATGT
Organism: Gastracanthus pulcherrimus; assembly: GCA_949152435.1. Taxonomy (NCBI): domain Eukaryota; kingdom Metazoa; phylum Arthropoda; class Insecta; order Hymenoptera; family Pteromalidae; genus Gastracanthus; species Gastracanthus pulcherrimus. The sequence goes on along the minus strand of OX424574.1, from coordinate 132,030,833 downwards.
CGTGAGATAATGATGCAACATTTATAATTTTACGGTCTGCATTAGGATAGTCAATACGCGGATATAAAAAAATAAGATATAATACAGAGCAAGGTAGCGTAATAAATAAATGTATTAGTTCTGAAAACGAAATTTCTCGAAGCGACGAATTAAATAATATCGTAAAGACATATTTGAAGCGATAGGTATCATTAAATGGAGAAAATATTCAACTGCGGATGAACGTGCTATGAAAATTATATAAAATACAAATCACTACCTACGATATGCGTGGGAGGTAGGCCATTTATGGAAAAGTGATATTAAAAACTTACCAAATAGCCGTGCAACTGCATTGCAACGTTTATAGTTGTTAGAGAAACAATTAGATAAAGATAAGGAATACGCATAAATAAAAACGCCGCGCAGATTGAAAAGCAATATCCCTTAACAGCTGGAAGTTTAGTTGAAAATTGTTACATGGATGACTATTTAGATAGCTGTGAATTTGAAAAAGATGCCACAACGCGCGTTAAGCAAGCAATAGAAATAAACGCAAATGCGGGCTGACAAATACACGGTTGGGCAAGTAACTCCAAATTAATATTACAAGATATCGATATGGACAATAATTCACCTCAGTTAATTAAAGTAAACACCTAATTAAAAGAGGGAGAGAATATTTTTGGGTTAAAATAGCTTATTTCGATAGATGAATTATTATTTAATGTAAATATTACTAAAATATCTAGCGATTTACACAATGGTTCGAAAAAACCGTTAAAACGTGAGTTTCTTACGATAATAATGTCGGTTTTCGATCCCCACGGGTTTCTCACGCCTATTAAAATTAAGTCCCGTACACTGATGCAGAAGATATGGAATAGTGGCATAAAATGGGATGCAGAATTACTTGACGCGGAATTTATACTGTCGAAACGGTGCTTATATGAATTGCAAAACGTTATGAAATGTCGAATAGAATGTTGCTATCAATTGAAAAACACGCAAGTAAAATTCGCTGATTTACACGTTTTTAGCGATGCGAGTACTAAAGCCTGCACCACCGTAGCTTATTGGCGGTTCATACTAGGTGACGCACGATACTACATTTCTATAATTATGGCAAAAAGTCGTGTCGCGCTGTTAAAAGTAGTAACAATTCCTCGCTTAGAGCTGCAAGCGGCAGTACTTACAGTTAGATTAGCTAAACTGATTGTAGATGAACATAAGTTTATTTTAACAAGAAAAGTTTTTTGGTGAGATACGAAACCGCTATTATACTGGATTAAACGTAGCCCTCTCGAATTCAAAATCTTTGTCGCAAATCGATTATCGGAAATACGTGAGAATTCCAATGCTTCTACGTGGAGATGGATACCCACAAACTGGTGGTACTAGATCACTGTAGCTCTACAAACTCTAATCCTAAACATCACAAGTGCCCTGTTGGAAAAAATTTATGGTGTTTTTACAATACAGGTCAAGCAGAGGGACACGTGCCACATGATCACAGTTCCATGGCAGTTCGACTAAGTGACAGTGTTGTTAACAGAATAAGGCCAGTGTATGAGCGTCTTTCAGAGGATGAACTTTTATTGCAGTGTATAAGAGGAAAAAACAGAATACCAATGAATGTTTGCATTCTCTTATTTGGAGGAAGTGTCCAAAATAAATCTTTGTTTCAAAGAAGCAGATTGAAATTGCTGTAACCAATGCTGTGTCTGAGTACAACAACGGAATACTGAAGACTATGCAGATGAAAGCCACATTAAGGATTGGTGATGAACACCATAATACGACATTGTCTGATGCTGAAGCCAGAGACATGCGCGGAGAAAGAATGAGATCTCAAGAGCAAACTGTCAAACAGAAGCAGAGACGTAACCAAAGAAAAAAATGGAACTACTAGGAGTTTAAAGAAGTCAGATGAGCAGTGGTATGGTGCTGGATGTTTTTGAAGGGTGAGTAACAAATTTTATGAGATTATAGATTGAACATTTGCTAATAATAATATATTTTTATCTACTGTAACTTAAAAGTGGTTTTTCTCAGATTAAAGTTTTTGAATCTCAAAAAAGTTCTTCGCATCCAAGTATTTGACGAATCCACTTGATTTGTTTTACATATCTTATGCCATATAAAATAAAAATCTATAGAGAGCTTATAAGTAAAATCGGAACCAAAAGTACACCCAACGGTAAAACCATTTTTCCGAATGTGCCCCTAAATAACAACTTCTTCATAGGCGTAAGAAACAAAATCGCATCTGAGGTCATCTTTTTGTTCACTTTTTGGAGACTTGCATTAATTAATAACATCACATTAATAACATTCTTACGACTATGAAAAATTTGTTATTTAGGGACACGTTCGGAAAAATGGTTTTACTGTTGGGTGTACATCTGTAAACGTTACGTTGAAGGACATAGGCGATGAGGGTATGTTCAGGTTTGCTTATAAGAAGGTAAATTTAAAACTTAAATATAAATTTTCGATTTTCACACTAGAGAACATTCTGGTCGTAAATAACCTTGCACTTCCCATGCAAGTTGAAAACATAGAATTGTAAGAATTTTGTATGAAAGAATCGGGAGTACGTATAAATCCATACATAGAAACGTCAGATATGGTATTCAGTCAAAGCCATTGCAATTTGATATTCACACGCGAATTTTGTATATTAAATAATGACATGCTCATAATTTCTAAATGCTTATTAAATTGAGCGAATCATGGTTAATAGCGAGATAATAACTCGGGAAAATGAAAACGATTAAAGAAATAGTTAGTAATAATAAATGCTCTTCCTGTCATAAAAATCACGATGAATTAAGTAAAATGGTCAAAATGTATTTCAATATAGAATCTATAGGCGTGAGTAAAGTAAAAAGAGTTTAAGGAGGTTCAGGCGTTTTGTAAAAAATCAGAGAATGTTACGAAACTTTAGGATATGGTTCCTTATTGTATAAGAAATAATCATAAATGTTCTCAATATTTATTACCAACCTCTTTTTAAGAATAAATACCAAAAATTCGTCAACTTTCGTATATCAAAAATAGGTCAGAAAAATCAAAGAAATAAAAATGATGTATGCCAAACAATAGAAAAATAATCAAGGAATCGTTTGATATACTTTAAAAGGTTTATCACCGACATTTTAAGACAAAAATTTATAATAATTGATCATTGTTTTAGAATCGCCTATGATTCTTTAAGAACCTTGGCAACAGCGCAACACATACACGGTCCTCGACACGTGTACGTGAGATAAAACACACAACTCTTTTTTATACGGCAGACGATTCTGTTCGCTATGTGAAAGTGTATGAAACCAATAAAGTGTTTGAATCAATGTTTATTTAGCAAGTACGATTTTCAATTACGTGTGAAACTGATTGAAAGCCAGTTTTTCTAAATAGTTGTTACAGTAGAATGTCGACTATCAATGATCGTGAATTTGCATAGGCTTCAAGCGCTCAAACCTTACCCAGGTAAACATAACCTCCTTCCTTAGTGTATAGCTGTTAACTGATTTGTATTCATTTTCTTTTTTGTAGCAAGTCGTTGGATTTTGAACAGATTGTGTGCAGCATAAACTAATTAAACAAAAGTTAGACCTGATTTTTTTATTTTTACAAGTAATGTACAATAAAAGAAGAGTATTTATATTTAAAACATTGTTTTATTAGTATAAAACTATAAGTATGTTGACATTTTTATCAAATTATCAGTTACATTAAAATTAAAGGAGTTTTATATATTTAATTTTTATCCCTAGCATAAATTTATCACGCCCCTTTATAGATCTATCTAAAATAGTCCCGTGCTATGTAGATCGATGTAGGCAAACTAGATAGTTACGATAAAGGCGTATAACAATCGTCCCTTCTAGTTTCCAGCAATATTCTCCCGGATAATACTGGATAAGGAAAATTTTGATAGCAACAACCACTAAAAAGTTATTTTTTAAGAAACAGAAGTATAATTTATTGTGCGATGTTTTGATTTATAAGTAATTACATATTTTTGTCACCTTTTATCAATTTAGATCAATATGTGTAACCTCCAATCTTTATGATATAAACAACACGTATTGCAAGTATATATCAAACTGTTAAATAATAAAAAGTTGTAAATAATCTCTAAATAATCTCTACATCTTCCCCTAGGAGCTGTAAGAACTTGTAGTGGGCCCCTCTGGGGCCGGTGGGGAGGCTTAAACTGGTGTGGGCCAATGATCAGGGACCCCAGGCCCAGCTCACCCATTTGTGTGAAGATCCCTATGAACGGACTCTCTGTTTGTTATGTGACATCCCCATAAACGGGCTCTGGGAGTGAATGGGTATCCCTATAAACAGGCTCTACCAGTGAAATGCCCCATAGCGGTTCTCTGGAACGGGTCTCTACTCCTCCTCTCCCTACTTGTAAGGGATAAAGCACAATGGCTACCTCCCAAATAAAATTTATTCAGATTAACTTGCACCATAGCAAAGGCGCTTCTGCTGTTTTGCAAAAGAGCATGGCTGCAGTGCACACAGGCGTAGTACTAATCCGAGAACTCTGGATTGACAAAGACTGTATCAAGGGGCTGGGTAATGTTGGTTTTTGTTACAGGGACACTAGTACGAGGAACCCAAGGGCGTGTATGCTGGTAAGAGGAGTTTCAGCATTCCCACTGATGGATCTCTGCACGAGGGACCTGCAGTGGTGTCAATAGAGGTCGGACCAGATCTCAAACTGGTTGTGGGATCGGCGTACTTACCTCATAATGCGCCGGACTGTTCTACTCCGGAAATGCGCAAACTTATCAGCTTCTGTGAGGTAAGAGGTTTACCTCTATTGTTGGGATGTGATGCCAACTCGCACCATCAGGTGTGGGGCTGTGCGGATTCAAATAACAGGGGAGTGAACCTTCTGGAGTATATTGTTGGTACCGAATTGGATATTCTAAATATAGGGTCGGAACCAACCTTCCGCAATGCAATAAGGGGAACGGTGATAGTCATTATACTGTGCACCAGGGACCTTATTGACAAAATTTTGAATTGGAGAGTTTCTAATGAACCATCTCTTTCAGATCATGAATCTCTTTCAGATTCAATTGAGATTTGAGCTCTTGACTAACATTCCTACAGAAGAAAAATGGGTCAGGGACCCAAAGAGGACTGACTGGGCGGGTTTCCGGACTGACACTGAGGCACAACTCGATCGGCTGACGACTTTGATCGAGGATGTGGCTCAGTTAGAGGAAACTGCGAAACAATTAAATAACATACTAACTACGGCCTACCATGAAAACTGCAGATTACATCTTGTAAGGAATAATGGCAGGACCAGATGGTGGAACGCCAATCTGCAATAAATGAGAAATAGCACCAGAAGGCTCTACAGTGGAGCAAGGAGAACTAAAAGAGGGAAAGACTGAGCCAATTACAACAAGTCCAAGGACGCTTATAGAAAAGCAATAAGACTTGCACAACAAAAATCATGGGAGTCCTTTTGCTATAGTGTCACTAGTAATAATCAGGCAGCAAGGCTGGATAAACTGCTAGCGAAGAAACCGGAGGCTATTCTGGGAACTGTTAAAAAGCAGGATAGGAGCTACTGAGTCACAGACGAGGAGACTCTTGACTGCCTAATCGGGGCAAGCTTCTCGGGCTTTACTAGGACTGGGGAGAGAGTCGGGAACACCTTAGTGCCGAGCGGTTCGGAGGCAAGAGGTTGGGCGGTCGGGTCACCTTCGGGAATCGACAGTCGCCTGACCTCTGAAGTCGTCACTCCAGCCAGAGTTAGATGGGCCATTGGATCTTTCAGCCCCTTCAAGACTCCGAGTCCTGATGGGATATTGCCGGTCCTTTTACAAAGGGCAGGCGAACCCATTATTGGGCCATTAGTGGGACTTGTTAAGGCTAGTCTCGCCCTGAAACACATCCCATCCGCTTGGCGGGGAACTAGAGTAGTCTTCATACCCAAGGCAGGCAGAAATGGCTACACATCGCCTAAGGACTTCAGGCCTATCAGTCTCACTTCTTTCCTGCTGAAACTAACAGAAAGATTAGTTGATAGGTTTATACGTGAAACGACGCTATCTCTAAAGCCCTTCATAATGGACAGCATGCATACCGTGCTGGAAGATCTACATAATCAGCTATAAACGAAGCCGTTACTTGGATTAAAAGTCAACTTGAAGCCAAAGGGGCTTTTAATAATACCAAGACAGAGATTATCAGGGAAACTCTACGGCAAAGAGGAGTTCCGGCACTACTAATCGATCGGATTTGCTTCATGCTGAAGAACAGATACATTACGTTACGTTAACAAAGGTGGCCATACTATTATGGGCTCGGTCAGTGACGGATGCCCACAGGGGGGTGTACTTTCTCCCCTCCTATGGTGTATAGTCGTTAACGAGCTTATAACTCGGATCACCGAAATAGGATGTAAAGCAGTCGGATACGCTGATGACGTACTAGCTATTACCAGGGGGCCCTTTCTGGAACATCTAGTAAGCATCACACAACGAGTCCTAGATACTATTAATACTTGGTGCCTGGAAACAGGTCTTTCAGTCAATCCAGATAAGACTGAAGTAGTGGTGTTCAACAGAAATTATAAATGGTCAATACCAATGGGCCTCAAGCTGAGAGGACACGAACTCAAGATTTCTGAGAAAGCAAAGTATCTAGGGGTTATTCTAGATATGAAACTTAACTGGAACGCACAACTTGCGAGATAGTACAAAAAGCACACAGTAGCCATATGGCAATATAGAAGTATCACTCGGTGTGCACAGAAAGCCGCCGAGGATGAAGGTGGAAGGAATATCTTCATCTGCACAGACAGCAGATGCACTCTATCAGCATTAGCTAATTACACAACGAAATCCAAGTTGTTGGCAGAATGCCATGAGGCAATAAACAACTTGGCAAACTCAGGAAACACCGTTACACTGGTATAGACTCCTGAACACAGCAATATTCTCGGAAATGAGACAGCTGACAGGTTTGCTAAACTAGGCGCCAAAGAGAGATTCATCGGATCGGAACCAATGATTGGCATCAATGCTAAGTGGAGATCGGACGAGTTGAACAACTGGGTGACCAAAGAACATGGGAAGTACTGGACCATGACTAAAGGTTGCCCTCAAGCCAAAGCCTTGCTAGGTGCGGAGCTCAACGAGAGGAGGAGTAAAGACTTTCTGAAAATCAAGAGAACGGATGCAAGAACCATTACGGAGCGGATGCTTTTCCATTAATTTCTCATTTTTCATAAAAATTTAACTTCTTCTAGAACCTTTGTTTTAAATGTTACAACAATCATTTCTCTTGTTATTCCGAAACTCGCTAATATTTTTTGCATAGAAACGCTTATTACTGCCTCCATCGATGTGCACGTATTCAAAGCTTTGTTAACATTTTCAGCATTTTGCATATTCACTACAATTTGCGTAACTGACTTTTTATTACCTACAATACCATCAACAGGTGAATAAGCTATTGTAAGTTTTTCTAACAAATCAACGCCAAATCTGTCATCGTGGGCACAATCACATGGAAGTTTGAGAAGCTCAGAAGACAGTGTCGTTAACCTATAAACATATTGTCTCTTGAGAAATCTCTTTTTAAATAAGGCAAGCGTATCATTGAACCCCTCAACTAGTGGTTGAAACTCATCGAGAAGAAACAACTTTTGTAATGCTTTGAATTTTTTAAAGACTTTGTAAGTATTGAATTTATTTACTAAATACAATTCGAGGCAAACTGACAACTGTATATCCGTGTTGAATCAGTTTTCTGTGAATGGCACTCAACCATTTGCTTTTGTTGTTGCAGAGGTAATAGGGCGAGTGGGAATGATAAGAGAAGAAAAAATGTTTTTCACTTTTCATCGATATTTGTAGAATTTCATGTGAAGGACTAAGCCCAACTGTCTCTAAGTCGAAAAAAACAATAGCAAACTCATCGACTACGTAAGCACTATTGTCGTTAGATAAAACCTCAAAGCATTGATCACTGTTAATATTATGATTTTCTAATAAACTCATATTAGTTTTATACATTTCTCTTTCTTCTCTTTCCATTTGAGTCTTCAACTGGGGCCGGTCAGCTTTCAAATCTAACCTTCGGTTCTCCTTTGTGGACAACTAGACTTTTCCTTTCTTCTCAACAATTTTTCATCTGATTTTGTAATATAGGTATTCCAATTTTTTCTCCAAGGTAATTTTGCCTATACCATGATACGCCTTAGATAATCTACTTCAGAATCTTTTTGTCCAACAATAGCAGCAAATCTAAAATTTGCGGATTCAGAAGTAGAGTGAGAGAGTCTTTTTGGACCTTTACTGCACATGGAGTTATTGAGGCTCTCGTTGGTATGACTATTTGCTTCACTGGAAAATTTATCACTGGTATCAGCAAGTTGAAGAATAGTAGTTTATTCAACTAGTGTATAAAGTGAATTTTTGCACGAGTGTGAAGAAGTTACACATGAGTTACATACAATATTTTTTAACACAGAGTGCGTAAAGTTAGCGATAAGGTATCTAGAATAGGTATCTGTAATTAAACGTTTCGTTGAAATAAGTCCGTCGGCAGACGTTGCGTCTCGAATTTCTCGACGTAATGGTAAAAGAAATAAGCGAATGGGAGCAGGAAGGGGGTCAGGGCGGGAGGTAGAGGCGCATGGCAGGATCCAGGGTCGGATCCCCTGGTGGGGGCGCAGGGTACGAAGCCCCGCCGGAGGGTTTGGGGAGCGGAGCCCCCCCCCCCCCTCCCCCCACCCCCCAGAACAAGAAACTTATAAATCATTTTAGGAAAAAAAGAAATTATATGAAAATTTTAAATGAAAAAATATTCAAATTTTTAATTTTTTATATTTTTACAATTTTTTTCAATTTTACGCTGTTTCCAAAGTTTTGCGTTCTTTTCCAATATTTCTAATTCTTTCAAAATTTTATATCTGTTCATCTTCGGTTGGCCGACCGTTCTCCGTCTCTCTTGCCGCTCGGCTCTCCTTCTACTCTCCCGATCGGTTACATCCGCATGGCACGCGCCCGCCTCCTCATCAGCTGCTCCAGTCGTCGTCCTTACGGATGACGCCGTTTAGACTCCTCGCGCTCCGATCGCTCTCTCTCGGGTGTCCGCGTACGTTAGTGTGTATGTGAGTGTGTTTCGTCTGCTGCCGCCGTGCTGCCGCTGCTGTGTTGCTGCTGCTGTGCTGCTGCTGCCTCGGCCCCGCGGAAAACAGTAGTCTGATGTTGACAGTTAATGAGAATAGTCATGTTTACACTTCTATTTGTTTATCAAATAAAGTCTGAGTTTTGTAATCCTTTTTATAAATAGTGAGTTTTTATTTAACTGCCCCGAACCCGGTCATAACAATACATATAAATCATATCAATACATATAAATCATATCAATAAAACAGTTCATTATTTAAATGTATTGTATATAAATCTGGAAATTTCTGAACATATTTTCTTTACATTTTTCATTTTTATCACATAATTATATCCTAATATAGTCAATGAATTAGTCAAGTCAGAATGAGTTGATTAATGTTCGTATAATACACAATTTTTAAATTATATACATTTTTTTATTATTTGTAAGAATAGATCTGAAAAAATAAATAGATTTATGATGTCTTAAGACTTATTCAATATTAAAGACTTTATGTCGAAGTTTAAACCGGATATTATACTTCTCAATGTTAGACTCACAACAATTCCTTTAACGCGTCTATATTTTTAACGTTAAAGCTCGCTCCACTTCTGCTGCTTCCGAACAACTTTCCTTTGCAATAACTCGATTACTGAACCAATAATCCTCTCATGTGGCTTAGAATCCATACCAGGGATGTCCATTGTGTTGAATAATTTATTCACTTGCGTTTCACCCATTCCAGCGTGAATTGCTCCTATAAAAAATATTCACATTAGATATATTGAGTTAACATAAGATATGAATAAAAAAATCAATATTTACCAAGTGTTGCTTTTGTATTCGTCAGAAACATTTTTTTTATGGTGGATTTTTATACTTTTCGCCATTATTGACAGGATTCATGAACAAACAATGACTGCAACGCACATAAAAAATTGAAGCAAAGCCTCTTGGAGAATCTTTCTCGATATCTTGCAACAGCAGTGTATTTTTACAAATTGAGCCTTACATTTGCTTTTACATACGCTTCAGATCGACTATTCTGCTTCCTTCTATGTTGCACCTTGCAACTTCATCATTCTCCTCCTCTGCACTTTCAGCAACTACAATTTTTTTTTGTTCATTTTCAGATCTTTGCAACATAGCATCGTACACTTTTTTCTTCGTAAATCAATCTTGACTCTATCATTTACAAAATAATATCAACTGTTAATATGTCGATTAGTAATACTTCAACTTCACGCGTATTTAGGTTTGTTGCTAATGCAGGATTCTGCGCAAAACAATTTATACGTTTTTGTCCGATCACATTTCTCTCTTCCTCTTGTCGGTAGATCGACGTCCCGACAACCAAAACTTCCAAACGTGTTGGTGTTCTTTCCTCTTTTAATGATGACTCCAGGACACGTCACAATCATCCTCTACCTTGATCCACCCAGATATCAAGTTACCGAGCGATAGCTCCAGTGTACGTTCCAATTATCACTCCAGGAATTAAAAGAAGGACCCATCTTTTGGAAAATAAATCGAAATCGGAAATTAATAAATCGAGTCTTGAAGTCAAGCGGGCTAGAGGAGGAAAAAACGGAAACGGGAGAACCGTTCAAGGACCATGAGTAGAGCAGTCTTCATTGCGTCTAGTGTACATCTTGCATCTCGAAGAAGGTAGTTGTATCTTAATTCGGTGTGTATCATGTCGCTTTCAGGTTAGATATCGTCTAGTTCGGTCAAAGTTCCATATTTAGCTATTAATGGTGAAACGACGTCCTCCACCATCCGGAGAAAATCACATCTCTCGAACTGCACTGAGTCTCGCCAATCACAGCTCTTCTCAGAAACCAATGGGATTTTTCCATATCTTGTGGATCTGTAACTGATTGACCCCATTAACGACAGTACAGATTTTCTGATCGTGATTTAATGATTGTCTGTGTATTTAAGCTTTTAGTGTAACCTATAACAGTTTTAGTATTTTGTGTACATAAATTCTTACACCTATTCTGGTTTGGAATGGTGCTGTCGACCACGGCATTCGTCAATGGCATATTTGTTCTGGTTTTAAAAATACTTAAATCCTTATCCGTGTTGTGAATAATTCCAGCAACAACGGCGTTCGTCGCTGATATTGTTCCGCACAAATTTGTAACCTCCTTGTACCCCGAAATGTTTATTGAGCATGTTTCTGTGTGTACTGTTTTATTTTGAATCGCACCATCAACAACGACATTAATCCATGATACATTCGTCTTATTTTTTACTGTGCTCGAGTCTCTAGAAATATTACAAATGTTTACACCAACTATGACATTCGTCGAAGAAACATTATTTATAGACACTGTGCCTATTTGAGCTGTAAATGTGTGCTAAGTAATATCCCCAAAACGGTGATCCAATCTAAATTTGAATTCTTATCATTTCACTTTGAAATCAAATCAAATTGAATAAATAATTTTCAGAGCGATGTAGTTCCATCGTAGTTAGCGAGTTTGTAAAATAATTAATAATTAAATTTTTGTTCATCGTGTGACCTAGAATCGTGCACGACGCAAAATTCCTTCAATAAATTTGGTGTTGACAATAGTGATTTATCGTGACCTATAGGATAAAGATCTTAAGGTTTTACAATGGTGAAATGAAAAATATAATCAAGTACCGTCACGGACCCAGTTTCTAATCAGTACCCAATTTCTAATCAGTTTGTCACATATATTACGATATAAAATTTAATTAACCCTGAAATTGTTTGAAAAAAATAACATTTAATTGCTAAGTATCTCACAAGTACGTTTGAAAACTTCACATGCTATTAATGTCGTACATTTTTAAGAAAAAAGATATTTTATTGCACTGTTGTGAAATACATCACGTTTTCGCCATTTCACTTCTGCCGACTGCAAGCAAGCACGCTAAGATTTTCGGATCGTTTCTTTATTATTCTTGAATGTATCGTAGCAAAGCTTTTATATCTGAGTTACTTAATACCTTTTTTGTATAAAACAATCAAAATATTAATAATAAATGTAACTTTTTTAGAAAATAAAGGGTGATTAGAAATAGGTTCCGAATTTTTAGAGTTTCCACAATTTCTGATCAGTTTTATTACAACTATTTCAAATATTAAAAGACCTTTAATTGTTCTAATCTCATCAAACAACAGCAATGAAAGTTGTTTTAACGCACACAAATATCTTTCTTAGTTCAAAGTCTCGTAAAATCCAATGAAACATCGCACGTTTTATAGGTTCACTTAGTAGGTTATAATACTTACCGACCGAGCGATCAGACGCGCATTTCAGCTGATTGACTGTTTTGCGGTCGACTGAGCATAAATAATCGAATATTTATTTTATTAATCACCATTACTTAAACAAAAAATGTTAACTAGTTATCATAGTTACTATTATAATATTGTTTAATGTGTTTTTGCTTGTTGTATAAGATAATTACGCGTTAACAAAATTTTATTAGAAATAGGGTCTTGATCTGAACAGAAATTGCTCCTACATATCATTGAGCTGATCAGAAATTACTCCCTGTTACTTTATTCTTTAAAGCTTTATAATTAATTTCTGATTATTTGTGTATTTTTTAAATTTCAGATGAAAGATTAAGAGTTATATTTATTATTAGAAATGTTTCTTTTGAGTAAACAGTTCATTTTCAAATTGTAATGCATCAAATATCCCGACATTACGCCTTAGCTGATTAGAAACTGGGTCCGTGACGGTACTTATAGTCAAAAAAATATCAGAATGATTGCTTTTAAATATATAAAGTTTTGTGAACTCATAAGAAAATTCTTTTTTTTATTTTTATCCAGGCCTGCCTCCTTAACAACAATCGATTCCAATCTTTCTCAACGTAAGTCTGTTTGTTCACCTAATGCATCGTGATAAATACCCGCAGATGTGGCTTTCGCTGTTAATATTTCCGTATATAAAAGTGATACATTTTGTGTTTTATCACGCGTATTAATGTTTGCTTCTGCGTATGTTTGTTTTGTGTATAAGTATTTATATCTTCCTCTCTATAATATTTCCCATATGAGAGTTAGTAAATGTATTTGTCCTTGTTTTTTAAATAATCCCATATGTCTTTCCCTGAAATCTTATTTTTAAACGCGTATGAAATCTTATTTTTTAATACACCCAGCCATAAAGTACGTACTTTATCCCCGCCGAGCCGGGAATAAAGCGCTACATTAAATCTCTACCCTCACTCTAGTCCACGCCGCTACGCGCACAAACAGCGCGTGGCGCGGCGGAGACTAGAGTGAGGTTAGGGAGTTAATATGTAGCACTATTTTCCCTTGTCGACAGTGAACGAGTACGAACTTTTTGGTAGATATGTTAAAAAATTGTATATTACACGCGTGAATAAAGTGAGCCAGCGAAAAATTTTCAAAATTGAATTAAAAAAAAGTGCTCATTCCTCGATTTTAGTTTCTATTGAAATGTGGTCCTGAAAGGGCCTCAAATCATATGCAAAAGGAAAATCCAAAGTGCAAACACGTTTCGGTTGAATTTTGCCGAGGACCACCGTGCTATATTGCCTAAGTAGATGGCAATATATAGAGGTTTCCTAATCTTCCCCTTTTATTTGAAACGTTATTTTGTGAAACGTTAGAAGCACTATACATAACATGATCTAATAAACCCAGATAACATTCAATCTTTAATTGTTTTTGATAACTTCGAAAAAAAATAATTCTATTACTTTCTATAATAATGATAGCATGTAATGACAACTGTTGGGTCAATCTTCCACCAAACAACAATAGACTAAAATTTTGTAAATTAGGTCTATAAGCTAAGCTGTATAAGTAATATTGTAAGTTTTTCATCGTCTGGAGCATTAGACCGTATGCTATAACCAATTCTAAATCTCTTGATGGAAAAGATAATGGAAAAGCCATTGGATCAATTTGATGCTATAGCTTATTCAAATAAGTGTGATTGTTTTTATTATCATTTTTAGGATATAATGCAGACATCGTAATTATCAGGAATTCCAAAATTTCATACTATTTTTACCCCGCATTTCGAAGTCAAAGATTTATTATAACGATGTTTCTGTTTATTATTTTTACGAACAAAATATAATTTCTAATTTGGGAAATTTTGCAAGTGAGATATTTCGTATAAATGTTTGTATCATTTAGCATTAGGGTTAATATTCATAATTCCTGTTAATATTTTGATATGTTCTTCAATTAGATTCTCGCTTTTTCAGTGCAGGGTTCTATTAAAAACCATATTAAAATATGAGGGGGGTGCGAGGGCCGGCGAGGGGAGACTTTGTGGAAGAGTGGAGGAAGAAAAAGAAATTTCTATACTTTAATTTTCCCTGGCTGTCTAAAGTCTAAAATTCAAGTCTAAAAGTTGAAAAATGCACTTTCTATAAATATAACATTATATATATATATATATATATATATATATATATATATATATATATATATATATATATATATATATATATATATATATATATATATATATACAAGTTATACTTATACTTATAAAAAGTATATATATATATATATATATATATATATATATATATATATATATATATATATATATATATATAACTTAAATCTATGGAAAATCCAAATGTTTAATGGCATTCAAAAATATCCATTTAGCGGGGGAAAAAAGTCATTTTTTCGCGCTTCTCAAAAATTGCGCAACAATGTACGAGTAGGAAATAAGCTATGAACCCATTTTTCAGGTATAACCTTTGTTCATGCGCGTAAGTGTGAAGTTTGTTGCTTGCTAGTCACAAGTGCGTAACTGCGCATGCGCAAGTTTCGATTAAAATCGAAATATGAAAAGGTGTAAATATTTAAACTGTACGATTAAAAGTTGAAATTAAAAATACAATAATTTTTAACTGCGATGTGCAGTACTCGAAATACTCAATCACCTACCCAACTTTCCTGCATAAAAAAAGGCCCTATCATGCATTGTTGAAAAAAAAAACAGTGTGTAAGACGGAAAGAAAAGCTATTTCAAACTCGGGTGAGGTATTTTCAACACTAGTATTTGTCTAGGGCGCCTTCGGCGCCCTCACTTCGACTTCTGCTGAATACCTCACCTTCGCTAGAAATAGCTCATTTTCTCCCCAGTTGCACAATGTACTATTTTTTGCTTCCTCATAGAGCTTTGTAATGGTAAAAAAGATGTGTGTTTGTGCGTGTGCGTGTGTGTGTGCGTGTGCGCGTGTGTGTATGGATTTGGATTACAACATTACTCTGAATATATACGGTGAAAATTAATGTTTTGGGGCTCATTTTTCTTGCTTTTTTTAATAAAGGCGAATCAAAAATATTTTTTTTTATTTTTCAATGCGCTTTTGGTTTTTAGCGGTTTTTTGATTTGTTAGAACAAAGAATTTCACATTGTAATAATTAATGGCTCAGACTAAGATAGCTTTAGTATTGTTACCTAAGGAAAAACCACTGCCAATTCATTCAGCTTCCTCAAACTAAATTAATTGTTCCAATTTGAAATTCTATGTTCTAATAAATTAATTTTAAATTGCTATATCTCTTTCTAAATAATAGCTCAAAAAGGATGTAATTTTTATCATTGGTGGTTTGACAAAAGATAATTTTTTACTAAAATTACAGAATTAGTGCACTAATTTTCAAGCCATAACATCCATTAACCCATTTCTTCCCAAGCGGCCATTTTATAGTCGATTGGTTTTTTGCCTAAAACCGCCATTTTGAAATTTTCCAACGGAAATTTCAAAATTCTGACTTCAGAATCGGAAAGAGCGGACAATTTTACTTCAGAAAAGTGTTATTGGTTATTATTATTTTTTTTTCGACAATTTTTTAAGCAAAAAACCAATTGACTATAAAATGGCTGCTTGGGAAGAGATGGGTTAAGAGGGCAATGCACCTTTATAACTTAAAAAATTAATTATAAGTAATAATTTTTCTTTTATAAAGTACACAATGCCAAATTTTTTGTACTTAAACCAAGTACTATTGCCCTTTATTTGACCGGACTAAAAGTCACTGTTCTCCTCTTCTACCCTATATAGAGTGATATAGTTTTTGAAACCAAAATCTACTGTCGACGCGATTCTAACACTTCCATTCAACTATTTTACTTGATTCTGCGGAAGGGTGATGTGGAGGGACCGTGGAGAGGCGTTGTAGAGGGGCAAAATTGACGCTCAGCATTTAAAAATTACGTATTTTATTGAAAGTTCTTACGTTATGTTGTGGAGGGTCAATGTAGAGGGGCAAGTAGAGGGGACTTTATAAATATGGTGATTATTGAAACGATATAACGCTATTTTGTGGAGCGGACTGTGTGAGGGGTATGTGGAGGAGCGTGAAGAGACAAAGGGAAAATCTCAATATTTTTGAATAATGTAATTTGTGAAACATTTTTACGTTATTTTGTGGAGAGCCCGTAAAGGGGCTAAGTCGTAAGCTCAGTGCTTACAACTGTACACTGTAAGAAGAATAAATCTATATATTGGATGATATCCCTACATAGGGATTAGATAGGGAGATCTAGTCGGAATCTAGCGAATAGCCTTCATCCTAAGCTAATGCAGGCATAACAAACGAGGCGCGCAAAAAGTCTATATCGGAACGCTCTCGGAAATAAAAGGCCATCCATCATAAGAGTGATAATCGAATTTTACGGCAGTAGAATAGCATAAAAAGATACCCGATATTTGTCAGACGAGCGAAGTCGACTCGGCAAGTCCAGAAAAGCCATCCTCGAGATAGTTCTCGATCGTCGATAGAAAGGTCGAAGGCGGTGCGGCAGCGGTGTCAGTGGCGCGCCGGACGCCCCAGTTCCTGGAGGACTTGCTGCCGCGTGAAAAAGAATCGAATAAAAAAAGAGTGAGGGAGGCAGAGCGAGAGAGAAATAGAGAAAGAGAGAGAAAAGGATTCATAGCAGGACACATGGGAGCGTGTTGTATAGCATCTCGAGGTTCGGTCGACATATAAGGAGGGATTTTCAAATAGTCAGCAGAGCGTGCCGAATGATAAACGCACTCGGGCATTTCGAGAATACTTTATTTTTATTCGAGTTCGCCGATAAGGCGCGGGCTCGCGGCGGTTCGTCCTCTCATTCCTCTTTTGCATACTTTGCTCTATTCCTCACACGCTCGCTTGCCTGTGAGAACACACGCAAGCAGCGGCGAAGGTCGAGATTCGGTGAAATATTCAGAGGCTCAAGAGAAAATTTGGCAAGGTGCTGCAGAACAACCGATAGAGGAGAGTATGGAATGGCGGCTGTACCTGTATGTATACCTACAGGACGACGACAGCGACGACGATGATCCTGTATAGCGCACTCTGTTGGTCTTCATCCTCGTCGATGCTGGCGATGCTCCCACCCTTCCTTTCTCCCATCCTCTCGCCCCACGACAGCGGGCACATTAAGTATTCTACAGGGTATGAAGCTCTTAAAGCTCGAATACCCAGGCAGCACACGCAGTTATGTTAATCTTCTCTCTCTCTGTCTCTCTCTGTCTCTCTCTCTCTCTCTCTCTCTCTCTCTCTCTCTCTCTCTCTCTCTCTCTCTCTCTCTCTCTCTCTCTCTCTCTCTCTCTCTCTCTCTCTCTCTCTCTCTCTCTCTCTATTTTCTCTTTCTACGTCAGTCATGCCAGCGAAGTCGCCTCTTCTTCTTCTTTCTCTCTCTTCTTGCCGCCTTCAATTCTCGCGAACTCTCCCTTTCTGCCTCCCTCTTTGCACCCTCTCGCTTAGTTACCCTATACACACATACGCGCGCACGCATACACACACACTCACCTATAACTGTAGAGCAGGAGTAAGGCTCGACGTGAAGCGGCGTAGGCATCCCCCGACTTCCTTCGCGGCCCTCATACATACATGCAAAGATCCTCTTTAACACCAGTCGTACTTAAGCTTTTCTTGCGCAAACGACACCGACATCTCGCACGCCCACTCACACACCCTACATAGACATCCACTCCCCCCCCCTCTCTCTCTCTCTCTCTCTCTCATTCTCTCTCTCTCTCTCTCTCTTTCTCTCTCTCTCTCTCTCTCTCTCTCTCTCTTTCTCTCTCTCTCTCTCTCTCTCTCATCTCTCCATGGAGTTGGAAGTAAGGTGAGCGGAGGTCGATTCCCCAATTGCTACATAATGCGAGTAAGTGCCGCGGGAACTTTGAACAAAGCCACGCCAAGGGACAGAAGACGCACAGTCGAGAAGCCCGTAATAATCTGAGATGAGCGCAATATGCCAGTAGCGAGGCGGGACTAAATCACCCGATGAAACGACTTTACCTGCGGAATTACAGCGTTGCGGCCGCTCCACGACTCTCCCTGATCATGTAAGTTTCATGCTCGTAGTGACGAGCTGCATGCGTGCACGTGCTGCTTGCTCTGAACAATCACTATAATGGCGAATGCGGTTTTAAAGCTGAGTTTTTAGAGACTGAAGACAGTGCTTATGCTAGTCTGTATGTTAAAATATAAGCGTGCTTTTCTTGCTTCATAAAAAGCATCAGAATGATCGAAAAATAACATTTCCGGTGAACCTGCGTTATCCTTAAACCTATTATTCTCAATCCGGAAGTTGGATCTGACGTGGAAACCACTCTCGAGATTTTCATGCATAAAGTAGCTGGTATTCATTGTTGACAAATTTACCAGATTTTGTTACCAAAAATTGTTTCATACAGTATAAAACGTCAAGCTCATACAGTATATCATTTCTATAATTTTATAATTTCAAGTTTACTTTGATTATTTATCAGTAGAAACTAATATTAGAGAAAGTACAATATTTGCAAAAAGTACGATGTACGAATCAATCTACTTTTGAGCGTACACTATTTATGCTATATTATCTATTAAATCATTACTATTTAAATACTATTTAAATAGCATACGGTAAATGGAGTTTGTCCCTAATGGAAATGAAGGAAGTAAGAAATCGCAACAAAAGATAAGAAATCATAATTAAAATTTAATAAAACGTAAGAAAACAAACATTCTGTTGGATTTGGGACAATTTTACCTTTTTACGTGAGTATTACTATGTTTTTTTACGTTTCTTCACATTTCATTATGTTTTCTTCCTATTATTCAATTTTATGAATTCACCTATAAACAAAATGAATTAAAAAGTAAGAAAACGTACCTAGTTTGTAAATTCTTAGATTTTCTGACATAATCTTACGTGATTGCAAAAATTTGTTTTATATATAAACGAATACACTTGAAATTTGATTATTGATTGTCAAATGTAAGAAAAATTAAGGAAAAGTAAGTGTTAAAAAACATAAAAATCATCCGAGATCCAACAGAATCTTACGTTTTCTTATGTATTCTTACTTTTGGTACGTTTTCTCATGTTTTATTACATTTTATTACCTTTTATTTTTTTCACTAGAGGAGCTCCAGTTTTCCATTGATATCTCGCAACTAAAACATTTAATTAGTTTATGTTTAAGTCAAACGTTGTCTTATCAATATTTTAATTATACTCAAAAATTGTTTTAAGCCTCCTAACTGATGTACAATAATCTTTAAAATTATTCTACCTATGACAATTACGATTGCGAAGTTATTAAACAGCAACTGAGTAAGTATATATATATAAAGAATTCCATGCTTCTCATAGTCAGTCATTTGCCATATTCACTTTAATAAATTTCCGCATCTCATTATTTTTAATGACGTACCTATATATACTACAATATCTCGCAAAGAGTAAAGGAACTTCCACGACTTTCTTCTGAATGCAGTCAATGCTACTAGATACCATCCGTGCGCATTCTTTTGCTTTCATTGAGACCTTTTGTATTCCATACTAATAAATATTTTTCATAGTCCTTTTTATTTTCAACTCTCTTCATCAAAGTTCGTTGTAATATCCAAACCGTTAAATGCTGGAGACAAATAATAGAAAAATAGAAGCCGAGTCTTTGTATACAATGCTCTCAATAAAATATTGTTAAATGAACATTTAAAATAAATCATCTACTACAATGTAAATTAAAAAAATTACAGTTATTAATTAAATAAAAATGTATAATACCATAAACAATTATTGACAATGCCTGGGTCTAAGTTATTATCAACCCATTATTGCTTTATACATACTGGAGGATATACATCTTGTTTGGTATCTTTAAGATTTCTACGTAATAAGCTTGAAATTATGCAAAGTAAATGTATGTATCAACTCAAAGTGGACGATTTTCGACCTAGTAACTGGAGCAAAAGTCATTTTTGATCGCATAAAACCCTAGAAAACTAGTAAGGGCTAAAACACAGTTCTTAATAATTTTCTCAAGTTTTTTTGAATTTGTTTAGGGTCCCAGCCTTAAAGGGGTAAACAATAACTCAACATTTTAATTATGTAATCTGATTCGCATTGTACATATCGATGTAAATAAAAGCATAACTAATAATTTATAAGTATCCAACTTTGTAATTTCGATTTTAGAGCCTCATAAATACAGCAAATACTTGAAACATCTGTACTATTATTAATAATATTTCATACCGTACATGCACTGCTTGTGATATAGAAACTTAGATAATTAGAGTTTCAGCTGAAACGTACCAGAGAATGACTCCGAAAATACACAGAATTCTTGAAAAAATATATGATGATTACGTTAGGAGGATTTTGGAAATATTGCTGTAAGTACATTTATATTATTTTAACAAAATTCGTTAATTTGTCCACTCCATTAATACGTAGAAATATTTCATTTTCACGAAAAAAATAATTTTCCGGCTATAATTTTAACTCTTAAAATGAAAATTCATATATACAGATATTTTTAAATAAATTCTTCAATATTTAGAATTATTAAATTAAAAATCTCCTATAATATTAAGATCACAAAAGTCTTCGGTCTCCGGTCTTCGGTCTCCGGTTACATCAATAAGTACATATCTTTCTTTAAAAGTTCATCATATATGTGCGTGAGTGTTGGTAGGTTATTGGGAGGGTGGATGTATGGATTGATGAGTTTGTGGGTGATAAATAGCTATAGGTGGATGGATGTGAGGGTGGATGATTTGGTGGGCGGGAGGATTGTTGGCTTCTTAGGTATGTGTTGTTAAACAGTATTTTTAGGCTTGATAATGTTTTGCACATCATAATTTTTGGGCATTATAATTTGTTGAGCATTATCAATTTTGAGCAGTATTTTCTGTTTTGCATTTTATAATATTTGTGTCTCAAAATTTATTAAACCTCACAATCTTGTGGGCCTTAAGGAGGCTCCTGCGTCTACCATACTAGTCAAACTGAATCGAAAATTTGATGATAACTTTTATGCATATATTTATACGCGAAAATCTTAAATGTATTTATAATGTATATAAATGCAGCAAACTTTTAATAATATAAACATTAACAATTCAATAAATATTAATACAGATACTATTTTGGATTCGGCAGTGAATAACATATGCGAGAAGGACAGGTTCGTCTTCCGTGCATGCGCGCCGATTGGTGGTATATAGGTATATTAATACCAGCCATGCGCGCCGATGGGTGATATATAGATTTTTTAATATCTATATATATATATATATATATATATATATATATATATATATATATATATATATATATATATATTACTATAGCGTCGTGTCGTGCGTCGTGCGTGCTGCATGTAAAAAGTTCTAGTTGATAAGTATTATTCTAGTTGATATTATTTAGTGTACTCGTATTATGTGAAAATGACGGAACCTAAAAAAGTTTGGAATGCTAGAGTTTTACGTGGGCCCATAGTTAAATTTTTATTGTTAATTTATATTTAAAATAATTAAAAAACTAAAAACTATAATTTCCAGAGTATTTTATTTACCCATAGACTTAATTAATTAAAATAAAAAATACAATTATGACAATTTATTCTTTATTGAATGCTTATGTTTGAAATTGGAATCTCAAATTGCGCGCGCTTCTCCCGAACACCGTAGCCAAGATGGCCGCTCAGCTGACTTCCCTACAGCTGCCGGATATAACCCGAATTTATTCAAGCTTTCGCTAATATCTCTTTTTTTAGTTCGATAACCGATATTTTAAATAATGTCATTTGAAAGAGGAGATTTTTTCCTACAAAACTGATATAATGACATTACTGGACAAATCAGATTTCATTCGTAATTAACTGATTCAACTTAATAATGTAAATAATGTTAATAATGTAAATTCGAACGACACGGTTCCGTTATACGAAATGCTGCCTAAATTTCAACATAATCTTCGGCTTTTGATTAAAGAAATATCTAAAAAATATAAATTTAAATACATTTGGTCTCGTGAGGGTAACATGTACGTTCACAAATCCGATAAATCCAAACGGATAGCGATAATTACCGAAGATGATATTTCTAAAGTAGAATAAATATTTACTTGTAGCTTATATATTTACTTAGCACATATATTTTCAGAAATTTTCTTTCAAACATTTTTATTGTTCTTATGATTACATTTCCTTGTGTATTCTATTATATTACTTAGTCATTATGCATCTATATTGTTAACTATATGAACATCTATCCATATCCATATGCTTCTTTATAAGTATGTTATGATTATAATTACACATTATTTCGTCTTAAATTGTTATCCATATGTATACTTATTAGCTAAAATTGTATTGTATTTTTTAATTTGTATTTTTATGACCTAAGCATAATAAATCAGTTATAACCCCACCCCCCCCCCTCTCTCTCTCTCTCTCTCTCGCTCGACTCTGCGAGAAGGCACACGAGCACACGTGTTTCAAACAATATGAGACCTTAATACCATTGTAAATTTATATAATGGCGCCAGCAACAACATCAATAATAACAACAATAATAGTAACAACAACAATAGCAATAGTAATAGGGACAACACCATTAATAATGGCAATAACACATCAGTATTACCACAACACACTCACAATGATTGTAACACAGGCAATAATAAACATAATGTCAATAGCAATAAAGCACAAACTGCAGGGATTGTACAACCAGAATCAGTGTGACTAGATATAGAGAAAACTTGTGAGACGGACAAAGGAGTGAATATGAGAGCGGGTTTTATCAATGCAAATTCTATTAGACATTGTATCAAGCAAATCCGTCAACTTCTTAGCAAAGGCCAATCCTATCATCTATTCGGACTGCCTTAATAATAGCTTATTAAACGCAATAAACAGTCTAGCGCTTACAAAACGAGTTAAACCTTGGAAAGGTAGTCCATCCTGAATTGACGTCGACATTGAACAACTTAATAAAAAACTAGACGCGACATATAGACGTTACAAGAGAACGGGTGATGTGCGATTGTATAAGGAGTTACTAAAGTTGCGTAATGAATCTTTGCTTAAGACGGAACAATCGCGTATTGCTTATTATCAAGGTAGACTGCTGGGAAAACAGCAGAGCGATATATGGAAAGAATTGCGAAACTTGGGACTTCTCCCTAAGACCAAGGGAGGGTTGCATGGATTCACAGCAGATGAAATTAATACTCACTTCGCAGGAGTCTTCATAACTGCTAATAAAAATAACGAAGCTATGGATGACATAATGAAATCGGCCAGTGATGACGGCTTTAAGTTTCAGCCAGTCGGTATCGCAGATGCCGTATTCGCGATTTCGCATTTCTCTCAAGTGAGAGGCGAGGATGACATCCCGCAGAATGTAGTTGCAAAGGCATTGCCAGTAATCGGGCACCACGTAGTGAACCTGTTCAACTCCTCCCTGCAGAAAGGGAATAGTTTCGAACCAATGGCAGGAGGCACGAGTAGTGCCACTTGGCAAGTATACCACACCAGCGTTAGTGTCGGACTTTCAACCGATTGCACTGCTGTGATTTCTTTCTAAGGTTTTGGATAAAATCGTACATGATCACATAGTTAAACATATGAAAAATACAAAACAACTTTACCCTATGCAGTCTGGGCACAAATAGAATAACTCAGCGCAAACTGCTCTACTAAGACTAACTGAAGACATACGAACAGAGATTGCAAAAAGACTGGTTACTCTTTTATTACTGTTTAACTTCAGCAAGGCTTTTGACACGATCTCGCCAGCCAAGCTTCTAGCAGTCTGCAAAGACTGCAAAATTCATGTGTGCGCTACGTTTTAGGTGCTAGGAGGGATGAGCACATAACTCCTTACATGCTGCAACTAGAGTGGATAAATGTTGATACAAGAAACATGGTTCTCATAGCTCAATTAATGCGTAACATACTAAATATTAAGGAACCAGAGTATTTGGAACCGTTCTTCGGATAAATAAAAGAATAAATCAAATCGGCCTGTTTGGGGTGATGTAAGGGAGTTCTCTATTCCACGCATGCGCACTGAAACTAGAAAATCTTTCCAAGTGCAAGGTGCGCATCTGTGGAATTCACTCCCTTTTGAAATACGCACGTTACCATCATACAAAGCGTTCAAAGTGGCGTTCAAACAACATTTTGCAAATATTGACTAGATCGTGATGTCCTAAATTATTTAAATTGTTTTAGTTAAGTCCTATGTTGATATGAATGATTGTAATTTATAGCAGTATATGAGGGATTGAAATGGAATGAAAGTGTAAACAAGTGTACATTTATATTGTATACACATTTTGATACTGACGTGATAGATTTTTACATAGACTGAATTGCAATTTTACAAAAGCACCTGACGAACTTATCTGATATTAATAAATTAGCGATGAACGTTATGTGATTATTTTATGACGATCTATATATGATATTGCATGTATTATATTTTTGTATTTTTGTGTAAGCAAAATAAGGATTCTATCGATCTATCTCTCTATCAAATGGTCGCAGTCCCGATGATATACCGCTTAAGAATCTCGAAAAGATTCTAGTTCCACTTCTCCCCTACCTTACTAGGATATTTGAAAATACATGTATTTGAAAATACTTGTAATTTAAAAACAATCAAATACTTGTATTTCAAAATACTTTTCTGAAAAGTTGTTGAAAATTCTTGTACTTGAAATACTTAGAACATTTAAACTACCGTGTTAGACAGTTTGTAATGTAACTTTGTCGCTGATACTAATGTTCGGATCTTGTTGAAAACCTACCGTGCGTGTGCGTGATTTGACCTTATCAGAGTGTGTTCACTGTCTTTTCGGATTTCGGGTTCAGTTACCTACTATGTCTAAACGTACGATTTAATAGTATATTTATCTTTTTTCGCTATCTTAAATATTAATCAATGATTGATATCGATCCTATTTATGTAAATAATTATTGTGCATTATGTAAAAATATGGAAAAATATCTTTAACATGGGTTCGAAGCGTTCCCAAAACCAGTCACTGCTCATGGCTCTTCCAGAGAGTTTTTCTATTTAGCTCTTTGTAAGAGCGCTCTTAAAAAACGCGATTTCTCAAAACTCTTACTAAGAGCATTCTCTGAAAGAGTGATTCTGAATAGCTCCCAAAAAGAACGATCGTCTAAAGAGATTTTAAAGAATAGCTCCAAGAAAGAGTGCTCTTATTAGGATCTTGAAGCAATCGCTCTGGCAAAAAGCGATACTCTCAAGAATTTTTAATGAATAACTCGTAGAAAAAGTGCTCTTAAAAAAGCGCTACGAAAGACTGAAATCGGTCAAAATTGGTATACAGGGGTCTTTGAGGTCGCTGATTATAAATCATAAGTTAAAATTTCATAGTACTGAATTGCAAAATCAACACCATCGCATGTTTACTCAATTTTCTTAATAGTTCGATAAATATTAGTAAAAATTGATATATAGGGGTCTTTGAGACCGCTAATGACGAATCTAATGTCAAAATTTCAAAGAAACAAAATGGCGCAGCCAACAACGTAGCATATTTCTTCTCTTTTATTAATATTTAGATAATAATTAGTAAAACTTGATATTTGACGAAATCTAAAAGAAATACACTTTTTTGGGTCTAGAAATCACAAAAAAAGATTTAAATGCTGGAGTTTCCAAACCTTTTCTATATTGTTTTAGGGGCCAAATTATGAAGAAAAGCGCGTTTGAACAATAAAAATTGGCCATGTGATTATGTTTTCCTGTCAAATTAGGTGTTTTATATATAGCACAAAAAAGGATTTTACAGTACAGTTAATAACTGTGCACACAAAGGTGGAAATATTTTTTCCAAAAAGAATATAAAAGTAAAAGAAAAGACCTTTAATTTCAGTTTGTATTCGTTGAAGATAGATGTTCTGGTACAAAGTTATGACCAATTGAAAATAGGGAAATTTTCCATTTTTTGCAGAATCTGAGATTTTTTACGTATTATTACCTTATTTTCAATTAGTCATAACTTTGCATCGGAACATACATTTTCAACGAACAAAAACTCAAATTAAAGATCTTTTTTCCCACTTTTATATACTTTTTGGAAAAAAAATCCACCTTTGTGTGAACAGGTATTAACTGCGCAGTAAAACCCTATTTTTCACTACATATATAAAACACCGAATTTGCCAGAAAAACATAGTCACATGGCCAATTTTGACTGTTCAACCGCGTTTCTCTTCATAATTTGGTCCCTAAAACAAGATAGAAAGGATTTTTAAACCTCAGCATTCAAATTTTCTTTTGCGATTTCTGGACCCAAAAAAGTGTATTTTTTTAGATTTGGTCATATATGCGTTTATAGGGTCGCAAATTATGAATCAATAGTCAAAATATAAAATTAAAATGGCGATGTTAACTACATGATATGTTTACTCAATTTTGTTAATATTTCGATAAATATTAGTATAAATTGGTATATAGATGTTTTTTGGGTCGCTGTTTATGAAGCAAATCAAACTTTAAAAATCAAAGTGGCGGAGTTAACTACATGATATGTAATTTACTCAATTTTCGTAATATTACGAATTTTTCACAAGTTATATTAAGCAATAGTACGCAATAGTAATATTACGCAATTTTCACCAGTATTCATTGAAATCATAATAACATCAAGTAAACATATCATGTAGTTGGATCCGCCATTTCGATTTTTTAAATTTTGTCTTTTGATTCATGATCATCGACCCTCAAGAAACCCTATATACTAATTTTTACCAATTATTATTAGAATATTATAAAATTATTTTTTTTATTCGTAATTATGTCTTGGAATGATTCTTTATGAATTACTTCTCTAGAGTAAAGCTCTAATTTCAAGTAAAAAAATTTCTCCTTCCTAATGAAAACTCTGACTTCGATCAAGAGCTTTTTTCGACTGACACAAAAGAATCGCTCTCGTAATTATTCTTTTTTTTCTTCAAAAATACAGACTCTGACGTACTATATGACGTCACGTGATATTTTTCCTATTTTTATATCGGTAAGTCTCTTGGAAATTATTAAATAAATAAAATAAGACCTTCAAAATTTAAATCGGATATCAAATAAAAAAGGCTTTAGGGTGAAATCACAGGGAGCGAATCGAGGCTCGTGTAACGGGTGCGCGTAACGAGCGTCGGCCAATCAGAACGTTTAGGCTCCTCCTGCTCCGCATCTTTCGACTGCTACGTTCACATGGAGCGGAATTAACGTAAACGAGATAAACTTGCTTAACAATTTTCTCAAATTTTCATCATCGTAATAGTTTAAATCGACTAAATAGGCATTATAGTATAATATTTATTATTTCCTAATTAGTTTCTAGACTAATCATGGATTTAATGACATTTTGATATAGTTCGCCCTTGCTTATTCCTGCTTATTCCTGCTCATACCGCTCCGTGTGAACATAGTAGTTGAAAGACGCGAAGCGGAGATAGTCCAAACCCTCTGATTGACCGGTGCTCATTACGTTCACCCATTACGTGCGCCTCGTTTCGCTCCATGTGATTTCACCCTCACTGTTTTGTTGAACTTTTCTTTAGTTGACGATAATTACTTTTGCAATATGAAAATTTTGTTAATAAACTTTCTTTCGTTACTTGAAGTGTCTTCTATTCATATCGACGCCTCATGCGAAACCTAACGGATTTCAGCTTTCTAAAATATCGCTTAGTTTTCACGACGTAAAAATAAGTAGAAATAACAAAAAATAAGTTCAGAAATGTACAAATTGAAACCTATTGATAGAGTAAATACGTCGATATATTTTTAAATCTTCCAAACACATTATCTTTTTTATAAAAATACAATGAAATAGTATTTTTTTCGATATGCTGAAATCTGTTTGTATGAGCTGACGTCGATATTATATTGTTTCTCATATTATAACATAAGAACAAATTATTGTAAAATCTTTTATTCAGAGTACATATTCAGGCACATCTCCTTAAGGCAGGTTTGCCGTGGATTTGTCCTATTTATTCAATAATTTTTATTTCATACAAAAATTAATCTTTATTGTTCAAACTTTTTACATATTAAAATACACATTTTGAAGATATAAAAATTTTTTTTTTTTACGGATTTTTCTTGACAAAATGGCCGCCTCAAAATTATTCTTTTGTTTGACTATCGACACGATATCTCACCAACGGATCATCTGAAATCAAAAAACTAAAAAGATTCTTAAAACTTATAGTTTTGGCTATTGCATGATCTAGGATTATAACGATCAATAAATTTTTCTAAAAGTTATAAACAATTTATGTTGCAAAAAAAGAGCCAAAAAATTCAAAAGTCCGCCAATTTGTTTTTTTCCGGTAAAAATGAAATATCCTAGACTATGCAATAGCCAAAACTATAAGTTTTAAGAATCTTTTTAGTTTTTTGATTTCAGATGATCCGTTGGTGAGATATCGTGTCGACAGTCAAACAAAAGAACAATTTTGAGGCGGCCATTTTGTCAAGAAAAATCCGTAAAAAAAAAAAAAATTTTATATCTTCAAAATGTGTATTTTAATATGTAAAAAGTTTGAACAATAAAGATTATTTTTTGTATGAAATAAAAATTATTGAATAAATAGGGCAAATCCACGGCAAACCTGCCTTAAGCACACTCTTTTTGATTGTAATTCACAAAATAACTCTTGAGAGAATCGCTCTTTTCAGGCGCTATTCAAAATCACTTTTTCACAGAATGCTGTTAGTAAAAGTTCAGAGAAATCGCTCTTTTATTAGAGCGATCTTACAGAAAAAAGAAAACCATCCTGAAAGAATCATAAAGAGAGACTCTTTTTAAGAGCGCACTGAACCCCCGGTAGAAAAACTACTAAAAGATCATTTTAAATAATCTCTTTGGACTATTTCTTTATTGTTTTTTCGTTTCTCTACTTTTAAGTTTTTTAAGATGCAAAAGATTAATTCAAATGCGAATACTCCTGTAAAACTGGTAAAACCTCAGTGAACTTATAAAACTTCAGTTGGCTTTCAAGGTCCTCGAAAATATCATCATTTACTATGAATATATTTAAAATATTTTCAAATACCTTCTTAAAATGTATATAATACTTATATTTTGAAAATATAAGTATTTGAAACTACAAGTATTTGAAAATATTTGTATTTGAAAAAAGTATTTAAATAAAGGATTTTGAAAATACATGTATGTTGAAAATAAAAGTATTTGAAAATGATTGTATCAGTAATAGTAGTATTTTTATAGTATTTTTTGTATTATTATTCATATGTGTGTCTAACAATTGGAAATAATCTTTTTTTTTTAATGTAGCTCCTTAAGGAGGGTCTTTTACTAAATATAGGGCATAAAACAAAATATCGTATGAGGGTTTATAAAGGTTTTATGATAAAACTAATGATATGTACATAATAATAGTCCAAAACTACATGCAATAAAAATTACCAAAAGAATCGTGACGTCACAAGTGTAAATATTATCAATTTAAAAAATATTTAGTTATACACCAATTTCTTTTTATTTCGTAACCATTTTCGTTATATTTTATTCCTTAAATATTTCACTATAAAGTTAACGAAAGACAATTTTAATATAATATATCTGTGATTAGAGAAAACAAATTGTTTATAAAATTCTACACGTTTACTTATAAATAATTAGCTTTCTCTTGTTGCAGATATATTATTGTTAAATTTTCTTTCGCTAACTTTGTAGAGAAATATTTAAGGAAAAAAATAAGCCCCGAAACATTAAAATTGGTTAAGGAATAAAAAGAAATTGGGATTTAACTAAATATTTTTTAAATTGGCAATATTTACACTTGTGACGTCACGATTTTTTTATGAATCAATTTTTTTTCATGTAGTTTTAGCCTATTAGTAAGTACATACCATTAGTTTAGGACCTTTATAAACTCTCATACGATTTTTTGTTTTATGCCCCTATCTAGCGAAAAACTGTGAGTACACTTCTGAAGAATACTTTAAAAAACCTCGGTGACCATTAAAAATGCATCGCCTGATTCAATAACACGTGGTAAGTTATTAGAAAGGCTTAAATTCAATTATGTAGATTAGCGAATTTCCAAGGGACTATGAAGATCACTTAGAGGGGTCTAAGTCATGGCAAAATCACATATAATATACATATATTTAAGATATAAAAACTTGCATCAACTTATATTGTGTCAAAATATGTTTGCCGTCTATAACATGGACAATGATTTTTACGGAAATTAACTCAAGCTTGACCCCTTAACCAGCCGAATTGGCTTATTTTCTATCAGGGATATTAACAAAATATATCTAATATAATATCTTAATATCTAACACATCATAATAACCCTGGTAGAAACGTTAAGGAGTTCTTAGCTATTGTTTAAGTAATTTTATATGAATTAGTTAATATATCCTTAAGGAATTAGCTAAAAACCCCGGTACCTGGCGACGTTTTTTCGTTACGGACTAGTTAAAAACTCGTTAATTTAAAAAATATATTCAGAAGTAATTTAATAAAGAATCGATTAAGTTTAGTTATCAGAATAACTATTTGATAATAAGTGTTTAATTATAAATGATTAAAATGTATGTACATTCAGCTTTCAAATCTATCCCCACTTTGTAAATAAATATCCCGGGTTATGGTGAAGTAAAACGTTTTCGCGCTTTTGCTAACAACAATTCTACACAAAATATATATAAGTTTGTTCGTTTCGTCTGAAGAACGTTTACTTTGAAACGTTCAATTCTAAGTCGCGCGAGGGGTTTTTAGGACAATTTTTTTTAATTTCATGTTTTTTTGTACTCTTAACATCTATATTAGTTAGATATATGACACTATTAATGGTTATAGTTCGTTGATCGTTACATCATTTTTAGGTTATTAAATGATTTATATTTTTTGAAAATATTGCGTTTGCTAACAATTATAGTTAATAAATTACTCAATTGCTTTAAAAAGTTAACAATATAAATAAATTAGGGTTTTTAATACAAAAAACAATCACGTGTAATCCAATGATGAGACTCCGAAATAAATTGCAACTCCGATTTAAATATGCGACGCGGTATAACGGTCTGCTGTATTTTGCTGAGAATTAAATTGGAGCATGCGCTTTTGCTTTGATGTACGTGATAAATAAAAAATATTTTTAATTATATACTGCAATTTTTTTATCTGTATAATTTAGATCTCTTAGCAAATCCTAAGCTTGATTTTATCTTTAATATTAGTTAAGATTAGCTAACGAGATTAGCTAATCGTTGATATCTTAAGTAATTTGACTCGTTAATTTTCTACCAGGGAAGCTGAAAGTGATATTAAAGTTCAGAATTAATTTTGATTATCAAATTATTTTAGAACGTTGTAAATTCAACAATGATTTGCTATTGCCTACGTATCATTTTCACGCTTCATTCTAGACGAAAAATACACAAAGGAGAGTCAGATAGAAGTTAACACTTTTACAGAAATCGCTTCTAAATGGAGAGTAATTGTTGGATGTATACGGGACGTGGTGAAATTTAAGGAAAATACTGCCTAAGTTTTGATACTCTAGTATTGAAGTTCGCATAAATATATAACACCGCTGCCAATTCATTGGCACTCAGCTTCCTCAAACCATATTAATTATTCCGATATTCAATTATTTGTTCTATTTAATTCTGTGGTAAAAAGTCAAAACGACAAATCCATTCTATTTTTAATTGTCGAGATATATAGATTAAAATTTTGCAATTGCCATATAAACATATGCAAAAGTATAGCATAGATTGTGAAAAAGTATTTAAATTGTCCCTGGCAGAAACTGTAACTAACCGTTCGCCAAGTGTATACCAAATCGCAATGATTTGGCCAACGATTTAGCCATCGGTTGGTTAAAAATTCCGCTTATTTCGTCACGAAATAACCATTCTCGTTGGCCAACTGAAACTTAATTTTAAACATCATAAAACAGTAAATTTGTCATTATTTTATAATTAAAATAGTTCAGACAACATTGCCTGATTGATACCAAGTTGCAAAATCACATACAGAAAAGAACTATACTTTTTAAAAGTAGGTTATAATACATATACTGTTCTCAGATTTTAAGGTTAAATTATTCAATAGAAATGTGTAAAAGTCAATTGTTAAATAAATTAATAAATGAATTATTATTTATTAAATTGATGTATAATTTTTATAAAGTCAAATAATGATTACAAATTTATTTAATTAAAAATATATTGGAATAGGGTTATGTAAACATTGATAAAATACAAACAATTTTAGCGAATAATTTATTCAAAGGTTTTTATATTTATTGTTAAATTGTAGAAGCAGAAATGAGAACACAGTGGAGTAAAATTAACTGATTTCGTTTATTGCTTAAGAATACTATATAATGCGCGAACGGCGCCTATCACGATTTACGACCTGACTTTTTGATGTGAATAACATCTCTTGGGACGTTCAAGAGCGCGCGCAGTATGGGGTCTTTGTACAGGATCCATCAGCTGTTGTAACCGGGACTAGAAGAGGGGTGGAAAAAAAAGATCAGCGGAGGGCGGCCGCCCCCCACCATCGACACCAACCGACAGTTTGCCTGCTCTGCTACTCATATACGCGCGCACACAGAGTCGCAGCAGCAACGATGCTCACTCCCGCTTCCCTTGTTCGAAAATAGTCAGTGCGACACACACATACACATACACGTATATACGTATACTATACAGTATATACACTGTGACTTTCGAAGCCGCCAACGGCGCGCGCAGTCGTAGCAGAAATATAACGGTCCAACAGTTGCCAGCATTTCTATAGCATTTTCTTACAGCGTGCGTTTGAAAACAATTTTAACTGTGTGTTTTGGTGTTTTAAAAAAGAATTGGATTATACCGTGTTATAGTTAAATGCAGTACTAACAATGGAAGAACAAAGTGAAGGATCACAAGATTCTACTCAAAACTCATTACAATTAGACGAAGGTAAGATTAATATACATATACACTCATGTAATATATACAATGAAACGTTGCCGAATTTCTTCATTTTATTCTATCTAAGCAATCGCATAAAATTCATTCTGTTTCTTTATGATGCATGTCTTTATCTGCTCTCTTCCTCTCTTTCCTACTTTCTC
The DNA here is from genome assembly GCA_949152435.1 of Gastracanthus pulcherrimus. Classification (NCBI taxonomy): domain Eukaryota; kingdom Metazoa; phylum Arthropoda; class Insecta; order Hymenoptera; family Pteromalidae; genus Gastracanthus; species Gastracanthus pulcherrimus. The sequence continues at coordinate 131,997,263 of OX424574.1, read as the reverse complement.
TTTCTCATATTTTGATGATTTATAGAAAATCGACTAAAACAAGAAAAAAGGAGAAGACAGCAACAAGCGTATCGGGAGAGACAAACAACAATGACACATCAGCCTTTGCTATTGCTACAATTTTTACACGACAAACTACATCTACGCATGACGAACGACTCTCACGTTTCAACAACCATTAGAAATACTACCATTGATGCAACATTCTCTCGATTCTTAGGAAATATTCATTCCCACATTTACATATCATATTTCAGCTACCACAAACCAATAGTTACTCTAATAAATAGTAACAATAACGATCAACACTCTAACACAAGTATCAGCCAATAAAAAATACAACAATTACATAATATAGAATATTTATGAGCATATTTCACTGATCGAGAGAATATTTGTAAATTTGTGAAAATACAGGGAATCTGTAAATATGATTGTATGTAGCCTTAATAAAAAATAATTACATACAACAATATTTTATAACAATTTTCCTTGCGCCTTTCCCATAGTTTATCATCAATCACCTGATGAAATTCTTACAAATAGGCAACTAATTAAAAAAGCAAATAGCCCGCGCGAACGTCTTAATAGGAATGCGACACATGTTATTCACATCTGCCGCATGTCCCACGACACTCGTTTTTTTACAAGGGCTTTCGATTACTTGTAACTCAACCTACTTGGTACATCGACGAGGACTTTCTGTCCGGAAGACGCTATCGCATCGCGATGCGAAACTCGAGCATAACCTTAACCTTAACCTAACTTAACCTTCATACCTAACCTCGTATGCATTTTATAGGTACTCCCGGGTAAAAATGAGTAATATATAATTATATCTGATTATATATAACTATGTATCTAATTATACATGATTATATATAATCATGTATAGTCATATATAATCATATATAATTGTATATATATATTGTTATTATAACGATATATGATAATGCATTATCACATATGATAATATATAGTCGTATGTAATTATATATACCTATATATATAATGCATAATTATACATGGTTATATGTAACTGTAAAATAAATATAATAAACTATAATTCATTATACTATAACATTACATTTCTTTTATAATGAATCATAGTGAGTATATGTGCGTAGTTTCGAGGAGACAAATACCGACAAATACCAGGAAAACATTTTTCAATTAATTTTTAATTTTGAGAAAATATCTCTTTGGAGCGTTGTTGTTTTTGATTAATACAACAACGTTCCAGAAAGATATTTGCTCAAAACTGAAAATTAAATGAAAAAAGTGCATCCTCGTAATTGTTGGTAACGGGTGGGATTAACATTATCTTCATGGGTCTTCATATGTATATATATATGTGTGTGTGCTTATGCGTATGAGTATGAGTTTTAATGCGTATTTTTTTCGTATACATGTACGTGCGCGCATATAGGTACATGAAGTATGCACAACTGTTTACATGTGTTTTGATATTGTTGTGTTTTGATGTGCGCGTACGTGACGTGTGGATGAGTATGTGCACGTTTTTTCGAAGAGTGTAAGAGACGTATGTAGATGAGTATAGATACATATTATTATGTGTGTGTATTTTCTGATGTGTATATGTATGTGTTCAAACGCTTGTTATGGAAAAACTATTAGATGTAATTATATATATATATATATATATATATAATCAATATATAATTAGATGTAATTAATATATATACTCACTATGATTCATTATAAAAGAAATGTAATGTTATAGTATAATGAAGTATAGTTCATTATATTTATTTTACAGTTACATATAACCATGTATAATTATGCATTATTATATAGAGACAAACGTTATATATACATATATATAATTGTAGATGATTCATTTTTAGCCGGGACTTTTCACAATAAAATCGTTATTGTTATCGTTATCACAATAAAAATTGTTATTGTTATTTAATGTACCAAATGTTCAATTATTATACAGATAAGGGACAAAAATGAAAATATTTCTAATGATTATTTATATTAGCACAGTTGACCAACTATTGACTAACCGTTGGTCAATATTGTTGCTATATGTTGACCAAACAATTGACTAATAATTAGCCGATTATACAGATAAGGGAGATAAATGAAAATATTTATAATGATTATTTATATTAGCACAGTTGACCAACCATTGACTAACCGTTGATCAATATTGTTGATATGTGTTGACCAAAAAATTGACTAATAATTAGTCGACAGGTCATTTTGGCTGAGTAATTTTTTACCAGGGATATTATTATTATTATATTGGCCAAGTAGTAATGGTTAGCAGTAACAGTGCTTGTGTAGCCACAACTATCACATAATCTCTATGCCAGCTGTAATCCTTCTTACATCATCACCATAGCTACCATAATTAGGTGTTTGGACTAGCTGTCCAGAGCTGTGTAGTCCAGAGCCTTGTTCACACAGTCACGGCATCTCTCTCTATTATTTGCCAGTTGTGTTCAATCCTCCTCATAGCATCCTATGTCCCATACGTCAATTTTAATATTGTCCTGCCACCTTCGTCTCAGTCTACCTGGGCGCCTAGCGCCTGTCAGTTTCCCTATACGTACGTTAATAGTATAAAAAAAGAAAGCTTTATCATATCAACCCTGATAACTTAACGCTTTTTGAAAAGCAAAGTTTCAAATACGCCTGAAAAACGTTGGTGAAACGTCTCAAAGTCCGCAGATTCGTTCGACATAAGACGTTGTAAAATCGTTTTTCTACCATCATCTAGATGGTACTACAAAAATTGGTAATATTTGTAGCATCAAATTGTACTTAGACAATTTTTTTCAATATATTCTATGCTAGTTTTTTTTCAAACCATTTTCAAGCCATGTTCAAACCTTTTTTAAACGTTTTAATCCAAACGTTTTCCAAACGTTTTCCAACGGTTTATATTCTATCAATTGTATACTGCTAGATAGACTCACACCTCTCGCTGAGGAAATCTCGGGGATTACCAGTGTAGATTTCGAAAAAGCAGGTCAACGAGCAACCAGATGTTCACGGTTGGACGTGTTGCAGTTCATGCACATAAGAATCGTCCATATTTTAATTGTCCACAATTTAACATTGGTCAAATTATATATAGATATATTGACCAACACTAAATTGTGGACAATTAAAATGTGGACGAGTCTTATGTGCATGAACCGTAACACGCCGACGGTTAGGCAGCTCCTCGAAAAGAAATGGGAATACGGGGAAACGATACATCAATCATTCATTGATTCCAAGAAAGCGTGTAATGACTCAATAATAAGACGTCAAATTTTCCATGTCTTAATACTGCTAGGGGTACCAAAAATGTTGGTCAATTTAATCAGAATGTGCCTAGATAACAATCGGGGCATAGTCAAGTCAGGTAAGAGCCTGTCACAACCATTTGACATGCACAACGGCTATAATAGGGAGATGCTCTATCAACCATCTTATTTAACTTACAAAGGGGGACCACGGAGTCAGGGTCACTGATTTTGATGAAATTTTAGGGATCATTTTCTGGTACCTAAAAACGAAGCCTAATACTCGTGATTTTATCCCATGGGCCTTTGTACGGTAGATACGGCGTATTTCATTAACGATGATATATATATATATATATATATATATATATATATATATACATATATTTGTTTTCTAGCATTGTCGATATGAGCATGGCTAATGTTTTTTGGCACTATCTCAGATTTAAAATCTCATCGGATATGACTACGGATACTAGGCTCCATTTTTAGGTTCCAAAAGTCGATACCCAAAGTTTCATACAAATCCAAGACCCAGATTCCATGGTGTCCCCTTATTAGTTTTAGAATACGTGGCCAGGGCAGTACAAGAAAGTACAGAGGGAATTATAATAAATGGCTTCCTAACACAATTGCTAACATACGCGGATGACATAAACATTATAGAAAAAAAAACAGAGAAACCGTAATAAGAAACATAGAAATATTAATAGAATAACTAGAAATAAGTGAAAAGAATACCCAGTACATGGTTACTAGCAGAGCAGGGCCCGAGATTACTGATACCGTCTTGAAAGTCTCTGGCAAAACTTTCAAAAATGTAGACGAGTTCAAATACCTTGTCATGATAATAGACCAAAAAAAGAAACTCGCAATGAAATCAAGAAGAGGCTGCATTCGGGAAATGCTTGCCTATATTCAGTAAATATCTTACTAAAATCACGATTACTATGGCTAAAGACTAAATTAGAAATATATAGAAAAATCATAATGTCAGTGCTTCTATATGGATGCGAAACGTGGGCGTTAACCAAACAGGAAGAAAATAGTTTTAGAGTGTTTGAGAATAGAGTGCTTATATAGACATTCGGGGTTAAAATAGATGAGAATACTAGAGAATGGAGAATTTTACATAACCAAAAAATACACGAGCTATATGGGAAGCCAAATATTACCAGAGTGATTAAGTCTCGAAGACTAGGGTGGGCTGGGCATGTAGCTAGGATGGGAAATAACAGAGCAGCACTTGGAGTGCTTGTAGGGAAGCCGACATGAGCAAGACCTCCAGGCAGATCGAGACGTAGATGGGAGGACAATATCAAAATTGGCCTACGAGAAGTAGTATGTTATGAGGAGGATTGGATACAACTCGCAAACAATAGAGAAAGATGGCGTGACTGTGTTAACAAGGCTATGGACTACCCAGCTGCCGATAGCTAGTCCCAACAAGTAGTGAAGATGTCAATGGCGATGATGCAAACACGACTACAGCCGACATAAAGACTATGTAACAGCTGTTGCCCTGCAGGCACTGTTGCTGCTTGTCATTACTACTTGGCCTGTATAATAATATGCATTGGCATATTGGACAGGTCAGCCAGAGTGCGCGCACAGACGGGGCTTGTATATATACTCCAAAGAAATTATAAAAATCCGTGCGCACTCGAGTCTGCGTTACTTGCCGCCGTTTTATTATATGAAAGTATCTATGAAAAGAAGCTCTTAAAAAAAATCAGCCTCTAAGGTGAAAAAGGTCCCCTGTGCGACCCAGTAGAGTGTTTTGAATTTAAGACATAACCAAAAAACGACTAATTTAAAAAAATTCTACGGAGCTCCGAAGTTGCTGACATCTTGCGCTCTACCATTTCGTCACCTAAATTTTGTCATGATTTTAAATCAAGCATAACTTGGCATCCAAATATCCTCAACGATGCTCCGACCACTCAAATTAAAGGTCTAAATATCGGCTTTATTTAAAATATATGTAGAATTATTCGTAATGTATAATACATTACATAAATTACGTCATACTTCAATAGTATGTCGTTTACTTTAGGTGGAAAAAGCTAGCTAGAAGAGAAATTCACAGGAATGCTATATATTCAAAAGGCAAAACTAGACCAAGTGCATTATTTTCTAGGATGTTTGATCTATGTTTCCTGAAAGTTAGAGCTCAAATGGTTATAATAGAAAAGAATTACATGGGTGCCAACTTGACGATTACCGAAACGGTACCAATCTTCCAAAAGCTGTATCTTTGGATATACGTAATGGTTTTAATCGTACCAAAAAAAGAAATCAAGGTTTTAACAAGACAAAAAATTTGAGATGTAGTAGACTTAAATTTGTATCGATTACGTAATATGGCAAGCGTTCTAACATTACCTTAAAAATACATAATTTCAATTTTGCATTTATCTCTGTAAAGATTCAAAATACTATACTGGGTAGCACAGGGGACCTTGAAGCTAGACATTTTTCTGAGAGCTTCTTTTCATAGATATACTCAACGTTAAAAAATTCTGGTCGAATTCATTTCAATGTTTTGAAATCTTCGAATGAATTCAAATAAATTCGACCAGAATTTTTTAATGCCGAGTATATTTTCGTAAAAAAAATCGGCGGCAAGTAACGCAGACTTAAGTATGCACGGATTTTTAAAATATGTTTGGAGTGACTCTCATATATATATATATATATATATATATATATATATATATATATATATATATATATATATATATATATATATATATATATATATATATATATATCTTTTTGTAAATATTAATAACATATAATGTGCATAAATTATTTAAACATATATTATTTGTAACTTTTTCGTAAATTAATCAATAGTATGGATATCTTTTGTATAACAAATATTTAATTCTTATCCTTAACAAATTTAAGGGTGGTCATTAGATGCAAAACTTGTATGCTTTTTATTCCGTGGGCAGTATTACGTAGAATGTATATGCAGATACGTTTCCTCGTATACTAAACAGGTGCATGGCCGGAGGTTAAAATAAACTATGACACTGAAAAGTTGATGATACGTAGTAACATTGAAAGCCCTGTTCACTGATGCCAACTTCTTTATTTAAGCGGTTGTGAACGGGTCACATACTTTTTTGATTGCAAATAATAACAGAATCTTTTGAAATTAAAAAAAAAAAACAGAAAAAGTACCGTTCTACTGACATCATATGTATATTCAGTTCTTCACCTTTTAACCGGCTAAATTGTGTAATAGCTTAGATAGACGTGATGGATTTAGGTACAGTAACCTTGTATAAATATATTCCAGTACCATCAGATAGGTAAAGCGCAATGTACTGCAATCGTTTAAAATATCACAAAATAGCTCCTGAGGTACGCAAATGGCACATTAACCATATATCTATCACGTCACTGTTATAAAATAAGTCATAATTCTTACTATACACATTCGTATATCCTCAAGCAATTTGAACTACAAAAAGAGAAGAAAGAGAGGTTGTAAGAAAGAAAACGTGCGCTACTAAATCTAGGAAGCATGGTTTTACCATAAAATGTAATTAATTGTAATGAACGAATTGTAATTAACATGATGTTTATTTTTGTGCACTATAAATGCTTTTCTCGCTTTTATCAAACCATCATAATATTTTCACTCAAGTTTGCAAGAGAAATTTTTCTATCGAGGTAAATTCTCGTACAGTAGGCAGAAGCAGTTGTAACTGAAAAAAATGAGAATTTTATCGGAATGTAAGGTGCATTGTTCTCGTAATGAGTGCATATTTAAAATTTAAAATTTGTCCTCAAGCGTATCTCCAGCTTTTTTATCCTTCCTTTATTTCCTCTTCTCTGTACTAATAGAAAAAAGCACATGCAAGAATCTTTTTCTACCACCAACTCACGCGTACACCACACCCGTATACATATACACGCATACATAAAGAAAAAGTTAACACAGTCTTATGCTCGCGCTACGTTCCGGTCGCGAGCATTTTGCAATTTCACGGCATATTACGGCCTATTCACATGTGTAACCCCGAAAGAACTTGACTCTTTTCGACCGTTCAGAACTCAACATACATACATATACCTGCATGGAAAATCTGTAGCCTCGGCGGCACGGCGCGAGGTCAGGCACTGTATATAGCTCATATAGTTCAATCTAGGCGATCAGCTGTCAATTGGCGCATCAGCGCGCTTCTCTCTCCTTCTCATTGGAAATGTTCTCTCTTTTCCGCGAGCTTGCGCAAGCTCATATTTATACAGACTCCGCTCACACATATATGGGCTCATTGAATGATGCTACACACGATGGAAGCTGGCTCTGCACTGTTCGAATGCGCTGGCTCTAGCGCGCAATAATTCAGTAGCGCCATTATTGGTGCAGTCCCATAAATTTGAATTACCCCCTGCACGGAATATTAATAATCGGTTGTGTATGTATGCGTACAAGCTCGCCGCTTCTCTATGCGCATGCAGTACACATATACAGGTATATATACCAAACGGTATGAGACAGCTCCAGCGCGTCGTCGTGATCGAGTGCCGCAAGGATGTTGTAAATAAAAGGCAGATTTTCACCAGACGTCGCCGTCGCTTCGTCAAGCAGTGGCCCGTCGTCTACAAAGCGCAGCAGCAGCCTCTTGAAGAGGAGCCGAGCTTTTCTTTTCCGCCAGCGGGTGCGAGGCACTCGTCTCTCATGATGAAGGATATGAATAATTGAGGTCTCTGCCTTAAAGAGGGATGGAATTCTATTTTGGTTTGAAAACTCTGTGCACCCGTTGCAACGTCGCACAACCTCTTTATCTATGCAATACGCAGTCATATGCGTATACATGCAGTCATGGAAAAGTAAATGCTATTGATGTGTGGATATGCGCTGGAAAGAAAACTGTGGATATGATTTGCGTGCGGTACTGGGGTCTGAATAAAAGAGACGGATGAGCTTTGGAAGTTTTTCTTTTAGTTTTAGCTTTTGAGGTGCTTTTCTTCGGAAAAGTTTGATTTTAGACCTATTCAACTTTCGTAAAATAGTTTACCGTAAAATCAAAAAGAAAGTAATAGATATATGATTTTCTTTTGTACAACTTATACCTCTTGTATACAAATCAAGATTAAAAATGTAAAATAGAACGTTCAAAAACTTTAATGTTTGCCTCCTCAATAATTTGTTTATGATTTGTTCAATAATAAAAAACTGTATCATTATCATTATTCTGTTATGAATTGCAAACAAAATGTGAAATGTAATTGGAACACTGATTTCATCCAAAGTTGTTAGGCATTAGTTTACTGATTAAATAAAAGATAAACCGATTATCCGAAATTCATAACGCCGGCTTTTAAGTGTATTCAGAATCATGTAGGTATATACTATACTGATTTATTGCATTCATAATACATGAGAAAATGTTTTATCTAATATAATATATTACTGCTGTAAGCAATCCCTGATTTCGATAAACGGATAAACGACCAACCAGAGTACTTATTTATTTTTTATTAAGCCATTAAGATCATACCCCCTTCTCAGTATAAAAGTAGCTTTTTGTACATATTAAAGTAAAAAATACTCTGGAAAATCTCAATATAATAGTTTTTACCGCTAAAAGATTGTTAGAAGCTATAGTTTTCTTAATGTATCCTGAAGGATACATACGGCGTCCCTGTGTTAATTTAGGAAAAATTTTGAATACTCGGGAATTATGAAACCAATAATTCATTTACTAATAAATATATGTAAAATAAACTTTTCTTCTAAACAAAATACTTTTTATTAAAGAATGTACATTCATTATAATAATACGTATAAATTAAACATAACATACAGTTTTAGTTGCTGTGAAATTTGTAGAAACAATTATTTATATTACACTGAACAATATTATATTGAAAAATTTCGGAGTGTCAGCGAACAAGAGTGTCAGTAATTGGGACTCTGACCATACACAGACACACCCATCTACAGACACACACATACACACACATACACACACACACACACACACACACACACGCACGCGCGCACGCACGCACGCACATACGTATATACACGTATGTATGTGTGTATGCTTTTTCAACTTTATATAGAAAAATATGGAGGTGTCAGCAAATATGTACAGGGAGCCAACAATTGGGACTCTGTCCATATAATATATATTTACATGCATACATATACGTATATACGTACATACATATATATATGCATGTACACGTCAAAAATATCATATATATCTTTCATTATATGTGCAAGCCTTCAATGCCGTACGAGTCCTCCATGATACATAAGTTTTAAGCATGCTGCCCCGCGAATCAACAACTCAAATTAAATTTTTCAACACATAAATTAAAAGTATTTAATGTCATTGACAAGAATCAATCACTTAAAATAAGATACAACAAAGAATGGTAGCTTTTATTTAGTTAAAAAGAAAATTCATCAAGATAATAGCTTTTCTATTACGAGACACATTTTGTACGCTCTTTAAAAAAGGAAAAATTAAATGAATCATGAAGGACGCATACGGCTTATAACGAATTAATGTGGTATCATAAAGTTGTTAGCCACTTATTAGTATTCTATTTAATTCCTTTTGACATGTACTAAAAACTTTTATGGTTTACTTTGTCATTAAAATTTTTCTTCATCATTAATATTCAGAGAACAAACCAATTTCTTAAAAACCACTGAGAAAAATTTTGTTAAAGTTGGTTCGTTCTCCGAAAAAAAGTCATAAGAAAATTTTTAACGAAAACGTAAACCATGAAAGTTTTATGAAAAGAAATTCCATTTTGCAATAGGCAAGAAAGTATAAAATGCAAACTGATTGCTCGTTGGGTATTTAATCATTTTAAAGGGAATTTAATGGACTGCACGAGCTATAATCCCATATACAACTCAAACGGACTTTGATAATTCGGACAGGTGACTATATTATAAACGTTCTTTTACCCTCCGAAAGAGAATTAATTGCGAAAATAACAGCCGGAAGAGAGGAGAGTTTAAGAAAAAAAAATATTTTGAATGTAAATAAAAGTTATGAATAAAGGTTTCTTTTAAGAAATAATCGTCAGTGCAATGCTGGCAAGTACCTATTACAGACGCTAAATTATACTCCAGAGTCGGTCATATATATGGAATAAAAATGATAAATTTGTATATGGATACAAAAGCTTGCATCCATCTGGTGATAAACCCGGAATTGTAAGGCATATTTGTGTCCTAATACCAAATTATTATGCAAATAAATTTCTATTTTACACTTTCTTTATTAATTCTCTTTCGGAGGGTAAAAGACTATTATAATACAGTCACCTGTCCGAATTTGAGAAAGCGGAATGACAAAAGTCCGTTTGAGTTGTATATGGGTTTATAGCTCGTGGAGTCCAATACATTCTCTTTAAAATCATGAAAGTTTTAGTATATCCCAAAAGGAATCAAATTACCGTCGGAAATTTCTTTTGTTGATTATTTCACCTAATAGTGTGCACGTCGCAAAGTGTTCCCAATAAATATTGTATCACATAGGAGCAATATTTAGAGGTTTTACAACGGCTAAATTATATATATTATTAAGTATTTATAGCAAAATAAATTTCAGAATAGTTACTTTCAAAGGAAAATTTTGTATCAACTTAAAAACAAATCTCTTTTTTAGAATGTACTTAAGCTGGCTTCTAATAATTGAAAGAGACCTGAGGGACACTAGATCCGCAATATCAGACTCGAAGGGTTAACAAAAAGTATATTAAAACATTGACGACCATGACAAATAAACTCTACCAAATTGTGTACGTTCTTTTAAAGTCTACGCTGTGTTCTAATATTTCTCATGACTATTTCCTAATAAAAATAATTCTTTTGTAAGAGAATTTTGTAAGAAAAATAAAGTAAGACATAAAAAGCGATAAAGTATCGAAATTAGATCAAGTAATTACAATTTTGTCCAGTTCGTGAGCAAAGCAAGTAACGCAATTAAATCTGGAAACGTAGTGCTACAATATGCAGTGACTATTAGCACAAAAAGCATAACAAAAGTTGTAAGTCATGGTTCGGTGAGCGGCGCGCGCTATGTCTGTTGGAACGACGCTGAAATTATAGTGAGCGCGTATCGCTGCATAATTCCCCACTCAGCTTGTTTGTCGCAATGTACAGAATACAGAGGCAGCCAAGAGCACATAATGCCCTCGGGTAAGGGGTAGTTTATCCAAATCTGTCCATTCTCTCCAAGACGATCTCCGATATTCTCCGAGCTTCGGAGCACGCGCACAGCCACACTCTCTCGGTGCGAGATGTGTCCACGTGTATCTAGTGGATTTCAGAGATAGCGAGAGCGAGATAGAAAGGCAAGTCCGCGCCAGCGCTCTGGCTGCTCCTACTCGGACTTCCGAGGCAGAGACAGAGGCAAATACACATGCATACAGAAGCGAATGAAAGGAAACAGAGATATAGCGATGCATAGTGGGAGGTGGAGGATGCATCGGTGTCAAGCGCGACCATACAGATATACAGATATATGTGTATATATACTGTATATACACACAGAGTTGCGTGCACCTATACGCTGCTAGCGCACTGGATATTCGGTCGTATGCTTTCTCCCACTCTAGATGCGACGCGGTGATGTAGCCCATTGACCGCAAATTGCAGATTCGAGCCTCGGGGAATCGCGCATGCAAAGCTCACGGCTTTGGAAAAGAGCGCGCGCCGCGTCGTTCATCTCTCTCTTTCTCTCTGCCTCTTTGTCCATGTATATATACGAGATGATTCGCGCGGGAATGTACCTATTTCAATATTTTAAGATTATGACTTTTTCTCACAACGGTTTTTACCGTATTCGCCGGCAGCTATCAAGCGTATTTGCATGATTTTGAGAGATTATGCGTTTTGCATTATTATGCGCGAGGTCTTTGTGCACGGTCGCTTCCGCAGCCGCCCCAAGAGGAAAACGACGCTGCTCTCGTCTTGTTCAGCACGCGGCGGCTTTATCGCATCAGCTACTGCGCCCCTTCCCCAGGACCCCCGCGCACTACGTTTTCTGTGTATATCACGTCGACGCTGCAGAGCAAAACTTCTACGGCCGTTACTATGAAATTCTTCTCGGTCCTGTCGCCGCTGCCGCTACTCTCGCTTTGTCGCAGGCTTTCCAAAATTACACGGACACTATCTCCTCAGTATCCTCTTCATAGTTGAGACAAGCGGGTTTTATTAGTTATTTTGCCATTCGATATCCGGCTTTTTGTAAACATTTATGGAGATTTAAAATTACAAATAAATTGGTTGTATGTTTTTAGACAAGGATAAATTATTCATCACATATTAACTATTTTATTACGGTAGATTTCAGCATTTTAACAAAATATAATGGAAAAAATGTTGTAAACATTTTTTATGATTGTTAGGTATCTTTGTTTGACTATAATACAAACTTGAAAATTTATTGCTCTGCTGCAAGGTTTTTGGATTCAAACTGATCGGATTGAAGTTTTTCAAGTGTTATTGTGTTCAAAATACGTATAATTAGGATATGAGTGTGAGAATTTAAAAATTAAAATGATTTGACAAAGTGATAGAATATTTAAGCCTGAATTATTCCGTTTTTTTTTAATTTTTCATAAAATATGGCTTAAATAGTAATGTATGACGTCAATAATAATAATTGAACAGAAAATTAAGGTTGACTTAACTTGTATAGGGCAGAGTAGCACATGTTGAATCAGTGTACATAATAAAATATCTTATTTACTTTTATTTTGGAAGAATATAAATTTAAAAATCATTAGTTTCAGTAATTATATTGCGAACTCTCTAAATTTTTTGGAGTGAAATTTTTGCTCTTAATGTAGAAAGAACGAGGGTTCCACTCCAAACAAGTGAATTTTCACTCTAAAAGAGTGAATTTGGTCACTCCAGTCTAATAAGTGAATGTTACCACTCTAAATTAGAGAGTGACTAAGGATTCACTCTAACTTTCACACTAGATTGGACTGAAATTTATATGATAAAACCTATAAATTAATCAAAGTTTCGAATTACGACTTTTTACTTCTAAAACATTATTTGCACCAGGAATCTTCAATTAAATTTTCAAGAAATTTCACTATTCATTGTGTAAAATAATGGGTTAAACAATATACAACTATGTGGTTAATTAATTTATCTACAGGTGAAAATAATTAACCACATAGTTGTATATTTTATAACCCATTTTTTTGTACAATTATTAATGCGATTTCTTCAAAATTTAATTGAAGATCCTGGTGCAAATAACGTTTTAAAAGTAAAAGGCGTAATTCGAAACTTTGATTAATTTATAGTTTTTATAATATAAATTTCGCTCCAACCTAGTGTGAAAGTTAAAGTGAATCCTTAGTCTCTCTCTAATTTAGAGTGGTAAAATTCACTTATTAGACTGGAGTCACCAAATGCAATCTTTTAGAGTGAAAATTCACTCTTTTGCAGTGGAACTCTCGTACACTCGTACACTCGTATAATCGAAGAATGAGTGAAATCACTCTAACTAGAGTGGATTTTTAACTATAAAAATAGAGTGGAAATCTTTCACTTTTCAAAAGAGTGAAATCTCAATTGTTCGCGCCATTTAGAGTCTTTCGTTACATTCGAATTAAAATAAAAGCGCACCTTCGTCTTATTGTGAGTCATAATACATAAATTTCGCTAAGTAACAAGGGCGTAAGAGAGTTTCGCACTTTCTCCCAACTTTTTCCCTCTCCGCGCGGCTAAAACCGGAAAAATCCAGATTAAACCAGGATTTTCGGGACTCACGCTCGCTTGCGCGATCGCGTCTCTCCCTTCGCTATCCAGCCATGTAAGAAGCCGGTCGAACACGCGTACTGAAATTACGTATTATTATAACTGCGCATTTAATCGCGTCGGCCGCATTATTTCACATATATTCAAAGGCAGTTAAAATGATATAGTGTTGATCAGGGCAGTATTCTGCTAATTGTTATACGTTGTTCAAATACAGTGAAAATAAACAACGCTTATGTTCGTTATTGTTATTAAAATAAAGTGTACTTTTATTTCTGAAAATCCTTTTCACTCTATTGTCGCATCGTTCTCAACAATAATTAATACGTCTGAAACTTCTACGTATGTATGGGGTATTTGGCTGATAGTTTTTTCTGACTGTATTTTTACTCATTATGTAATTCTCAATTCTGAGAGAATTACACAAGCCCATACATCAATTCTTCATGTACATTTAGTAGCTGGTCAAAATAGCTTCTCCATCTACTTACGTATCCCTACTATATCGATTATTAGGTTCCTTGTTCGTCCCTTAGAAAATCGGAATTGTTTCGCGATCCATTCCTTATCAAATTTATACGTGCGTACATTTCGCGAATATTATTCGTGTTACTGTTTTCCTGTATAGCCGAAACCTTCTTATTTTCCCATTCTAGATTTATCTTTCGGAAGACTCGTTAGGTTATTCCCTTATGATATATAATAATGTGTAAGCGTCGTTTCAGTGGTGTTATTTAGGTTAAGCATATTTGATTGTCTTTTGTCCTTCCGTTCCTCGCACACTTCGTCGAACCACGGTTTATATTTGTACTTTCTCCGTTGTCCATATACCGTCTTACCAGCTGGTTTCATTGAGTTTTTAATGTATTCCCAAGTTGCCCCGATATCATCTCTTCTTCATTGATCTCTAGGTTATATATAGTCTGTTTTTAAGTTCTTCCCTATATTTAGACGAAGTGTCGGAAATTTGTAGTTTTTGCAAGTTAAATCCTATTGTTGGGCAGGCTTTATTCTTATTGTGGTTGGTTAGTATATATGAGCTCTGATATTTACAGTTAGAAAGTGGTCGATGTCGTAATCTGACTCTCGGTAAGTTCTGACCTCGAGAATGTTTTCATGGCGTCCTTTGTCAATTAAGATGTGATCTATTTGATTGAGCGCCTTCTTATCAGGCGATATCCAGGTTTCTTTGCATCAATTCTTATGGATAGAGTAAAGTACTATTAGATTCTTAGAGGCAGCGAAGCTTACTATTAACTCCATTGTCTTTACTGATGTCGTGCAAACTCTTTTTCCCTACGGTCGGCCTATAACCCTCCTCTTTTCCAATTTTCGCGTTAAAGTCTCCATCAATACTTGTTCTAGGGGTCACATAAAAGAAATTTTTCATGTTATCGATCGTTTATAAATTCAAAATCAGTAATAACACGTATCAAATTGTTCTTAATTGCAAACAACCAAAGCAAAAAACATGAGGGTGGGCACGTAAAACGTACGTATCTTAGAAAGCGAATAGCAACTAGAAATACTTTCCAGCGAAGCAGATAGATATAGATACGATCTAGACATTGTAACATTACAGGAAGTTAGGAGGGAGGGCCCAGCAAGGAAGCGAATCAATAAGTACACATTGTTGCATAGTGGATTAGAAAAGGCTGGCCAGCTGAATAGTATAAATATACTAATCCGAAAGCAGTAAATTTACTATTTTTATAGTATATATGCTACACTCAAAAAAGTAGGAGAAATGTGCCTATAACCATACTCCTCCTAATACCGGACAGTTGACGTTTAAGAAGATGCATATACACCTGATTTTTGGTATTTTACTCCCAGGTAAAAATGATTCATACATGCTCATATATAATCATATATGATTATGTATGCGCATATCCGAAGTATGGCAGTATGTAAACATATTAGATGAGTAAATATGATCTGTTGATATATATGTATGACGAATCAAAAACCATTTTTTATAAATAGTACATTTTCTTGTCAAATATGACATTCCAAAAAAATGGTTTGCAACATAATTTTATATAACTCTCATATATCGAAGAATATGATAAAATTCAAAGAAAGTTAAATAAACAACTTTCAGACAAAATAAGAAACGTTGCACTTTCTACCTAGAAATTATGAAAGTTAGTCTTGAACTTCTTCGAACGCTTATTTTTACGCGCACTTATAATGACTCGCGGAGTAAATAGCCCTAGATTGACTCGATTTGCAATTTCGGCGTAACGACTTCGAGAGAAGGTCGCGCGCGTCTTCGTGGTTCGTTCGTTCGCGATCTGGCCGGGCCGTTCGCTCTCAGATGTAATTCGATCGGAAAAACGAGTAAGTTTCTTGCGAACTTCAGATAAGAGGGTAACGTCAGCTATTTTCATGTTTCACTTCGAGTCGAGAGAGGTAATTCGCTCGAGAAAAGTGAGAGAGAGAGAGAGAGAGAGAGAGAGATTTTGCTCTTCTCGCACCGCAGCAGTGGAATAAGCTGCATTGGCATATTGGGCAGGTCAGCCGGAGTGCGCGTACAGACGCGGGCTTGCATATATATACATATATATATATACCGCGAGGTGCACTGGCTGTCTGTGCGATTCGATTTCGTGTGGAGACACGTATTAGCTTTAACATCAATGTCCGCACGCGGTTCTAGGAATATAATGCAGTGTTCATGTTCCGCGTGGCTTGACTCATGTTTCTTGATGATGTATACTATGTTTCTTTAACATATGTGTGCAGTATCACAAGAGATTTACGAAATATACAGAATGAAAAGTCATAATGCACAGGTAATAAATTTAATAAATTTATGTATCATTTATTCTGTACTTACGACTAGAGTCTTAAATATAACAAAAACAAATCTCATATACAATAATTTATTATTGTTTCATTTGTGTTATAAAAATATTTTAGCCAGGACTGGATCATACGGGGGGAGGGGCTAGGGGAGGCAGTAGTCCCGGGCTCCACTCTACGGGACCCCAACTTGAAAAATAAAATGCTCCCTAAACGAAGGATCAAAAGCAGCCCCGAGCCTCTATATAGTCTAATCCGGCCCTGACTTTAGTAATGAAATATTTAATCAAAGTATACTTTGATATTACTTAATATAATGCACTTTTACTTATTTACCTTTCTATATATTACGATAAATATCCAAATTTAATTAAAATTATTTTAAACTTCTAATATTGCGAGTGTATTTCTGCGTAACATATTTCCGATTTTGTCCTATTTCCGAGGCTACATTTTCTGTTCATTGACGGTATTAAAAAAAAAGCATATTTTAACAGCCATATTAAAATTGCGAGTGTGTTGGGTGTGATAAGAAATAGCCATTTCTACCCTCTTTAAAGTGCTGCACGAATCATGCCAATCATACCGTTATTAAAATAAATGCATTGTGTAACACGGGAGAGCACGTGAAGGGCATTTTCAATCGTCTCGCCCTCCGCCCCTCTCTTTGTTGAACTGTAACGATTGAGAGCAGGCTGCCTCAGCTTAGGTGACGGGCGACGTAGCACCCTCTATATTCAAAGTTGAATTTACAACTAAATTAACAATTACGATATTTACAATATGTACAAATAAGAAGGTGGGAGAGGGATCGATAAGATGGCGTTTCGTCCCAGGACTACTAACTGGACTCATCAGTAAGGCAGTGTTGGTAGCCCTTGCTTTAGACGTCGAGAAATATAAGCGATAGAGGTCGCTGATGTTAATTTAATATTTCTGGCGTGAAGGTATCCCCCACAAGAAAGCAATTACAGTAAACTACGATTGGTCTAACATAGGGGAAGGTGGGGCACGATGGGTTTGGCGGGTGGATTGGGCATTCAAATGTTCACTAAATAAATGAATATTCTAACATGATAGTATTTTTTATATGTTGTAAATAGCTTTTACTTTTTCCCTCTGCAAACCCTAAATGAAAAAAATTAATACAAATAGTATGAGAATTATTAGAAATTGAGGACTTCAAAACGTTGTTTTTTCCATAATTCTAATCTATTTCTCAAGAACAAATAAATCATATGAGCTTCGAAAGGGAATTACTTTTACAGTTTAAATCGTAAATTTGTAATAGTATTTTTGATTGATGATCTCCGATGCTTAGGAAAAAAGTAATATTACATATAAAAATACTCTAAAATGGGGCACGACTGGCACCACTAGCGGGGCACGATTGGCATACGTGAGTCGTCAATTTATTTCCGCCGAGTTTAACAGCTGATTTTCTTAACCTTACTTTTGCGCCCTTAACATTTCGGAGTCGGAGTCTTAGATGTTGGTGAAAGAGTCAGTGTTAATGAAATGGTCTGGTTTTTAGTTTTGATCCTCAATCCTATAAAATGCAAATTTAATAGTAACGTCCAATATTTTTTTTTAAATAAATTTTTCATTAATTCACCGTGCCAATCGTGCCCCACCTCCATGCCAATCGTGCCCCACGGGTGGGGAAAATAGGCAGTTTTAGCGGTATTGTACTTTGTATTATAAAAAACAATGCAATATATATTTTATAATAAAAAATAATGTATCTAAATCTTGAGATATTCTACTTTAAGAAGCACTTTTAATAATTTGTATTAGTACAAAATAGAAAGTACAGGATTCTTTTGAAGTTAGGGTGCCCGTACTGCCCCACCTTCCCCTATTCAGTCTGTGCTGCAGAGACATCGCATTGACATTCGAAATCTTTACTGGTATATGAGACGTTAGTCAGATTTTACTCGCAGACGCGCTGTCCAAGCCGCAGGTCTCATCCCTTCGGCCACGTGGAAATTCGTACACATCTGGTGGAGGCCCATACAAAAGCGGCTGCTATCTAGTAGACTAGATTGCTGCCAGGGACGAACTCATTTTGTCTCTGGCAACCCTATAAGTATATAAGCTATTTCTTTTCCTTTTCTCCGTTATACATGGACACGTCATGTTTCTTTAAACGGTTGTATCTCGGAAAAATATCATTGAAATATATTGAAAAAAAATAAGATGATCAGCAATATCGACTACAATATTCAGTAAAATTATTGAACAATTTTATCTTTCCCTTGTCGAGAAAAAAATCATTTTGTAAATAAAATCGATTTTCTATATCGAACTATAACTTGAGTAAAACGGCACTATTCTTTTTGAAAATTTCCAGTTCTTTGCCCAGATCATGAGGGCTTATATTTTTCAAGATATTTGAGGTCATGTTTTTTTCTCAAACTTGTATTTTTGCTTTTATTTTTTGTATTTATTTTTTATTGCTTATATCTCGAGAACGGTGCGGTTACTTTTGCCAACGGGAGCTCATTTATTAATTTCTTAATGACGATTCGGAATAGAAAAGGAATTTTAAGAATCATAAATTAATTTAGTATGTACAAATAATATGATCGTTTCAGTGTAAATGCATTTGAAAGAGAATAAAATTATCTATCTTCCCCAACACGAAATTTTTTATAAGCTTTTTTCCTTCTTTTGTTATACACGAAAACGTTATTTTCTTAAACGGCGATATTTTGGAAACATATGATGGAAAATCTTTATAAAAAAATTAAGATGGAAAAGATTTCCACTATCTCTTGGCAGTCTTGACTAAGCTCTTTAACCAGAATATGAAATCTCTTATTTTTCAAGATATTTAAGGTTACATTTTTTTTATTAATTTTCTATTGCCTGTTTCTCGGGTATTACATGGTAATCTTTTACGAATCAATTTTTTTTTGTTTCTTGATAAAGATTCAAAATTAAAAAGACTTTTTAAATTTCGTTAATTTTTTAATTTGTTTTTATTTTATATCGATTTTTATAATCCATACTTTTTCTTGTGGATTCCTCAATTCGATTTTGTTTTATAACGATTTTTCTATTTACGATATTTTGGAATCGGTAATGCAATTTTTGATCATAATTTTTTGTAATTTATCTTTTGACAACAATCAATGATAAAAAACACACCTTTTTGAGATATTAATAAGAAAGTAATAAAGCAATTTATAAAAAATGTATTAGAATAAAGAAATTCATATTGGAACAACTTATTTAATTTAAGCTGTTATATTTCTAAAAGATATAGAAATTTAAAATTAACTTATAAAAACAAAGAATTTCATATTGGAACAATTAATTTAGTTTGAGGAAGCTAAGTGCCAATTAATTGGCAGCGGTCTTTATAGTAATTATAAAAAAATAAAGCACATAACATATGATGTTTTAGTCATATTGACTGACTATTAATATAACACACTATTTTCCTTATTACTATGATGAAGCAGGCGTGGGTTAAACAAAAAAAATATGTATGAGTCCAGGTATCTCTTTATGTTTAAAAGCAATCATTCTGAAAAAATGTATGCTACACATACTTAGTAATATCTTAAATTGTACCATTGTAAAACCTTAAAATCTTGATCCTACGCATCACAATAAATCACTATTTTCAATACCATATTTATTAAGGGGACAAGACATCTTTAGACCCTAAAAGAATAATTTTTTTATGAATCCATAAAACTTCTTACAATTAAAAGCAAACATTCTGAAATTTTTTTTACTACAAATACTTAATAATATCTTTCATTTTACCACTGTAAAACCTCAAAATCTTGATCCTACACGTCAGAATAAATTACCATTGTTGATACCTTATGTACTGAGGTGTGGACTATTTATTATACATCATACGACAAATGAAAAACCGCTGCCAATTCATTGGTTCTTAGCTTCCTAAAACCTTATGAATTGTTCCAAACTGAAACTATTCATTCTATTTAATTATGTGGTAAAAAATCAATATGATTTTCTAAAACATATACTAAATTGATCATAAAATTTTTAATATAAATAAAAACAAAAAAACTAAAACTCAAAAATCGAAAAATCGAAAAATAGCTAAAACAATACTATAATATACTATACATTATATTCACTATTCTTATTTAGTAGATTATACAATAAGAATAGTGCAACTACAATAGCTAGTACATATTAATAGATAAATAGCAATAACTGCTGATAATGTAACATTTACTACTAAAATAAAATTAATTATTGCGATTGTGCAACTAACAATAAGTCCCACCATTTCCATACGAAGTAGTAATTTTTACTACACCATTTCTCTGCGTGTAGTCACTTTTTTTATTCTAATAATTATTTAGGTTAAAGAATAGAGCCTATCGAAAATTTACGTTTGTAAAAGATAGGTAATTTTATACTCTTTTTAACGAATTTACAATAGATTTATCGTAATATTTTTAATATACCTAAAAACAGAAAATCTAGAACTCAAAAATCGAAAAAATGTTATAAAACAAAAACAACTCGATGAATCTCAAAATTTCTTTTGAATTTAAAATCCTCATTTTAAAGCGATAAAAATGAGAGCCGATTCCTAGAATATGACCGCACCTTTATCGAGATATAAGCGACCAAAAAATATTTCAAAAAACACATAACCTCAATATGTAATAAAATAAATTATCTCATGATTTAAAAAAACATACAGGTCATGAGATAGTATAAAGCTACTTTTTGGTAAAGTTTCAGATAAAATGCTGCCGATTTACTTCAGTTATTGTCGGAGAAAGAAAATCGATTTGTTTCACAAAAGTACTTTTTTCTCGACGAAAGAAAAAGGTCCAGAATCAAGAATTTTACTGAATATTCTTCTCTACTGAATATTCACACACACACACACACACACACACGCACGAACGCACGCACGCACGCACGCACGCACACACATACACTTACACACACACACTTACACACACGCACACACATACACTTACACACACGCACACACATACACTTACACACACGCACACACATATGAGTATATACCCTCGTATACACACACACAGACACACACACACACGCACACACAGATACACACACGCACGTACGCACGCATGCACGCCTGCACGCATGCATGCACGCCTGCACGCACGCACGCATGCACGCCTGCACGCACGAACGCACGCACGCACGCACGCACACACGCACGCACGCGCACATGCACACGTGCTGTATATTATAAAATAAGGAGTTTTTGTCAAACTTAAAAAATGATTTTTATCGAAATTTCCTTATTGTAGAATTAGACTTACCCATATAAAAATTGTATATCATCGGATAACCTACAAAGTTACGTCCTATTATTTATAAAACACACGTACAAACTTATAAACAATTGGTCGTAACTTTGCAGGTTAACCGATGATATACAATTTTTATATGGGTAAGTCCCCCTGAAATTTTTCAAAGAACAAAATGAGACCAATGATTTCATGAAAAATGGTTAATATGACGATATAACCTCCTTAAGTTGTTGAATTGGAAGTTTTATATAAAATGGCTTGAAAATGCGAAGAATTGTCTGATAAAACTATGATCTAAATGAGTAAGATTATACACGGATTGAACCATGAATCAGTTAAATGTAGGAATCAATTTAGTCATTCACACTCCATTAGGGGTGCAACGGACTATGGATTTACGCGAGCCATGTACGACGGATAGATTCTAGATGGATTAATGAAGAGGCATACCCGTGGTCAGCATTATATACATATGTACACTTTTCCAAATCGATATCAAGTGAAATATACCTATATGAGAAATTCTACAGAAAATCGGAAACACCTCAACTGAAAAAAGGAATAAATCTTTTTTTATTCTGCACCCTTCGGATCAAGTTTTACCGAATATTTTTAGCATTCTAAACACGAAAAGAATAGTAATTAATTAATTTTCTAGTAATAAGTTTGGTCTACGACACTTTGAAGTTTTAGATTTAATTGAAATTTTGTTATTTTTTCGCTAAAACCTCGACTAAAACGATGTAACATTCTAATAGTAGTATATTCTGTTAGTAAGGCATTTAAATATAATTCGAAACTCATATTATTGCTAAAAGAATGTAATTTTTCAATAAACTAACAAAGAGAGTGTCTCTAGGAAACGGATTTTCATGACGCTTTGAGAGATGTTTTCTGGTACCTAGAAATAAAGCCTAGGACCTGTAGTTTGTGCCAATGGGCTCTGGTATTGGAGATAGAAGCTATTTTACTTCAAAAGCATGTTATTGTACTGAAAAAAAGATGGAACTAGCTTTTATTAAAGGTTTGCTTCGAACGAAAAGATTAATGTGGGTCAAAGTTATTAACTATTGAAGGTGGTGACAAAAAATACGGGGAATATTTGAGGAAATTTTACTGTTTTAAACTCGTTGATATTTCATATATTTTTCGTCACCATCTTCAATTATTAATAAGTTTGGACCAGATTAATATTTTTAAGTGAAACGAAGCTTATAATAAAGTACATTCCGTTTTCTTTTATTATCATTTGTATAGTTTTTTCTTATACTGATTCAAGCAAACGACATATCATTTCTTACTAAAATAGAGTGTAGGTATTCAAAGTAAAATAGGTCATATCTCGAGAATAAGGACCCATTAGCACAAACTACAGGTCCTAGACTTCATTTCTAGGTACTAGAAAACATCTTCCGTTTCCCAAAGGTATGCAACTCTCCTTATAAGTACACATGACGTTAAAAATATCTGGTCGATATTAATTGAATTTTGCTTCCTCTATCAGGAAGCTTTGTGATGGTAAAAAAAGTTTTACTAAAAACATGTTAGAAACTAAATACACTAATTTTAGAAAATGTTTGAATGGATGCGTGCGTGCATGCGTGTGTGTCTGGTGTGTGTGAGTGTGTGCGCGTCTGTGTGTGTATATATGCATGTGAATCAACATTAGTCTAAATATACACGGTGAAAACTAATGTTTCGAAGCTCATTTTTTTTTCTTCAAGGACGGCAGCTCAAAATTTTTTTACTAGTTTTTCGATGCGTTTTTATTTTTTAGTGGGTTTTCGATTTTTGAGTTTTAGTTTTTTGGGTTTTTTGATATCATAGAAATAATATCATCGATTGGGTGATCATGCATTTGAAAGAGCATAAAACTACCTATCTTTTCCCACCCGAAATTTTGAATAAGCTATTTTCCTTGTTTTGTTATTCACGAAATTGTCATTTTATTCAAACGAATATATCTGTTAAATATAGAAATGAAAATTTTTGATAAAATTGAAATTACTAGAAATATGGATAAGAATATTCTGTAAAATTTTGTAGGCTTTATCATTTTCTTTTGAAGGGAAATAAATCTTTATGTAAAAAAATCTACTTTTATTCAGCTGCGAATACTGGAGTATATCGGCAGTATTTGATCTGAAATTTTCCAAAACGGTAGCTCTTTACTATCCCTTGAACGAGTTCTTTACCCAGGTCACAACGATGTTTATATTTCAAGATATTTGAGGTTATGTATTTTTTGAAATTTTTTTCTTAATGCTTATATCTCGAGAATGGGACGGTCATTTTTTACCTAACAGGGCTCATTTATTTCATTTTTAATGAAGATTTTAAATCAAAATTAAATTTAAAGATTCATCTACTCGATTTTATAACAATTTTTGGATTTTTTGGATTTTTGAGTTTTAGTTTTTCGAGTTTTTTGGTATGTTAGAAATATATTTCTTAGTTATTTCTAAATTATCCAATGTACAAAGCAATCAACATTAAAGTTTTAAGTAAATCTTCTGCTAAACTTTATGCTATACATAATAAAATAAACTAATGAATTTGTCATTTGGACAAAATATTTGTCACTGCCAACGCGCAGCCACATTTGTATGAACACTTTCGCGCAGATCATACACATATCGGAATACGCTCTATATCGGCATGATCACTGATTGTACGAACGTCAACAATATAGGCGCTAGACTGGCAGAGTTCTTGTTACGTCAATCTTAGTTGTTGCTTTTTCCTGCTACTCAGAAAGAAACAACAGGTATAGGTTACATTTAATTTATGATACGGTTTATCGTACATAGTTTCTACATTTGAATATTTTTTGTTCTACACATTTAAACTTTAGTGATGCGAATCATTAAAAATTATAATTAGGTTTGTCACCATCGCTAATATAGGCACTGATTTTATTATTATCGACAACTGATCTTATTATGAGATTAATCCCTTTTCTGTGTACAACTATAACTATAACGAGTAGACAGGTTAAAAAATCGCATTAACTTCTTGACGAGATATAATATGATACATAAAAAAAAAATAACCTACTAGAAAGCCGACTTGTAATTATAAATTATTATGTAATTATTTATTTAAATGTATTTTTATTTGTTTGTAGAAAATTAGAATCGTTTTAGATTTGGTTTAATATTTTACTTACAAGTGTATTTTATTTTAAAACTATATTCTTTTAGCAATAATTTAAATTTAGATCCATATTTAAATGGCGATTTAGTATGTACAGCCTTTTAGCTTGGAAGAAGGCAAGTTGACTTTGCAATAAAAAGAACATAATTAGAGTATTCTAATAAAATTATACTGACATTGCAAATACGGCACGTAATAGCTCAATCCAGTTAACGGCTACCAGCTGCTAAATCGGTTTGGCCGATCAGCAACAACGCACAATAACGGGTATTCACAGGGCGAAAAGTCGGCTTACGTGCAGGCATCATAGATAATCGCGTGGCGTCGCGCGTGTCGCATCGAGTCAGCTCGGTTCGCCGCAGTGTGTATAGCCACTGTATACGTATTCCACGAGGCTCGACTGCAGCACTAACAGCTATATCGAGGGTAGCATGTGCATGCGCACGTAGAAACGGGCGAGTCGCGGCCTTGATTCCGGCCATACCGGCAGCGGCGGCGGCAGCAGCAGCAGCAGCAGCTCCGGAGGCTACCACTGCAAGCCTCCGAATATGCATTCTGTGCGATTATGGCTCGCGGTCGGCGTGCCTAATTTATGGTAGGTATCCACGCGGTGCTCCAGCGCGCAGCATGTCGCCGCAGGAGCTCGCGCTAATGTCGCGCGCACCAGTCGGACTCGCTCGCTCTTTGCGCGCGTGCGCCCCGTAATCGGCATCGGGGGGAGGGGGCGAGTGGCGCGGCGCCGACCTATACCGGCCTTCACGTCTATCAAAATATCGGACACTTGCCGACCCCACTGACTCATTATTAACGCGAGACGTCTCTCCTGCAGCTTAAACGCCCGCAAATTATTGTTAAAGCACTATAATCCTTCAATATTTGCATGACACTATTGCAAGTTGTATAGCATTTTTTGTAATAAGTATTTAAAATAGAATAAGTAATATACTCTTACAGATTTCGACACAAAGAAGAGAAAGTTAATACAAGTATTATTAAAAGATTTCAATTAGTCGTTGAAATTCGGCAGGTACACTAATGTAACCACTCGTTTTTTTTAACCATATTCTCGGAAATTTATTACGCACAAACTATATAAGTTTACAATAAATAGCATTTTCCCTACTTTTTAAGGTGTTCGAAGTAATACTACTCAACAATTTTTTGATTCTTGTTATTGAATATAGACATTCACGGAAAGCAAATGCTATTTATTACAGTATGTGATATTTTCTAACGCTTTTAAAGCTTTGAACTTTCCTTTACATTTTTACTGTAAACTTATTACATGCGCTCATAGTATAGCAGCTATAAGTCGTACTAAGGAAACACGATGTTCACTTGTATACTTCAAAAGCGTGAACTCTTATACTACATATAATAGTAAGGATTTTCCCTCCGTGTATAAATATAGTCAATAATGTAAGCCCCCTTAAGGTGGTTCATGCGTCAATATGAACGTAAATATAAAAATTTGTATGATAAATGGTTTTCATATTACAATATGAGAATCGATATAATATAAAAGATGGTCACTTTAAGCGACGAAAAAAAATTTTAAACCAAATTTTCATATTGCAAAAGTATAAATATCGTCGACTAGAAAACCCGTACTGAAAAAACTCTCAAGTTGAGTGTTATTTCAAACACTCAACTAAAATTTGGTGGATTATTAGACTTGCACAATATAAAAATTCAGTTTAGGGTTCGAAATAACACTCAACTTGAGAGTTTTTTCCATATGGGAAAGATTCGACAAAACATTGGAGACTTTTTTATTCTCTATCCGATTTTAATGCTGAAGGTCTCATTTTGTTCCTTGAATGATTTCAGTATTTCAGTTTTCAGATTTCAGATTTCAGATTTCAGATTTCAGATTTCAGATTTCAGATTTCAGATTTCAGATTTCAGATTTCAGATTTTAGTTTCTCATATTGTAATATGAAAACAGTTTATCATATAAATTTTTATATTTTAGGTACGTATTGACGCACGTACCACCTTAAAGAAAATTAGTCTTTAACGGGCAAAGTGTAGCGGTTTGGAGGCCGTTCCGGTCATCCAAAATGGAAAAATCAAATCTCATTTTCTTTATTAAGGTTGCCATTCAATCCGTGGCCAACCATAAAAAAAAGAATAGAGTTTTTTTGATCGTATATAGTAGACTAGGCAACTCCTTAACTTTTTCCAAACTGTGGCGTTTTGCGAAAGGTACTACCTTCGAATGTTCATATCTCCGTTAGTAATATACTAATTTCGCAAAATCCACGTGCAAACATATTTTCGATACCAAATACAATGTACAAAAGAACTTTTTTTATTCTGCAAGTAGAACACTCCTTAAGATCATACTAATGTTCAAAATGTAAATCCGATATTTAAAGAAATATCTTAAAAAACAAAAATAATTAAGTTTTTCATAAATTAACAAATTAAATGACTTTGACTTCAAGATATAATACTTCATTTGAAATATAACAGTTGTTATTTTTAATATCTATTGTAATGTTTTTACGTATTTAGCATAACAACCACTAACGTGAGTCCAGACAGTACTCGTACACATTCAACTCCATTCATTTACAGATGTGCTATTAATCATCTATCTATTATGCGTGTGACTGCTCCTGTCGAAGTCTATTAATTAATAGCTATGCTTCTTCGCTATCAGTGTCAGTATCCCTAGTGTGACAAATCTATTAAATCATATTAATTTCTTTTTCCATATATGAAAAGATCCTATTTGCGAATAGGATGTATATGCAATTTTTGTATTGGTGAATAGGATTTAATAGATTTCTCACACTAGGGATTTTACCTGACCTCCTACAACATATAATGTATAATCATACGGTTAACTATATGACTATTTGTCGCTTTGCACACATTACCATAAAACGCCCTGATCCCTTAAAACTCTCTTGATTCAGGAGCATAGAAAACCAATAACATATAGATACGATATTTAAATCTTATATAATAGTACATTATGTAACAAGGGCAAAAAATCGAGTTTTTTCTCGAGTTACATATAGTACTTTATGCCCATCTCAAATGTGGCCACTTTTTGACTTGAAATGCGGGACTAATGGACTGTTAAAAAAGTGTAAAAGACAATCGAAAATCAGAGTTATTGGTAGAACTTGATGAAGTAAAGGAATTTTGACTATTTTTTAGTAAAGACACTTTTTTCCCTAGGGAAAAAAATACTGTTTGCCGGTAATCATTGTTGCGGGAAAAAAGTGTAATTTTAGTCTCGCTTTTCAGGGAAAAAGTGGCCATTTTCGTTCAGATGGGCATAAATGTTTTTATTTGAAAAAATAAAATAAAAATCTATTATCCAAATTGTATAAAGCAAATTGCAAGCTCATATACTTGTTATAATTACTTGTTACATATGTGATTAAATATTATAATAATTACTCTAAACCCACCAAAGATAAATTAATTTGCAGGAAGAATCCATAAGAAGAAATTTATTTGTTAGGTAACCGTATAGCACAAATTCTTACTTTAATAAATGCCGATTTGTCCCGAATGTGCGAATTATTGAATTTATATATACCGTCAACCGAGGTAATGCGGGACTGCCGGGGGTAAGACACCTCCGAACTCTATTGAGCAAACTCTGTTATTGAATATTTTTTTAAAAACGCTTTATTGACGTGTTTTTCACTCGATATAAACTAAAGATGACGGTAGTGTGAAAATTTTTCTCATGTACTCTAACATAACTATCGGCTATTCAGACATTGCAAACTGACATTTGACTACAATTGAATGAAATGTCAGTACGTAGCGTTTGAATTGTTGAAAGTTCTTTTCGAATATATCCAATATTATAATACTTATTAAGATCACTGATATAATTCAAATAAAAAATAGTACATTGTGCTAGAAGGGGAGAAATTTAGCTATTTCTAGCTAAGGTTAGACATTCAGCACGAGCCGGAGACTCGGGCGCCCAAGGCACCCCAAGCAGAGACGAGTACTGAAAACACCTTACCCGAGTCTGAAATAGCTTTTATCCCCGTGTTACAATTCGTTTTTTTTTATCTACAAAGTCATGATACGGCCATTTTTATGCACGAAAGTCGAGTAGAGGATTGTGCATTTTGAGTCCTGCACAATACAGTTGAAATTTTTTAATTTCAATTTATGTACTTAAAAGGAATTAGTAAATAAACAAAATTAAAATTGCAAATTAATATGTAATATATAAAACTTTTATGCGACTTTTGAGGAGCGGGAAAAATCCATTATTTCCCGCATTAGCGGTAGCGGAAGATAATGGATATTTGTTCACACAAGGCTCATTTCATGCCTGTGTTGAAAAAATTCATTAGCTTTTCAAAATTATATTAATTACACATAGTGTACAAAATTCTTATGCGAAAGTACGATTAAAGTCTATAAACTTTAATCACTAAAACAATAAGCTCATAATATTTTGTAATAATTAACAACTCTTCATTTTATGAAAGAATTAGGTTACTTTTTGGAGCTCGTTAAACATAATGTTTATGTGCTTACATAATCATTTAGAACATAGATGCGCGTAATATGGCCACTTCATGAACTTTAGCTTGTAGTTAAGAATGAAGTATCGTGCTTGAAGGATTTGTAAAATGAATAGAGTTATTAAATTTATTAGTTAAACTACATAGCTTAAGTAACGCAAAACTTAATTTACATCTTCATTAGTTGGCTTCTGCAAAAATTTACTGACAAAGAAAATAACGAGTTAAGTTTATTGTTTTTTATGATAATAAATGTCATTGGAAGATTATAATTACTATAATTATTAGTATAGTTTATTGAACTAGATTTAATATGCACTGAAAAAACATTCACTCTGTTTTGAGCTCGATATCAGAATCACGACATCACGTCATGAGTTTATTTGCCATATTATCAAACTGACTATTTTACTGGATCGCACTTTATAGTTCATGAGCACACTGTTTTTCTTATATAACAGCAAATATGCTCCAATTTAATTTCCGCAAAACAAATTTGCCCATCGCCAACTCACGCGCTCGTTCTTGTGCAAAGAGTATATAAGAGATTCGTCAAACTTTATAGTTGAAAACAAAGTTTCGGGAGGAAGCGCAAACGTAACGTTCTTCCCCGAAGTCTTGAGGCAAAACTCCAGTGCGCGCGACAATGCAAATGAAGCCTGCGCGAACGTACAATAGATCGATCAAAATGTCAGCTCGCTACGGCCGCAGCAACTCATTTTTTATCTACGGGCACTCATGCGATCCTCTCTGGCGAGATCGTCTCATATCGCGCATGAAAAAGGCACTTTACGAGTGTTTTCAAGTAGCCGACGTGCTGCAGCAGGCGAGCGATACTTCCATCCTGGCGGGAAAGAAGTACTATGCGCTGGTACAGGGGCGCGGCACGTTGCTTCTGCTCTGAGGCTCAACGAGCTATGGCTACGCGCACACGCTGCTGATGCCAATAGCAAGTATTCATTTCGGCACAGTGTGCTATATCGAAGCATAAAGCTACGACGTAAATAAAGTGCTTGATATGCAAGCTTTTACCTGCAGCCATATTATGCTAGGACCAGCCCTCGTAGCCCCCTACTTACCACTAAGCTGCGCATACACTGACCATATTTCTCTATCTCACTTTTACTTTTCTTCTCTTCTCCTCTATTCTCTTCTCTTCTCTTCTCTTCTTTTCTCCTCTATTCTCTTCTCCTCTCTTCTCTTCTATTATCTTCTCTTCTCTTCTCTTCTCTTCTCTTCTCTTCTCTTCTCTTCTCTTCTCTTCTCTTCTCTTCTCTTCTCTTCTCTTCTCTTCTCTTCTCTTCTCTTCTCTTCTCTTCTCTTCTCTTCTCTTCTCTTCTCTTCTCTTCTCCTCTCCTCTCCTCTCCTCTCCTCTCCTCTCCTCTCTTCTTCTCTTCTCTTCTCTTCTCTTCTCTTCTCTTCTCTTCTCATCTCTTCTCTTCTCTTATTCTCCTGCATCGGTATTTCAGTACATTCGCTATTTTCATGGACTCTGCGGATGGCGGTTTATAGCCTACGCTGCATCAACCTCGTAGACTATGCCCTCGGGGGATATACTTTCCGCTCTTGCTTTACCTACGTCGTAGTTCTGATCTCGATGAAAAATCCCGGTCTTGAAATAGCATTTTTACGATCTAGCCCTGTGAATGACGTTTAACATGAGTTCGTAATTATAGTTACATATGCAGCTTCTTTTAAGTAAATTTTTTCTAACTTATTTCTCTACAGAAGTTTTGGAAGTAACTGAGTATAATACTAGGGTAGATACATTAGACCACTAAATAAATATGCATAATACATATTGAATAAAATGAAGTTCTATATTTTTGTTGATATCTCTAATTGCTTCCTTCTGGAGAAAGTTTTGTAATTGTAAAAAAAGTTTTCTAAAAAATATGTTAAAACCATGTTTTGGGCCATTTGGAAACAAAAAACAATATTTTTATTTGTATGGATGGATGCGTGTGTGCATCTGTGTATGCGTATGTATGTGTGTCTGCGTGCGTGCGTGAGAGTGTGTGTGTGTGTGTCTGTGTGTATGCGTGGGTGAATGCGCGTGTGTGTGTGTGCGTGTGTGTGCGTGTGTGTCAGTGTATGTGTGTATGTGTGTGTATGTGCGTGCGTGTATGTGTGTGTGTGGTCGATGCTTTTTTTTTAGTTATTTTTCGATATTTGAGTTTCTGTTTTTCAGATTTTCTTATAGGTTAAAATTAATATAATCAATTCGAATAAATGGATTTTAAAGAGCTTAAAATTACCTCTCTTTTCCCATCCGAAATTTTTGATAAGGTAATTCGCTTCTTTTATTATTCACTAAAACGTAATTTTTTTAAAGGTTATATCCCGGAAATATATCACGGAAATTTATTGAACAACTTTGTGGTCATTAGTAACACCAAGATAAATATTCAATAAATGTTTTTAAGTCTTAATGCTTTTCAGCATCGGAAAAAAGAATCATTTGGTAAAAAATTCGATTTTCTTTGTCGTAAGATAACTTCAGTAAAACGGCATTATTCTGTTTGAAAATTTTCCGAAAGGTAGCTTTTATGGTAGGAATGTGGTGTCTTTTAGTCGATATGAAAAAAAAATTATTGAGTTTTCTTAATCTTTCTAATTGTAAGAGTGTTTTGAAACCTATCAGATGTTAAAACTCGATGTTTTAATTAAGTTATGCGCATTTTAGTAAAACATATTACATTAGATAACATACAAAATTAAAACTGTAAACGTGTTATCTCGCAACTAATTTTCCTAACTTTAAAAAGTGGCTTGCGCATGTGGTTTTTATGAATTGTTTTGAAACTTTCAGAAAATATACCTTAGCATATGTAGAATATAAACTATTGATTACATTTTTTTCATTATTAAAAAATGTGATTTAAGCATTTTCATAAGTCAAATGAAAACTAAATTGTTGTAAGGAAGTAAAAGACGATTTTTCAAATTCTGTTGACAAAAAAGATTTATTCCATAAAACATAAAAGGAATCATAAATAATTACGAATTTACTTTTATTTAATTATTACTACTATTTTACTTTAACCCTTTGCGGGGCGGGTGCCACTGTCGTGGCACCCTATTTTTGCTCAGTTTTTTGTGCAGAACTTAGACAGTTTGAGCTCAATATCGTTCAAATATTTTTCTATATAATCCTAGATACCTAAGGAATATAATGAGCTTCAATTTACAAATGTTTGTTTATATAATTAGTTATAAACAATTTAAGATGAAAAAACTTCGATTATTTAGATTAAATTCGGCCAGAGAGTCAGTTATGGAAGAAATTCTTTGATATTACGCATATAAGGGTTGTCGGGGTCGCTGATTCTGAATCCGGCCTTCAATTTTCGGAATTCAACATGGCGGATCCAATATGGCGGGTGCACGTACCGAAAAACCCATAAACTCGATGAATTTGCCTTAAATTGCGTATATAAAAGCTTTTGGGGTCGCTGATTGCATTCCTGGAACCAGATTTTAAAAATTTCAGAATTTGAATTTGCAATTCAACATGGCGGATCCAATACAGCGGCCGGTAAAACCAAAAAAAATCACAAAATTGATATTTTTAGCTAAAATTGCGTATACAGCGGTTTTCAGGGTCACTGATTACGAGTCTGGCATCAGATTTTCAAAAATCAATATGATCGCTGACAAAAACGCCGAAAAATGCAAAAACTTGATGATTTTGGCTAAAATTGCGCATATAGAGGTTTTTGCGATCGCTGATTATGAATCCGGTTCCAGGTTGTCGAGATTGAAGATGCTACATTCAAATGGCGGTATGAATCCTCAAAAATAGGTCTTGTCCACGTATGCAGGGGCAGACAAAAAATATTATTTTTGGAGTCGTGTGCTACTCGCAAGTAAGTGTCTTATTCTCGGAATATCGGGCAAACATTGAACACACACTCGATCGGTGTAATTGTTTGTAGTTATCATATTTTCCGTGTTAGAGATCACGTTTGAGTGGCAGGCTAACGGATAAAAAATATTCGTATATTTCTAGACAGGTGCTATTTTCTGTAGTTATATTATCCCTGGTAGAGATCACGTTTGAGTGTCAGACTAACGGATAAAAAATATTCGTATATTTCTGTATAGTTTGATACTAGATTTCCTAATTGATCATTTTGACAATTTATCGGCCTTGGGCTTCTGCGGCTAGACAGGTGCTATTTTCTGTAGTTATATTATCCGTGTTAGAGATCTCGTTTGAGTGGTAGGCTAACGGATACATGCTACTTGTATATCTCTGTATCGTTTGGTATTACATTTTCTGATTGGTCGTTTTTATAATTTATCTTAGTAATTTCGAAGAAGGCAAAATGTGTGATTCAGAAACAGAATATGAGGAAGCTGAAATTCCATCTGACAATGAATCTGTAAATGGAGATAATATGAGTGACGATGAAAGTTTTGATAAGAATGTTGAATCCGAAAGTCATTCTGCTAACTATTCTCGTGTATTCGAGAGCGATGGAGGTCCATTAGATGGGATTTGGTCTAATAAAAGTATGCCTCATAGTGATTTACCTTTTACAAAGGATGTTGGACCAAAAAATATTGCAGATGATGTCAAAACTCCTGGAGATGTTTTCTTGATGCTTTTATCTGAGAAAAATATCGAACTAATGGTTCAACAAACTAATCTTTATAGTCAACAAAATAAAAATAAAAACAAAGATTCTGTAACAGCAGAAAAGATAAAGAAATTTCTTGGAATCAACATACTTATGGATGTGAAAAGGTCACCATCATATCGTGATTACTGGTCCTTGAATCCTCAGCTGAATGATGCTTATATAAGTTCAATAATGCCGGTCAAGAGATTTTCTTTCCTGCTCAGCAATCTACATTTGAATGATAAGACTAAAGAACCCAAAAGGGGAAACCCAACATTTGATAAATTGTATAAAATAAGACCCTTTATTGACAAAATTTCTGAAACATATCTGCATTATTATGATCCAACAAGACAACAATCTATAAATGAGAGCATGATAAAATTCAAAGGTAGAAATACTATGAAACAGTACATGCTTCAAAAACCTATAAAAAGAGGATATAAGGTGTGGGTAAGAGCTGACATGCAGAGCTTTGTATGTGAATTCTGGGAATTTATACTGGGGAAATCGGTAATACTTCTGAAAAAAATTTAGGGGAGAGAGTTATCAAGGATTTATCTCGGATCTTGACGAATATGCATTACCACATCTACTTTGATAATTACCTCTCAAGTATTGCCTTGATGAGTTCATTACTAAAAGATGGAATCTTAGCTTGTGGAACTGTTATAAAAGGTCGTAAAGATCTACCCAAGCTTCAGAAAAAAGATAAAGATATGAACATCGGAGGTAGTGAATACCGTATGTCAGATGACGGTATCAGATGGATAAAATGGGTTGACAAAAAGCCAGTCCAGTTTCTATCAAACTTTCACGATCTATCTGCGTTGTCAGAGGTGCAGAGAAGACAAAAAGATGGTTCTTTGAAAACTGTAACTTGCCCGCAAATGGCCAAAGATTATAACGCTTACATGGGATGCGTTGATAAATCAGACATGATGAAATCATTTTATGAAATTTCTAGAAAGAGCAAAAAATGGTGGCACCGTTTATTCTGACACTACATCGACGTGACTTTGGTCAACTCTTACATAATTTTCAAACTGCGCAATCCCAATAGCAATTTGAAATTTAAGGAGTTTCGTTTGTCAGTTGTGGATGAACTGGTAGGACCGGCTAGCCGAGTGAAACGGGGAAGACCCTCTTCCAAAACCTCCACTCCAACAAAAACTAAAACACCTGATAGTGTTAGAACGTCACAACAGATGCATTTACCTGCCGTTCATGAAGGAATTCCCACAAACTGTGAAAATTGTAGCACTTAAAAACTTCGGATTCGATCGAAATTTTATTGTACAACCTGCAATATAACATTATGCATCAAATCAGAAAAAAGCTGCTTCTTGAAATACCACCAATAAACATTTTATTCCACGAACGAAACAAAAAAGCCAGATTTGTGATCAGCAACGCCAAAAATCCCTGTGTACGTAATTCCAGACAGAAACATCGATATATGAATATTTTGAGGTTTCTTTTAGCCATATTGGATTCGCCTTGTTGAATTCTGAAAAGCTGATGCCAGATTCGTAATCAGCGACCTTGAAAACCTAGATAACCAACATCATTTCAGTTGTCGATATTGCTGAAAAATGTGCACCTGAAAGGGTTAAAGTCATTTTTCTCAATTCTTTATTTTCATAACTTCCAGTTGCAAACCAGATTTTATTTTTATGTTCTAAATGTATGGTAATCTACTTTTTAAATATATTTTTTATAAATCTACGTTGAGACCTATTGATGAAAGTTTAAATACAAATTTGGGCTCATGAATAATTGTAATAAAATACATGATTTTTGTGGAAATTAAAAATTAAAAACTTAAATTAGCTATAAAACTTTTTTAGAAACATAAATAAAATAATATTGCAACATAGGTTTCTAAATTTTACTTAAAAGAATACATACATTCAAGCTGATTAAAATTCTCTGATTCCTGTTGCGCAAAAAGATAATCAAAATAATGTCCTTGAAGGTTTTCTGGCTGTTCTGATATTTTAAAGGCGGTTTAGGGGGAGTATTTCTAATGCAAATATGTTCTTTTTATGTAGTATTATATATTTGTTCTTTTCTGTAGCTTCTTCCCTTAACTATCTCTTGGCTAAGTTCTTTGCCCAGATCAAGAGGACTCTTACTTTTCAGGTTCAGATAATTGAGGTTATATTTTTTTTCAACAAATTTTTGATTGCTTATTTCTTAGGTATAACACGGTCATATTTTACTAATGAACGCTAATTTTAGTTAGTCTTTTAATGGAGATTTTAAATAACAAAAATATTTGAGATTCATCGAATCATTTCTGTCTTATAACGACTTTACATTTTTATGATATTTTCTTTTTCAAAAAATGTTTGATCGCTTATTTCTTGGGTCTTACGCGGTAATTTTTGACAAATCACAATTATTTTCTTTTCCTCTTTGATGAAGATTTTGAAATAAACAACAAATTTTAAGCTTCATGGATTCGATTTTGTTTTATAAAGTTTTTTATCCTTTTATGATTTCTTTCTAAATAATATTTTATCACTATCTTTTGGACAATACGTGACATTTTTTACTAATTGAAACTCATTTTTTCCATTTTTTGGTACAAATTTTAATCAAGAAGAATTTTTAAGATTTATCGATTAATTTTGGTTTTATAATAATTCTTTATTTTTATTATTTTCTTAACAAACTTTTGATCGCTTATTTCTTGGGTATTCACGCTATTTTTTTACCAATAAAAATTTATTTTCTGTCTTTTATGGTGACGATATGAAATCAAAGAAGAGTATCTCATACGGGGTATTTAAGGTTTAATATAATCATGCTATATTGTACTACAGACAGTACTGCAAACATATTTATAAAAAAAAATTATAATTGTATTCCCAACTCAACCATAATGGCCACTTTATTGACCTTAAAAACGTGACAAAAGTAGCATATAATTTCCGCAAATTTACTGTTTTCCTGCAATTTTTTTTCTCGCAAATGCATTTTTTTACTTATTATTCTCTATATTAATATACATTTTCAATAAATTTTAGTTCTTACCGGAAGTCTTTTTATTTAAGTCAATAAAGTAGCCACAGTTAAGTCGGGAATATAGCTCTATATGCAACACAGGAATAAAGTCGAGTATTCCCTCGGGTGATTACTGCCCTCGCTTCGCTCGGGCAATAAACCCGCCCCCGCGAATAATCATCGACTTTATTTCCTTGTTACATAATGTAGCATTTTAATTTATTATTAACAAAAAGAAACAATTTTTGTAAAAATAGAGAAAATTTGAAAATTTGTTACTATATAACGAAATGTTTTTTATCTCAATGTAAAATTTTCAAATAATTTAGGAAGACTTTCGTAAAGATATGGTAGGATAAAGAAAAAAAATGTATTTATATGTGAATAACAAAAAAAATTTTTGAAAATTTTGTAAATTTTTGAAAATTTTGTAAATATTTAAAAATTTTGTAAATTTTTGAAAATTTTGTAAATTTTTGAAAATTTTGTAAATTTTTGAAAATTTTGTAAATTTTTGAAAATTTTGTAAATTTTTGAAAATTTTGTAAATTTTTGAAAATTTTGTAAATTTTTGAAAATTTTGTAAATTTTTGAAAATTTTGTAAATTTTTGAAAATTTTGTAAATTTTTGAAAATTTTGTAAATTTTTGAAAATGACATATTCCTTTTAGCATTATGAAGAAATATTTGCATATATAAGGTACTATGTATTGATCTAGATCAATTTTTTGATGATGATGAAATGATCTCATTTTTAATTATGGTTACTTGTATTCAATTTTGATAAAAATGCACAAATAATTTTAAAACGGTATAAAAAGTAAGTAAGAATTTTTCTAGACTATGAAAAATTCTGTATGCACCAGGAACGTTGGCAATCTACCTCATTTTGACTAAAAAAAATGTTGTTGTATGTCAATATATATACGGTAAAGCACACATTAATTTTTCAAAATACTTTTATTTTTGGTTATATAAACATATGTGAAAATATAAATAAAAAATCGTAAACTAGGGTCAATTTTAGGAAAAGTGATAGGGATCCCCCTTAAGTAACACATTA
The DNA here is from genome assembly GCA_949152435.1 of Gastracanthus pulcherrimus. Classification (NCBI taxonomy): domain Eukaryota; kingdom Metazoa; phylum Arthropoda; class Insecta; order Hymenoptera; family Pteromalidae; genus Gastracanthus; species Gastracanthus pulcherrimus. Next base: position 131,958,742 of record OX424574.1, on the reverse strand, counting down.
TAACGTTAACTGAAAAGATTATAATACATAAACTCTGCTCAATGGCTTTTCTGCTCTTCATCATTACAAAAAATATTAATAATTGCAATTGCCTATGTTTGCCGCTTCGAATACCTAGTAAAAAGTATTCAAAAACTATTTTATGTATTACGTGAAATACCAAACGTAGTATTCTGACTTAACAAGATTTTTCATGTTTTTAACTTATAAAATGTGGTTTTACGTATACTACATATAATAAGGTTTAAAAAAAACTTTAAAATAATATACATTACTTACACAACACAGTATTTATATCCTGAATAATTTATGAAAAGTCACTTCTTAACTTTGATAGTAAAATTTAGTTATATAATAATTTGCTGTCAGACCCCATACTATGTCATACATAATATTAATTTTACACAAAAAGTTATTAATAAGGAATAACACTAATTTAACGAATAACTCTGAAATCTATGAAACTATGAAAACTAATTTTATGAATGACGTAAAATTATTGTTGGATGAATGGACCATTATTTTTAACTAAAATCAGAAAAATAGTAACTTATAAAATGAATAAAATATAGAGTTTACGTAATTGAATTTACAGTTGAGTCTCACAAACCCTACCACGGTAGCTATAAGTCAGGTAATCTATAGATAAAACATTTTTTTCTCAAATTATACTTTTTAGTATAGATTAGGTAATAATGCACTCCAATATATGTGAAAGATTTGTATATAAAAAGATCTCTTTAATTCTCTAATAACTTGTGATATATAGTTTCAAATGGTTTAGTCGATTAAATATTAATCACATTATTTGTTGATATTGGGCTATGGAATATTGTCAATTTATAATGTAAAGAGAACGTTTCCCAGATCTAAGACAATATAGCCCCGGAAGATGGCCAACTATAGATAATCAGTTAAAGGAGCTGAAGCAATACATCACCTAACGTAACCTAGCATCCGTAGCCCGAGCGGTTAGTGGTGTGACGTGAGTTATAGTTCAAGTAATTAAATAAAGAAATAGCCTGAGAGATTAGCTTTTACAATTTTATTCACCTAACAAATTTATCATTCGTTTATAAACTTCGAGCAATTAGGGAAACTGAAGAATTTTTTTAGATTTTTAGATACCCTTCGATTCAATGTTGATCAAGGTTAAATATGAGCATGAAATAATTTTCTACATTTTTTAGCTAATTTCAACCTCCATTTATAAAAATAAATTAATTCAACAAAATTAAATGTCTTTAAAAGATAGCAACAAGGGATTTTTTAGCAAATTTTCTGAATTTTTCATAAAAAATGGTTTCAAAACCTTTTAATGCTCTTTCGATTAATTAAACTCATTATAAAACTTAAAGTACTGAAAAAAGTGGGTTTAATCACTCGAGCCATTACACCAAAAATCATGAAGACAGCTCTTTTCCGTACAAAAGTGACTGCTATAGTCGCAAAATGGCAGAAGTGTAATATTTATATAAAATAAATCAAAATATGAAATATTGTTAAAAATATTATTAAAATGCACATTTTGGCAATAAAGTCATATTTAGCTTAAAAAAACTTTAAATATTTGGGCTTAAAAAATTTTGAAAAAATTCACGACTTTCTTTTTAGTATGTAAAAAAAAATTCCTTTTAGTATGTAAAATAGTCGTAAATTTTTTCAAAATTTTGTAAAAAAAATGGAGTTTTTGACTTCAAAAATAGATTATATCAAATTCTCAATTCAAGTGACTTAATTAATACTGTCTATTTGATTTTATTCTCCAATTGAACAATATTATTACCGTTATTCAATAAATGATCATAGTGTAGGACATTAATTGACATATATTTAAATTTAAGTGGCACGAAAATGACACATTTCATTGTAATGAAAGTTAATTACAAATAAATTAGAATGTATCTAATAAAATATAAAAATGAATTCTTCGAAAATACAACAAAATACAATTCCTTTTATTTTAACAGATAATAAGGTAATTTTATACTTTTATTAACAAGATGCATGTCATCTAAACAAATCATGGTCGTCGATTAATTAACGTTTCTCGCAATATAACTATTTTGTCTGAATAATATGGAAACTAAATAAATGAATCAACTTTTTTATATTTTAATCTTAGTTCTCAAAATAAATAAGCTATTTATTCATTTTAATGTGAAACTTATAATAACTTATCTTGGCTGTAACTAAACAAATATTAGTATACAAATTTACGTTTTCTTATAATACAGTTGCTCTATTACAATGTTCGAGTGAAATATAAATAAAACTGCATATATTTTATTAAATTATAAGAATTTAAGGGCTTTAGTTAAATTAATGGAGGAGATACGCAATATGAGGGACGATACCTACAAAATGTTTTCAATGTCTATTTTCTTAAAAGCTTTTTTTCCAGGGTCGATTGTGCTATTCTTATCAAAAAATCTCTAATTTTTATTAGAATATCCTTCGAAACAATAATATTACCCTGAGAAATAATTCTTTTAGCTGTAGGTAAGGTTGTTATCAAACGAATGAAATATTTATACTTCTTAACTATTTTCCCACATACGGCTATTTTCATGATAGCTTTTTCATTATTTCTTCTAGTTTCATTATAAGAATCTTTAATTTGTTTTAAAATAACTTCATTAAATACCTAAAAATATATTGTTTTTATTACATAAATCACAACTTTAAAAATATTAATAATTCTATTATATACCTTCTATGCTTTTAAGAAAATATTAGGAATTAGATACTGAATAAAGAAAAATATTTATTTTTAAGTTTCTCTTTCTTTACTACATATCACTCTTATTTATCCAACTATTGTATGAACTATCAAAACCTAACCTGTTTACATAAACATATTACCTCGTTTTTTCAGAACTTTATCAATTAAATAAATATCCGGATACTTCGTCTTGAGAAGTCCTTCTTCATAAAATTCTCCAGCTATTTTTTATCTTGATAGTCCTTTAAAGAAAATCTTCTGTTGACCAATTTGGAGTACATAACCTTTCTCAAAAATTTCTTTATTCTTGCTAACTCGAACTTTATCACCAACCTTATATTCTGCTCTCTTGAACAGCTGATGCCTGCGAGGTTTTGCAGCAGTGAGCCGATTAAGAATATAATTTACTTCAGAAGAATTTACTTCTACAGGTTTCATACCAATTGTTCGATGTTTTGTATTATTATACTGTAAAGTCAAATCTTGTAAAACATCTATCCACTTGTAATTACCTCGCAAACTAAACTGTTTCCACATTTTGTTTATAAGTGTACGATTAAAACGTTTACAAGTCGATGCTTTATGGTTGCTGTATGTAGAGTAAAGCTTTATTTTATAACTTTGCATTAGCTTCTGAAAATCGATTTCATAGCTAGGGTCACAGATTTTCGAGTTTTATGTTTTAGTGACACCGTCCATGCGAACTTGGAAAAAACATCGACAAGAGTAAGCATATACTTAACCTTTGTTTTGCTTTGCATTAGGTATCATTTCAATGAGATCTGCTTGCCACGTTTCATCGATATCTCGTATATCGAACGAGTGGCGGGAATAATTGCGTCTCGTATATGAAGTTCCTCCAGCAAAGATACTTTCATTTTATCTTTTTTTCATAAATTTTGGTTTGGGCGATGAAAATTCAGGTCCATTAACAGAAAATTCAATAATTTTCATTCGTCCTTCAGCGCGGTGAGAGAATTTTTTATGTCAGAAGTATTAGACTCAATACTTTTGAATTTCTCACTATAAAAATTTCAGCTTACGACAACTCTTCTACATTATTTTTAGATTGTAATTTAACTCTCTCTCTCTGTCTCTCTCTCTCACTCTCTCTCACTCTCTCTCTCTCTCTTTCTCTCTCTCATCACCTCCAAATTGCATCAAATACTTCCGTGGCGTCAGACACATTACACAGTTTTCGATTTTCTAAATCAAAGTGTCCATCATTGGTTAATTTAAATCCTAAGCCTTATGGTCCTTGAGTTACATCTGTATGAATCAGCTGTCACCAGAACACGTCGATACTCATTTTTATACTGAGGTACAAGTCTGCAATACTCTTACTAATAAATAATTTCAACTTCACGAAGCTCTTCAATGATAGACTGAATCTCATTAACATAACTTTGATTGCCAGCTGATGTTTCAGCTATGAGCAATTTAAGACGATCTACAAGCTCATTCGGATCAGTCCAATAAACATAATCCATATCAGTATTTTTGCGTGCAATTTTATATGATAAATTACGTAAGCCTGTACCACTTGTAGATTTACTTTCAGGATTTACCAATTTACTTATATAATTAGTATATTTTTTACTTGATGTTTTATGAATAGACTTACGCTCTACATAATATTTTTTGTATGCATTTGTTTTCTTCAAAATTTTGCCATATACTCTCAAGTCTTTAGCAGTAATGAGACTTCATCAGGTAATTTTTTAAATAATAATTCAATGAGCCCGAGATCCTTATCATATTTTACATCACCAACTACTACATGATTTTTTTCAAAGTAAATGGGAGCGTTGCCAATCTTGAACGTATTATTACGCATTTTACGTACGCCATATGCTGTATCTAGTGAATTTATTTGGCAATTAGTTAGTAACTGAATTCATTCTTCACTATCATTTTTTTGTATTGTTTTATCAAGCTCATCGGGGTCAGAGTTAATTAAAGCTGACTCAAGAGGAGTGTTGTAGTCAGTATTTTCTTCCATTCGCATATTTTCATAATCATCATATTTTTCTTCTTTCCGTTATATAGTACTTTTAGATATTAATTTAACATGTGCTGCTGGCAAACTCATTTGTCTTTTAATCTGACGATCAGTTGCTTCAGTCACATTGATTTACTTTTCCAGTGGTTCAACGATTGATTTAAAGGATTCACTCATAGCTTTTTCTGCTTTCAACTTGTACGATTTTAATAAATTATATTTACGTTTTATAACAATTCGACCTTTCTCCACTTCACGAAGCACGAAGATCTGTTGATTAAAATCAGATACGAAGGTAGTTCAATAAGTCTTTAGAATGACCAACAGATGGCGCGCGAATCGCTCCAAATCATCTGTTTTCAGTCAGCACCACTCCCGACTAGATATATGGTGCAGTCACAGTCCACATCTTCTGAGTTTACGTGTTTTTATAACCAATTGAAAAAAAAAATTGCTTGTTAAGAAAAATGGAAAAAAACGAGTTCAGAGCGGTAATTAAACATTTTCATTTAAAGGGTTTAACTCCATATGAGATAAAAAATGAATTGGACTCAGTTCATGGCACATCTGCCCCTGCCTTAGCAACGGTTTATAACTGGGTAAATGAATTTAAGCGTGGTCGTACATCAATAAGTGACGAACCACGTTCAGGAAGGCCCGTAGAAGCAACTACTCCCGAAATCATCAATAAAATCCACGATATGGTGTTGAAGGATAGAAGATTAAAAGTGCGTGAGTTAGCTGAGGCCACAAGGATATCTATAGGTGCAGTTGTTTCAATTCTACATGAAAAATTAGGCATGAAAAAGCTATCGGCAAGATGGGTGCCGCGTTTGCTCTCAGCTGAGAATAAACGCAATAGAGTGGTCGCCTCTGAGGCTCTTTTGGCGCGCATAAGTCGGAATCCTGAGGAATTTTTTCGTCGATTTGTGACTGTGGATGAAACATGGATACACCACTACACTCCTGAGACAAAGGAACAATCCAAACAGTGGATTTCCACAGGCGAACCAGCTCCAAAGAAGGCAAAGACCGTAAAGTCAGCTGGTAAGGTTATGGCTACAGTTTTTTGGGATGCACGTGGAATTATACTTATTGACTACTTGGAAAAGGGTAAAACAATTACTGGTGAGTATTATGCATTATTATTAGAGCAGCTGAAAGAAGAAATTAAAAAAAAATGACCACATTTGGCGAGAAAAAAAATTCTCTTTCATCACGACAACGCCCGAGTTCACACATGCTTCGTTTCAATGGCTAAAATTGAAGAACTCAAATTCGAATTGGTCGAACACCCACCGTATTCGCCAGATTTAGCCCCCAGTGTCTTTTTCTTATTTCCAAACTTGAAAAAATGGCTCGGTGGACAGAGATTTACGGACAACGAAGACGTCATTGCCTCTGTAAGTGCTTATTTTGAGGAACTTCCGAAAACGCACTTTTCTGAAGGATTAAAAAAAACTTAAAAAGCGATTGACCAAGTGTATAGAGCTCCAAGGAGATTATGTTGAAAAATAAAAAAAAATTTACCCAAAAAAAATTGTTTTTATACTTTATTCTAAAGACTTATTGAACTACCCTCGTATCTTGACAGTTCAAAATCTCACAGCCGAATATCTATTTACTTTATATCCTGTATATTTATTAAAAATGAATCAAACCCTATTCAATAGGGGATACTGGGGTAAAGTGAACACACGGGTAAAGTGAATCATGTTTATTATTTCTTCAACAAATTATTATTTACGCCTAATTTTAATTTTATTGAAAGATAATTATCCAACGATAAAAATTAAAAAGTTTCACTTTATAACCATTAACGTTTTACGAAAGCAAAATAAGTGTATTTTTCGACCTTAAAAGAAAGTTGGTTTGTCGAATTCGTTATCAGAATTAAAAATGTTTGTAATCAATTGTATTGCTAGATTTTTTTCTAATTACTTTAAATACGTTTTACTTGCTATTATCACGAATGCAGTGCTTTATAAGAGGTGTTCCTTTTTTTAAACAAACATTTTAAAGAATCGACGTCTCGAGGTAAAGTGAATCGGGGTAACGTGGTCCGGAAAATAATGCGATAGCACTAATTTATACGCAACCAGGTGGAAAATTTAACAAAATATTAATCAAGGTTAGTGTTAGTGTAGTATACAAAGCCTTTGTTGCAACGAATTTCGTATTTATACCAAAATGGGCCAACATACCCTCCATATATACCTGTTTCGTATTTTACAGTATTTTAAAAGTTTTAAGATGTCTTTTTGGTTTTATTATGATCTAAATTAACGTTTTTATCTATTCTAGTAAAAACCTAGTAAAATATTTTTATAATATTTAATTCTATCCTCTAGTTCACTTTACTCCGCACTGAAAGGCCCGGGTAAAGTGAACAGGTATTTTTCAGCAATAGGTAAATAATATTAAACTTGATAAATGACTTTCTTTTAAGTTGCTAATATATTTATTGATGCAAAAAGTTTCTTGTGCAACTTACAAAGCAGTGTATTAAGTCTGAAAAATACATTTTTTTCTACTTTTAGAGATACTATGTTCACTTTACCATGGTTTCCCCTGTCGACCATCATTAATATTGCGATCTTTGTCAATATCAAGAAATCCAGGTTTATTATTCCAACAAGATGAGCATATGTCCTTAAACCGCTGATAAGTCATATCCGTATTTACGTGATCTTTGTAAACATGCTTCAAGTTCATACCATCTTGTCGAAGAATAACCAATAAATTAACGTTATTGCGAACTAGACATTTCGACACATGTGCGTAAGATTGACAGAGGTAGAAGCAGTCAAAGTTTATATATCTACCCATACAGTAGAACGATTTGACATTATCTTGTTTTTCACACGCTATGTCATTAAAAACTATTGCAACGCCGTTACCCTAAGCGGGTCCTGGGCGTAGTCGTCCAGAGCGGACGGGTGGGTGCCTATCACCACTACACAGCGCGTCCTCAGGTTGCGGATAGAGGAACGACCCCTGAGAAAGAGGTTAGCTGCGAATAAACTGAATAAGCAGTCGCGGACAGCCGATAGGCCCAGGCGTGGGTGTGATGAGCCCGCACTGGCGAACGCATTTATCTAGAAACACTACGCAAGCACCACAACAACTACAAACACTATACAAAATCTCCTATCTTACTTTCTTCTACTACCTTACTCTGTAATCTATCTCTTTTACCAAACATTTCAAACAAAAAATGGACCAAACATCCGGCTGTCGTGGAGGATGCGGGAGCGATAATAACTGCCCTGAGAGGGGATGTGTAGAATGATTCGCCACCTGGTCTTACACGGCAACGAAGCCAGCGAAGGCGCGCGTCTGACGACGAGTTGACTATGTCCTCATCAAAGTCGGAAAGCTCTCATACTTAGTTCTAGAGAGGTATGAGGGTTATCACCCCTAGACGGATGGACTCACCTGCGATCGGAACAGGATTCAAAACGTGCGGGTTTAACTTACTATCATGGCTCAAAGAAAACAAAACCAAACCAAAACCAAAACCATAAGGAACTTAAGGGTGGGAAGCTGGAATATACGTAATCTACACAGAGCGGGCGCGTTCCGGGAAATCATAAATGAAACTAAGAGGTACAATTTAGATTTGGTAGCAATACAAGAAACCCGATGGAAACATAACGCAATACTAGGATCCGATAACTTCACCTTTTTATATGGGGGCGCGAGCGGGAATTCCCTAGGCACCGGATTTCTTGTTAACAAAAACATCATACATTCCGTTAAAAGTTTCAATTTCGTGAATGACCGACTCTCGTATATCATCATCGAAGGAGCGTGGTATAATTACGTGATTATTAACGTCCACTATCCTACAGAAAACAAAGAGGAAGAAGTCAAAGATCTTTATTATGAAACTTTAGAGCAATTAATCGACCAATTCGCGTCTTACAACACCAAAATAGTAGTGGGGGATTTCAATGCTAAAATAGGGAGAGAGGAAATGTTTAGGCCCACTATAGGCAAAGAAAGTCTGCACGAAACCAGCAACGATAACGGTATTAGGGTCATAAATTTCGCGGCCGCAAAAGATCTTATAGTCAAGACCACGTGCTTCAAGCACAAGGATATACACAAGGCAACGTGAACATCGCCGGACGGAGCCACGCACAATCAAATCGATCATTTTCTAACTGATTAGAGGCGCCACACCAATGTACTCGACGTAAGGACTTATAGGGGGGCGGATTGCGACTCGGATCATTATCTATTAGTGGCCAAATTAAGAGCCAGATTAGTAGCCGGTCAAAATAGTAAGCGAGCGAACAAAGTAGAAACCTTTGATATTGGAAAACTACGAAGCGGGGTAGAGCGAATCAAGTACCAAGTAGAAGTTAGCAACCGATTTCAGGCGCTCGAGAAAACGAATGCACAGACGGGAGTAGATGACGATCCGAACAGGTTATGGGGGGCTATCGAAAAAACTATAAAAGGGGCCGCGAACGAAGTACTGGGTAAGAAGAAAAGGCCGAAGATTAAATCATGGTTTAACGAAGAGTGCGAACTCTGGTTTGAAAGGCGCAAGAAGGCTAAATTAGATAGCGTACACAATGAAAGCGGTAGGGGCGTAGAAGAATACCATGAAATAAGAAAGCAAGTGGGTGTGATTTACAGAAACAAGAAGCGAGAGTATCAGAAAAATGAAATTAGAAAAATAGAAACTAATAGTAGGGAAAGTAATCCGCGCGAGATGTACAAAGGAATAAACGCTATTAGGAAGGGTTTTCAGAGTAGATCGCAGTTAATGAAAGATAAGGACAGGAACCTCGTGACAAGCGAAAATGAACTATTGAAATTATGGAAAGACTATTTCGATAAGTTATTAAACGTGCATGAAAACTCCGAGGAAATGGGAGACGAAATCCACACTGCTGAACTCCATATGGACGAAACGACCTACAAAGAAGTCGAGGCCGCGATTAAAAAGCTAAAAAACAATAAGGCCGCAGGAAACGATTCTATACCAGCTGAACTACTTAAATATGGGTGCACCGCGATTACATCTAAAATTTTTGATCTTGTATGTGCTATTTGGAGAAGTGAAACAATACCAGAAAATTGAAAAGAATCCATCATCATACCGATCTTTAAAAAGGGAGATAAAACAGACTGCGATAACTACCGGGGAATCTCACTTTTAGCTACCTGCTACAAAGTTCTGTCAAACGTAATACAGGCCAGACTCACACCATTCGCGGAAGATATAATAGGAGATTATCAGTGTGGATTCCGGCGCAACAGGTCGACGAGCGATCAAATGTTTACTATAAGACAATTATTAGAGAAAAAGTGGGAATATTGCGAAACTATACAGCAGCTATTTGTAGACTTTAAGAAAGCGTACGACTCTGTCAAATGAAACAAAATGTATGAAATCCTAGTGCTCCTTGGCGTAGCAAAAAAACTCGTAAAATTAATTCAAATATGTCTGAACGGAAGCACTGGAAAGGTCCGAATAGGCGGTAATGTATCCGAATCGTTCATGATACGCGACGTTTTGAAGCAAGGTAACGGACTTTCAACGGTACTCTTTAACTTGACGCTAGAGTATGTTGTTAGAAAATGCAAGCTAGCGAGCTAGGCGCAACACTCAACGGAATAACGCAGATTTTAGGCTATGCGGATGACTTGGATATAGTGAGAGATAATGGTGAAGCGATGGCGAGAAACGCGGAAATCCTTATAAATGCGGCTAAAGACACGGGGTTAGAAGTGAGCGAATCGAAAACGAAATATATGATGATGGAGAAACTGGTCATTCGCGAAGGAGAGGGGGATCTCAGAGTCGGAAATTTCACTTTTGAAAAGGTTAGCGAATTCAGATATTTAGGTACAACTATAAATGATCGAAACGAAATTAAAGCCGAGATTAATAAGAGATTTCATTCGGGAAATGCCTGCTTCTACGCTGTGAATAGATTACTTAAGTCAAAGCTACTGTCGAAAAATGTCAAAATAAGGATATATAAGACTATAATAATCTTGTACGGGTGTGAAACCTGGGCGCTCACTAAAGCGGAAGAAAATCGTTTTAGGGTATTTGAAAATAAGGTTCTGCGAAAAATATACGGGCCAAAGAAAGATGAGGAAACTGTGGAGTGGAGGAAAATGCACAATGTCGAGCTACATAATTTGTACGCATCACCAAATATGCAGATGGGAGGATAACGTAAAATCAGACGTAACTGAAATTGAGCGGGAGGGCGCGAGATGGATGGGGTTGGCACAAAATAGGGAAACGTGGAAGGCTTGCGTAGATGAGGCGATGAACTTACAAGTTCGAAATGCCACTAAAAAAAAAAATATCATCAAAAACAAATATAGAATTAGGTCGAACCTCATATTGCGCTATAACGAGATCATGTTCTCCAAAAGATAAGTACTCAATACCCGCTAGAGGTTCGATGAGTCTTCAAATAAATTTATACTTTGGATGGTTTAGCGATTTCGAGTAAACATAAATATTTTCAAATTTCAGACCATTAGAGTGTATAATTAAAGATAATTAAGCATTTGTTTTACCATAGTTTGATATCAGTAATGAAAAAATGTAATGAAGTATAGCTTTACATCAGTAATGAAAAAACTTTCATGCAGTCATGATCGTTCACAAAGGTTCTGGTTTGGTAAATAAATTAATAAATAAAATTCCAATCGAACTCCATATACCTGGTTATCAGTACTGTGGACCAGGTATTAAATTATCTAAGAGATTAATACGCGGAGATCCTGAAATTAATCCTTCAGACGCTGCATGCAAAGAACACGATATAGCCTACTCGAAGAATCTTGAAGATATTCAAGCAAGAAACACTGCAGATCGAGTTTTGGCTGAAAAGGCGTGGCAACGAGTAAAGTCCAGTGACGCTAATCTACGTGAAAAAGTGGCTGCTTTAGCTGTGCAAACATTATGAAAGTAAAGTCTAAGTTCGGTATGGGACTTGATAAGAGAAAGAAAAATCTTAAGAAAAAACGTTGACATTAAAAAATTTAATAAAGTGAACTGCAAAATCTATCATTCCTAGTAATGATTCACGCACTGTAATTAAATCTGCTCTACTGGCAGCTCGGAATCATATCAAGAATGTTGGTGGAAAACGTAATATAAATATAATTCGTCTACTACCTGTTCCTAAGATGGGAGGTATTTCCTAAGGGGGGAGCCTTCCAGCACTTATTCAAGCTGCGGATAGAGCAAATGCTGCTAGGAGAAAAATGGAAAAGCAAAAGAGGCATAATGAAAAAATGGAAATGTTAGCTCTTGGTGACGGTCTAGATTTGAAACCGCGCCATAAAGGTTACGGTATTTCATTTGTTCAAAATGTAAAGAAACCAAAACGGTTGCATACAAAAGTTATCCAAGGAAGAAAAAAACCGTTAAAGTAAGACTACCTCAACGACCACTAACTGATCAAGATTTATAAAAAGAAAGCGCTCGTAATGAAAATTCCTAATTTAGAGATGTATTTATGAGAAATTACCTATGAGTGACACTCGCTGCAGAGAATCAGCAATTATCCATCTCAATGATGAGAATGGACCTGGCACGCACTGGGTAGCTTATCGTAAAAATGGTAAAAATGTTATGTACTTTGATAGTTTTGGAGATTTACAACTTCCTGAAGAATTACTGGAAAACTGATAAAATCAAATATTACATGCAAACACCAGAAATTGGCTTATTTTACCAAAGTTGGACTCTTATGGGATTTAACATGTTCACTCTAAACCTAAAAGAATAAAAATTGACGTTAGGAAGAATAAAAGCAGCATTTTATTCTTTTAGAAAAGTACAAAAGTGTGATTTTATTCTTTAGAGAATTTGACAATGACTTTAAAAGATTATACTGTGCAATTTATTCTTTTGTAAAGAATAAAGTTCAGCTTTTATTCTTTTGAAAGAGTAAATGATGAATTTTATTCTTTACAAAAGAATAAAGTCAAGAAATTATTCTTTATAAAAGAATACCACCCCGCTATTTTAAAAGAATAAATAACGGATTTTATTATTTATTTAAGATATATAAATATATATATAGGAACACCTATTTTGTAGTTCTACTGCTGTACTAACCACCAAATCCTTAGAGATTACTTTTAACCTAAAAAAATTATGACACTCGCTGATCACCTCAGTCAGAGTAATTCCACCAAAAAGTCATATCTAAAAAGCTAAAAGACTTAGACTTAAAATTTAGTGTCATAATTTATTATGCCTAAAGAAGAAGAAAAGAATACTTCCAAAGCCTTAGATAATCTTTTTTCCATTTTGTTAAAAAAAAACTTATTCACAAAATAACACATAGGTATCTATATGTGAAACTGTTAAATCTGTTGTAAAACTTACAGCAGAGTGATTATTTGATTAAATCATGTAATATTGTACTTCAAACATATAAAATAATCTTTATTTACTTAACAGCTCTAATAACAGTAGAAACTTGTTCAACTAAAAAAAAAGGTTGACAGTCATTGATCACCTCAGTCGGAGTAATTCCACCAAAAAATCATATCTGAAAAACTAAAAGACCTTGACACTCCAAATTTTATGTCATAGTTTATTAGGCTCAAAGAAGAAGGAGAAAAATAGTTCCAAGGCCTTAGATAATCTTATTTTAATTTTATCAAAAAAAAAAGTCTTATACACAAAATAGCATATATGTATACCCCCTAGTGTGAGAAATCTATTAAATTCAATTTACCAATACAAAAATTGCATATACATCCTATCCGCAAATAGGATCTTTTCATATTTGGAAAAAGGAGTTAATAGGATTTAATAGATTTCTCACACTAGGGCCTGTATATGTATACCTATATATATATATATATATATATATATATATATATATATATATATATATATATATATATATATATATATATATATATATATATATATATATGTAAAATGGTTCAATCAGCTCTAAAGTTAAACGAGAGTGTTTAATCAATTGAAACATTTAATTTTTCACTTTAATCAACTTAAATAAGCCATATTAACTCAATTGTTTTAATGAAGACTGTAGAGATTTGCTTAACCCAAAAAATAATTGTTGAAATTGAGGTAACGGAGACTTAAAATTTTCTTTAAAGTAGCATTTCTCTTGAACCAACAGAGTTTAAGACTTCAAATTTTGTATGTAAGTTAGTTCCACTTCAACATATAATAAAAACTTGCTTGGAACCACACAAGACTCTTGGTTACTCTAGTGAGTACAAAAGTACACATGTAATTTCAAAATCCAAGTGTCGGTGGAACTAGAATTACCATAAACTGACTTTTTCATAAAGTATAAGAGTTAAAGACTTCAAATTTTGTATGAAAGTTAGTTTCATCTCAACATACAATAAAAACAAAGTGAAAAATTAAATGTATCAATTGATTAATCACTACCTTTTAAGTTTAGAGGTGATTGAACCATTTGACATATATATAGGTATACATATATAGGTATACATATATACTATTTTGTGTATAAGACTTTTTTTGATAAAATTAAAATAAGATTATCTAAGGCCTTGGAAATATTTCTCTCCTTCATTGAGCTTAATAAACTATGACACAAAATTTTAAGGTACTAGGTCTTTTAGTTTTTTAGATACGATTTTTTTGTAGACTGAGGTGATCAACGACTGTCATAATTTTTTTTTGTTTGAACAATTTTCTACATTTTTTATTAGAACTGTTAAGTAAATAAGGCTTATTTTATATGTTTGAAGCACAATATTACATGATTTAATCAAATAATCACTCTGCTGAAAGTTTTACAACAGATTTAACAGTTTCACATATAGATACCTATGTATTATTTTATGAATAAGATTCTTTTTGATAAAATAGAAAAAAGATTATCTAAGACTTTGGAAGTATTTTTTTTCTTCTTCTTTGGGCCTAATAAACTATGATACTTAATTTTAAGTGTCTAGATCTCTTAGTTTTTTAGATACGACTTTTTGGTGGAATTACTCCGACTGAGGTGATCAACGAGTGTCATAATTTCTTTTAGGTTAAAAGTAGCTGTTCCTATATATATATTTATATATCTTAAATAAAGAATAATATCTTCTGTTTATTCTTTTCGTAAAGAATAAAATCCGTTATTTATTCTTTTAAAATAGCGGGGTGGTATTCTTTTATAAAGAATAATTTCTTGACTTTATTCTTTTGTAAAGAATAAAATTCATCATTTACTCTTTCAAAAGAATAAAAGCTGAACTTTATTCTTTACAAAAGAATAAATTGTGCAATATAATCTTTTAAAGTCATTGTCAATTTCTCTAAAGAATAAAATCACACTTTTACACTTTTCTAAAAAAATAAAATGATACTTTTATTCTTCCTAACGTCAATTTTTATTCTTTTAGGTTTAGAGTGAACATGTTAAATCCCATAAGAGTCCAACTTTGGTAAAATGTGTTATAGTACCATTCTAAATCTTATTTTATCTTAAAATATACATCTAAAACTATGATTAAAATTTTTTTCAACAAAAATGCTTGTGGCGCTCAGCTTAAAATTTCATCGGTGTCTTGGCAGAAATTTGGTCCAATAAAAGTCATAAAATTTGGTGATGTAAAAAATACTATCATATTCTGCATTAAATTCTCTTTCTAAAACACACGGACTAAAGCACTTTACCTTTTGTAGTTCTTGCGATAAAAATACATACATAATGAGAAAAAGGAAAAAAATGCAATTAATCATGTTTTTCAGCTTGGCATAAATCCTGAACCAATAGAGGTGAGGGTATGAATTTTTTTTTACATATTTTAGGTATGAAATACATTATTTTCTTAAAGTTTCAGAGTTTCTTACTCGCTCACTTGTCGTGGAATCACCCATGTGTGTTTTCTCAGATTCATAAGTATACATGTATATAGTAGGTATGAGTTTCTAATATAGTCTTTATATGTTCATACAAATATTAAAACCTTTTATGGCATGTACACAGTATAGTGGTATCTTAGTACTTATGAAAATACGCTATTTAACTTGTATAAAATTATAATTTTAACTTTCATATTAAATTTGATGAAACATAAAAATGCAACTGTATTGGTATTCATATGTAAAATGTATATTTTTCTATACGACATATACTGTAATATAAGCTTTTAACTTTGATAAACTCTTCTTAGATTACTATGTATATTATAAGTATATGTAACAATTCAATATTTTTTCTTTCAAATATATATATATATATATATATATATATATATATATATATATATATATATATATATATATATATATATATATATATATCTTATATCAAAAGCCTAACAACTATATGCAGTCGCGACCGCGGAGTAAATGATGATTCATACTTGAATCTTTCTATTCGAACTCTTTGTACTAACATTTAATTTAAATCGAATCTCTGACTAGATACACTGCAAAGACTAACTAATCTCCTTAGTATATTTACAACCATCATGGGACAAAGTAGTAGTAGCAGCAGTGTACCGTACTCAACTCTCTCGGAGATCAATAAAAATTGCAAGAAGAACAAATATAATAAGGCTCCTTCGCAATGGAAAACTTATACCGAAAAATATTCCAGAAACATCAATTCTTTACCCTAACGACAAGGGTACAAGAGATTTTGATGATCTAAATCTTTCAAACAACCACAGACTGTCAACATATGACTGTACATACCAATTAGTATGCTTTCTCACAGTAGCGAGCCAACACTCTCATATTCTGAACAGACTGATCGGCGGAAATAAAACAATGATGTTATCGGTGAAGGTAAATGTATCACCTGCGCGTGCACTCTCCCACCCTTATGCCCCATGTGCATACGCGCCGAAGTAAATTTATCACCTGCGCGCACATTCTTCCACTCCCAGCCCCCATGCGCATACGCGAAGGTCATCGCGCGCGCAACAAGGGCTCGGCAGGTAAATGTAAGATACATATAATCGGTCGGTAAGGTAGGGGGCGATGGGATGACCGTCTTTGCTCGGTCGAGAATATCAACAGATAAGTGATTAATATTTCATCGATTTAACCATTTGAATCTATGTATCACAAGTTATTAGAGAATTAAAGAGATATTTTTATATACAAATCTTTAACATATAGTGCATTATTACCTAATGTATACTAAAAAGTTTAATTTGAGAAAAAACTGTTTTATCTATAGATTACCTGACCTATAGCTACCGCGGTAGGGTTTGTGAGACTCCACTGTAGATTCAAATACGTAAACTCTATATTTTATTCATTTAGGTTCAAAATTTAGCTTGCTTGCTCGCAAAACAAATGTTCATCTCAAATTTTAAAGTTTGGTTTGTACTCCCCCTCCCTTCCGTTACCAGCCGTAGTGTTTCTCATATAAATCAATTTAAAATACGAATACTGACGAAATTGATTATCATCAGATAAGTCACTGTACCTAACAAAAATTATTCATTGTACAGCTTGAAATGAACAATTTTAGTGAAGCCTTAAACATTTCTGTTCATATTTCAGATTCAAATTTAGTTCTGTACTTGCAAGACATACGTGATTTTCAATCTGCTCTCTTGAGATACACCTTCTGATTTCTCAAAGAGAAAGTTTTGTTATGATGAAAATGTTGGGATCAGAGATGTCCGAATTTGAAAGAAAGGTTTTTAATTCCTCTGGGATGAAACGTCGAGTAAACTCGTCCAATATTGACGACTGAATGGAAGAACCTCCTATCTCGGCCAGCGCGTGAAGAAGCTCTTATCTCGTCGCGGCGAAGAAAACCCTATATACGCTCCAGCGAAGAAGCTATTATTTCGTCGCACGCGAGGAAGATCCTATCTAGGCTAGCATAAGGAAAGAAGTAGTGCATATAGGGTTTTGGGGGCGATGATCACGAACCAGAAGTCAAAATTTCAAAAAACAAATTGGCGACAACATAACATGTTTACAGAATTGTATTGACACTTCGATAATAATTGGGAAAATTTAGTAATATGTTTGAAATTTTTACGATTTTCCATTGAAATCTGTTTAAAATTGAATAAACATGTATTATTATTAGCTTCGCTATTTTGTTTTCTTTTAATTTTGACTTTTGATCACGATTAGCGACCTCGAAAAATTATATATAATATAAATATATACACTAATTGTTTCCTTGTGCTAGCCTACATAAGGTCTTCTTTGCCGCGGCGAGATAAGAGCTTTTTTGTGCAAGCCGAGATAGTAGCTTCTTCACGCTCTACTTGAGATAGGATTTTCTTCACTCGTCAGCCGAGATAGAAGGTTCTTCCACTTAGGTGCAGATTTTGGACGAGTATACTAGGCGCTTTTCCCAGGGGAATTAAATACCTTTCTTTCTAACTCATACATCTCGAAAACGTCTAAATCTATCCAAATCTCTAATCCGAACTTTTTCATCATCACAAGATCTTCACAGCTTTGAGAAAGTAAAATCACGTATGTCTTGCGAGTACAAAAATAAATTTGAATCTTAAAAATGAACATAAATGTTTATGGCTTGACTAAAATTGTTCCTTTAAGCTATATACTCAATAAATTTTTTAGACACAATGTCTAATCTCATAACTAATCTTGCCCGTTTAACGTGAGTTACTACTATATTTTATATAAGATATATAAAGCCTAAAAAAGTCACTCATTACCTTCTCTTGCGGAAATTCTTTTTTAATAATATACTTTTTAATCCATATACTTAAAATCTAACCTTTAAAAAATACCCGAATTTAAATCGGTTGTTCTGAGATACTTTCTTTTTCAACTGACTTCGTGGAATACTTGTTTCTTATTAAAAATCTATTAAAATAAAATCGTCCATTCTTTATATGAAGAGATACAATATATTGAATACTTGTAGAGATCCTGCATCTACGATATATGTGCGCGCGCTTATCACAATAACAATTAGATAGTTTTATATTATAATGAACTTGAACAGTGTGAAAATTGCGCAAATGTAAGTAAAAAAGTTGAGAGCTTTGAAGTAACTTCTGTGAAAAGGTATGGGGCATCATCAAAGCGCGTGCTCATAAAAATTTCAATTTCCCTCTTTGCGAAGTGGCGTAAGATTTGTCGTTAGCCTGCAATGCGGCCGAAATTAAAAGTGTAAATGGGACAGGTATTATTAATCTTGGAAGAAAGCCGCGGACAATTTTGCAGGAGCGTTAGGTGAATTACAAGTCGTCGTAGTATCCTCGCGCTCTTTCTACCCCTCTGGCATTTCGTATAACAGCTCTCCTCAGTTTTTAGCCCTTTCTCGACCATCTCTTTTTATCGCTCGTTGCCTGCACGGGTTTACGAGCACCAAGTCGAGGCGAGCTCATATAATTTACCTCTCATCCCCTGCGCTTGTCCCACGAATTTTGCTCCACGTAGCCTTTTTCACTTAACATCGTTAAAGAGCCTACCTAGGCAGTTGTCACTATCGATTTTCCCGTAACTCTGACGAGCAAACTACCAAGGTTCAAGTTCAGCTTGTTATACCTCCTTCGCTTGGTTAATCAAATTTCCTTGATGAATCAAAGTTACATTTTTTATAATGTCCAAGTCATATTTTTTCTTTAACGACTTTGGTTTTCTTGCGTTTCATTGTATGCAAAGCATGTTAAATATAAAGTAAACTGAATTATTAATTAAAATCGAAAATATATTATAAACGTACATCTACTTTATTTATAACACTGTTAATCTTTTCACCATAATGTTAATTTTTTTCAAATAGATATTTTATTTAGTATTTTCTAAGAGAATCGATAAAGCAACAGGTTCACACAAGATATTTTTCATAAAAATATATTAAAACAAATAAAGGTTAACTGATTTTTTGTTTCTGTAATAACTTACCCCAAGCGTAATAGTAAGGTATACTTGATCTGCTGTTAAGTAACTTTTTTGCTATATTGAATTTGAAGTAGGTCGTAAAATTACTGAAACTTTCTTCATGTACAGCGAGATGAACAACTTTTCAAAGTTCCGTAGTCGTGAGAGAAATGCCGAAGCTCTGTAAATATAGCCCTATACCTTCATATGACAAGTTGAATGCAAGGTAGTTTTGTCACTGTACTAACAATACTCCCTTTCCTCACCCTTACTAACTTTAACAAGGGTCGATTCTTCTTTTCTCGTTACACGTAATAAATAACAATAATATTTTGATAATAGCTTTATTAATATCAAAATTTAGTAAATTTATATTTACATTGTTAATATTAACTTTATCTAATTTTTTAAGATTGTGATTTAAATATGATTGAAATATGGAATAAACGAAATTGAAATCAGAACAGCAGTTTTCATGAATTTAAAATTCTTGTATTTTTTCTGGGTTGGTGTAGCTTTCTAAAAATTTATATGAGAAAGTTTAAGGTCAAAACATACTAGTATACAAAATTTCAGTTTTCTGAACACTAATTCTTAACTAAATTTTTTCCTTTTGTTCTGGCAATTCATTTATTTTGCGTTAAATATGGCTGTTACGGATAGACATAATATATTCTTTAATAAATGGATAGCCTCGTTCAATAATAATTGTAAAAATATTTATGTTCCAAAATTTCACGAATCTTGAAAATTCAAATATCAATTAGAATATTTTTCGAGTTTCGACTTATGTTAATATATCGTGAATGTGTACAAATGAATACACTGAAAAAAAAATGTTAAATCTAAGTAAACGTTTCCTTGAATCGTACTAAGAAAAGATTTACTTAAATAAAGTAATTATTTCTTAAATTTAGTAAATATTTATTGAATTGATGAATACCAGTCTAAACATAATTAAATGTTTACTATTATCAAATACATATTTTCTTAGTACGATTCAAGGAAACGTTTACTTAGATTTAACAAATTTTTTTTTCAGTGTAGCGTTACGAGGTTGTTTTTATCTGCTATTCAATAAAATGCAATTCAGTATTGTTTTAGACATTTAAGCATGTTATAGTTTTATAATATCTTTCGCGATTCGACAAAATAAAGTGAAATAATGTAAAAAGTGTTTGAGTTTCTAATATCTCCTGCCGTGTAAATCTGCCTGTGGCAGATACAAGGGCGTTGTTAACATGTTAAGATAGATGTATCATTTATTTAGCTCTATTTGTTATATCCAATAAAAATCCTTGAGGAAGGACAAATAAAGCTCTTAATATTATTTAAAATAAATCACAGGAGCAATTTTTATGAATCGAATTAAAACTTTAAGGATGCCATGCATCCGAGATTCTAAAGTCCTTATTTTACAAAAAAATTATTTTTCTTTGCTCTAACGATTTTTAATCACATAAATTAAGAAAAAAATCCTTGTTTGAAAAAGAAAATCGCCTCATAAATTCCAAATCTGGACAAAACCTGATTAATATAGCTTAAAGGAGAACTAGCTTCAATCTTGTTCTGGCGATGAATTCTTCATCCGATCAAGTTTACCTTGGATGTACCCATTCTAAGCTATAGAATAAAGAGAATAATGGATCAAATTAGTTTTAGATGAAGATTGAAGAATACTATGCTACTTAGAATATTTAATGGTTAAAAACATCAAATGTTTAGTCCTTTCTTAAAATATAAACAATTTTTGTTTATAAACTTATTTACAGTATCATTATTCATTTAATCTTTAAATACTTACTTTCGATTTTAAATCTAGATTAGAATAAAACAGCCAGGTTTCATGTAAGGTTTGAAACCTTTCAGAAATATTTCAATTAAAGCTTTTCGAAATGTTGTTATGTCCGTTCCAAGTACTTGCAAAAATATTTCATAATACATTTTGAGTATGTTTCTCAAAAAGTTACTATTGAAACCTTTTAAAAAGATTTCCTGAATACTGTAATCAAATATTTCATATCAATAATTTGAAATAATATAATTAATATTGCGAAAATATTTACAAAAGATTTCATTTGATATCTTTCTTAAAATATTTCACTGGAATATTAAATAAATAAAATAATAAAAATTCATAAATAAAAGTAAATAAATAAAATAAAAAAATACAATAAAAAATTAACAATATTCCATGCTGGGTAAATAACCTCCCGACAATCTTCCAGCGTACTTTCTAAATGAGTTTATTAAAAATTTCTGTAAAAGTTCTAAATATTTGGGAAACGTTTCGGTGAATCTTTTAATCTTTCTGAACGAGATGATCGAGAATCATTGTCGAAGCATTTCAATGACATTTCATAGAATATTTTAGGAAATGTTTTTATAACAATTCATGTCAAATTTGCAAAAATGTAGTGTAAAAGTTTTGAAAATATTTTCTTACATTCTTAAAAAAGGAATTCTATTGCACACAAATAACCTGCAACAAAACGTTTCTAAAACATTTCGGAATTATTTTCTGAGATGTTTTTTGTTATGATTTTATAAACGTTTTATGAAATATTTCTGCAAGGTTTCATCAATATTTCATAATATTATTTCAGAAAGACTTTTGCAAACTTTTTATAATGTTTATACAAACATACAGTAAGCTTTCTTTGAAATGTTTCCTGAAACATTGTGGGCTGTGTGGGGTAAACATATATTTACTTACAATATTATCTTTATTTAGATAGTAAAACCGGGAAGCAAAAACGTATCTGAGTACTGAAATGTGCCGTACATCATATTAGTCTAACAGTGCACACAATAAAGTCTTCTATTATGTTTATGGTTTCTTAGGTATGTAGTCTGTTAAGTTTTAGAGATTAAAAATTTACTCAAAATTAATTGCGAAGCATTTAAAAAACAAAATATTTATTTAATCACTTAAAAAATATAATTATGAGAAAATACTGTAATAATTAATTATATTTATAATACAATATAAGTTATTAAAAGTTATTGCTTACAAATGCATATTATTATAAGAGAAATTCGTAGATCTAGATATCTTAGGTAGATTAACGATTCATTAAAAATTATATATATATATATATATATATGAGCCAATCCTCAGAATCGGTGTTTCTCAAACATACAACATTTTGATAACGTTTGAACATATTGTACTCGATTACTTGTCAAGGCACACACTTGTCATTTATAGGCGGGCTATTCTATACCAGTATTTAACAGTTTCTACAAAAAATATGAGTAAAGTAACGGTCTTCACATTATTATTAAAAAATAATTGTTTTTGCTTTCTCAAAGAGAAAGCTTTGTGACGAACAAAATTTCTTTTATCAGAGGTTAAGATGAATTTTCATGTTGTCAAGATTCCTGAGTCAGAAATACATGTTTAAAAAATGTATGTCTGTATGTATGTATGTCTGTATGTATGTGTGTGTGTGGGCGGGTGTGTGTGTATGTGTGTGTATGTATGTACATGTACATATACATGTATCAATGTATGTATATAGGTGATGAAATGTCAGTTCCGTAATATGTCCAAAACACAAATTTCGATATAAAACGGCACTCTATGTAGAAGTAAGATAGGTACAAAAAATCCTCCATGTACATAGTAATCTATAGAGTTAATAATATACATTTGTATTGATTTTAAACTAAAAATTCGCTAATTATCATTAAAGCAAGGTGCATACTTTTTGTCCATGAGTTAGCGATGAAATATTGATGACAACAGTATCTAAACCAAGAAGCGCAGTAGTATGATAGACCATATTGAGGATGGATTCGCAAACTATATGTTATGACTCATCAAATGTATCAGGAAAAAGATCTGGGAATTAAAAATTTCGCGAGTATATACAGTTTTCTCACTTCAGATTTCAGTAAAAAGCAGTAGAGGTCAGTTCTATAACACTACTAAATTACTATCTAGATACTGTTGATTAGATATTTGACTACAAGTAAAATGTATTTTTCGGTAATTAATAGTATTAATATATAGTACATAAAACTTATTTGCAAATAAGTTCGTATGTTAAATCTAAGAGTTATGAGAGCAGTTTCAAAGTAAAATATCAGTTCCGAACACCCTATGAAAAGTATTATCAAAATAAAAGTGCAAAACTATAATGACAAATTATGACATGACAAAATATAACACATTTTTGGTAATAATTATTTATTGTTATTTTTCAATAGTTTATTATTAACTTAGAGCTATTATAAATTTACTGATATATACTACGACTATTGCGGCAGTGCAAATTCCTTTTGTCGTTCTGCATTTCGTGTTATAAATTCTCGCAATAAATTATTAACATTTAAGTTTTGCGTGCGCAATTTATGTACACATAACAGTACAAGATGCGTTAGGCGATCTTGATTCATCGTCGTACGAAAATGACTGAGAACTCTCCTCAAAGCGCTAAAGGATCGTTCAGCAGCCACAGACGTAGCTGGTACTGTTAAAATAAGTATAATCAGCAGTTTCAATTGACTTATCATACTATTTACAGTTTTTTATTCATTCTTTAATATATTAACGATACTATGTATCAACAATTCCGAATATTTCCTTTTAAGCTAGTTCTTTCATGAGAATTGACTTAAAAAACAAAAATTTATACAATAATTTGTTTACATGTTACAATATCAGAAACGTTATAATGTGAAAGAAGGGTACTTTAAGTGACAAAAAAACCTTTTTGTATGAAAATTTCGATATTGCAAAATTAGATATCGCGTAAATTAGAAAATTATTTGACAAATGATCAGAATATTTTTTATTTTTCATCCGATTCTAATTTGGTAGGTCCTATTTTGTTCCTTGAAAGAAATATTTTGGAAAAAAAATTCCAAAACATCGAATAACCTGCAACCATACGCACCAAACGGAAACATAAACGCTTCATTCGCATTTTTAATAATAGTGGGGTTATTGTGGTTAGCAGGTCATTTAGATCTATCTTATTATAAGACATAGAAAGTGAATTGAATCTTATAAACGTTACATTATATTTAAAAATGAATTTTGTAACGTAATCAATAATAAAAATAATTTATATAAAATATTTTTCATAAAATATTCACACCGATAGATTTAAACTACTTTTTATCCAAGAAAAGAGGCTGGAATTGAAAACATTGTTTCATAAGGCAATGAAAAGTTATAATTGAACCAATATTTCCAAATTGTTGTATAACACAAATCTCGCCCTTCCCTATACTAGACCAACGATAGAATCTATTTATAGTTTCGGATTTTATTATTAATATAATTATTTATTGGAAATTGATGTTCTTGGGATAGTTAAATTTGAAGTTTTTGGTTTAATTATTTATTTATTGACAATACTTACGATTGGGTTAATTCAGTTTCCAGTATTATGGTTTATGATTTTTTGTTGAACAATTTTTTGAATTATAAATTGCTGTCTTTGGGTTATTAGGGTTTATAGTATGTTTTTTTTTATTTTAATTCGGTTAAGATTGAGATAAGTTTGGTCAAATCGAACGGAATCATAATATTAATGGTGATTAAATAACTGAGAAATTGGGGAGGCTGAGCCTCCGACAATATGTAATTACGAAATTGCAGATTTTTTCACATTATTTATGAGGCAGTCCACTTTGCCCTATTCCACTTTGCACCACATTGACTTTTTTAAATATTGTACATAATAAGTAGTCTATATTTGGTATAAAAATTATAACACAGGTGATTTTTGGAGATTTTTAGCTGATCTTCACAATAGCGCTAAAATTTTTCACCTAAACTTACCAGGAACATTTCTATTTGTGTCCAAGCAAACAGCAAATCTTATAAAAGTGTGCAAACACTACACTCGCACAGACAAGGGGAAATTTGCAGCGTGAGATATAGCCTCCAGTCCACCTTCCCCCACGGTCCACCTTTCCCAGTCTCCCCTACTGTTAAAGATCAGTAGTGTATTATTCTTTAATGAACAATATTAAGTAAAAAATTACTATAAGAAATGTTCTTGTAGAAATATGGTGAAATTTATTTAAATCAAGTTTTAAGGTTATCTCGGACTGGCAATACTTAAACGCGTGTATCTAATGAGTTAAATTTAGCTTATAAAATTATTATGTTCGCCTATAATGACATCTTTTGTATAATGTTACAAATCCGGGAAAATAATCTGTTATAAATGAAAGTCTTTTGTTTCTAATTATAATAGTGTCGACTTATCTTTTATAAATTATTGCTTCTCCAATGGCTCCCTCGCTCGAGACCGTCGATCTCTGTCCCAAGTTTTTGGCTCGCTCTTGTATGTGCAATATGAACTTGATATTCGCCTGGGCCGCAGGAACAAATCGCTCCGTAACTTCCTGAAGAAGATGTACCTTGGCCAAGGAATTTGCGTCTTTCCTCAGTACGCAGCAAATAGACCACAGGCGAAGACAGGACAAGGTCAGAGTGTTGAGGTCCAACGGCTTTGGTGTCTTGATCACGAAGAAGAGCGACCGCGGTGAACGCGAACTATTTATACAAGCTCCAAATATGATATTCAATTTTCGCAAATCATTACATCTTTCGGATATCTCAGTTGTAACTAGGTACGTTTTTCACAATAATCACGCGAATATTTAACTCACTCGAATGCGAGACCGTCACAAGCTTTAATTTATTTAATACGAATTTCCATTATTATATTCTTAAACTCGATTTATCAGGATCTCACTTTGAAAAAGCATTCTGCTAAATCAATTAGCGATTTTTTTATTTATTATCAATATTCAAATCTATTGTACTTAAGTCCAAATTAACTACCTTAAATGGAACACGTTTGTCCTTTGGAGCAGTTCTACTACGTATAATACCAAGATCACACGATAGTGCTAGAAAATTAGAGCCAATCTGGTTGGCATCTGGTGGACATTCAATTTCATAAATCGGGGGATGATAAATCGTTCTATTTTGATAAATCTCGATGTTTTCGAGGTTCCTGAATCAGAAAAAGAATTAAGAATTGTCTGCCTGTATGTGTGTATGAATGTACGTTAGGATGGCTCAAAATTCCCAAAAGTTTTCAACTATCAAAAGTAAACCTCTAAAAATTTGGAATTTGTCAAAAAAAGAAGTTTCTTGCAAACTGGATGCTTAAAGTTAACAGTCGTATACGTCAAAATTATGATTAAAACAGGCTATTTTTGGACATTTTTAATAACCACAATTTTTAATGATTGTTCAAAAACAAAAATTATTTTGAATCTATGTTGCAATTAGTATCAACAGAAAAATTGGAACACCATAGGATATCAAAATATGGAAGTTACAGCAGTCTCTGTAATGCATCGCATTACTAACATTTCAAATGGGATCTTTTATAATTTGATGTAATTTACTTCAGGTAATATGCGTCATAGGTACTTACACGCAATTTTATATGAAAGCTAACATGAAGACATTTAATTTGTTTTCCAGAATGTCCTTAGAAGTGGTGCAACAACACAAATTAAAGGTCTTCATATTAGCTTTCATATAAAATTGCGTGTAAGTATCTATAACGTATATTACCTGAAGTGAATTACATCGAACTACAAGAGATCCCACTTAAAATATTAGTAATGCGATGCCTTACAGAGACTGCTATAACTTCCATATTTTGATATTCTATCGTGTGCCAATTTTTCTCTTGATTCTATTTGGAACAAAGATTCAAAATAATTTTTGATTTTAAACAACATCAAAGATTGAGGTTATTAAAAATGTCCAAATTGTAGCCTGTTTAAAGTCTATATTTTGACTTATACGACTGTGAAGACGAGGAAAATTCTTTTTCCGGTTGGGACATAACTGATTTTCAATTCTAGTAGTATAATCAATTGCCAAAACATTTTTCAGAATGAATAATTAAGTTTTAGTTATTTAATTATCAATTTTACGAAAAAATTGCATAAGTGCTCTTTAAAAAATCTTAATTTCGAGGTAGCCACCTTTAAATATTAACTTTAAGCACCAAGCTTGTGTGTGTGTATGTGTGTGTGCGTGTGTATGTGCATATGCATGTACGTGTGCGTATGCGTGTGCGAGTACGCGTGCGTGTGCGTATACGTGTTTATATGTGTATGTATGTGATCAAATTTTGCTGTCACCATAACTTTTGAAGATCACGGTATTTCCAGCTGAAATTGTGCAGGTACATCAAATATGACCCAATATAGAACTGATTAGATTTTGGAGATATATGATCGAATTCTAAAATTATAAAAATTAAAAAATATTGAAAACTAATCTTTTTGTTATATTATGCATTAAATACGTCAAAATTATACATAAATTCGTAAAGTAGACGTAATTTCCTTCCAATTAGTGTATCTTACAATATCTTTAAAGTTCGTTTTTGTTCAAGAATTACATTTTAAATTTTGAAACTTTGTGAAAATTGAAGAAAATTTTTTGTTTTTTTACATATTTTATATGTCAAAAAGATGCATATATTCGTAAAGTTCATGTAATTTTCTTTCTATTGGCCTATTTTACATTTGCATCAGAGTTTGTTTTAGTTAAAGAATTACAATTTTTAATTTTTAAAATTAGGAAAATTAGCAAAAAATATTTTTGTCAATTTCTACGTTTGATGTGTCAAAAATACGCATATGTCCGCAAAGGTCACGGAATTTCCTTTCGATTGACGAATCTTACAGTTACTTTAAAGTTGTTGAAAATTGAAATAAATTTATTATAAATTTATACATTAGGTAGGTAAAAAATGTGCACTTATTCATAATCAAGGCACAATTTCCTTACATTTTATATATCTAACAAATACTTTAAATTATTTTTGTGAACCAAATACGATTTTAAATTTTGAATATGCATTTCATGTCATCATATTTTGTGGTCACCATCACTTTTGAATGCATTTGTATTTTTAAGCGACTTCGAAAAAGGAGGAGGTTCTCAATTCGAACTGTATATTTTTTTTTCTATGTTTGTTCGCATATTACTCCGAAAATACTGGACCAATTTGAATGAACTTTTTCTTAATGACTGAGGATGATCCCATGGTGGTCTTATTCCAATTTTATAAGAATTGGTCCAGTAATTTACTCCAGTAATTAAAGTATCTTACCAGTAATTTAGTTTTTTGCTAGATATTTTTTCTGTAATTTTCGGTCGCTGCCGACTCTGTCCGCCGTTTATTCGGAAACTACTGAACCGATTTGGATAAACTTTGTTATGAATGAATGAGAATGATCCCATAGAGGCTCCATTGCATCACTGAGCCAGTATCCAGCCAGTACTATGTTAGTACTGGCGTTTTTTTACTGAACCAATTTGGATAAACTTTTTTTTAATGAAAGAAAATGATCCCATGGTGGTCCCATTACATTACTTGGCCAGTATTGAGCTAGTACTAGGTCAGAACTCGCGTTTTTTTATCTTCATCCGCCGATTATTCCAAAACTACTGAACCGATTTGGATAAACTTTTGGATTTTGATAAATAAAATTAAATTTGGCTGGTACATATTTTAAAGTATAAAATTCTTTTAAAAAAAAGTAAAACCTGCTTCGAAGAAAATGCACTAAGAACGACGCACAGAAAAGTATGAAATAGTCGATAAAAAGTATGAATAATCGATAAATACCTTTTTGAAGTCGGCGTCGAATTTCAAACTGAGTTATAGTCCTTCTTATAGATATGATTTAGAACTTATACTGGATTGGGTCTAAACATATATGCTTATAATGCCTCTAAAGTCAAAACATCGTAACTCGGTGAAATTCGGCGCCGACTTCGAAAAGGTTTTGATCTATTAGTCATACTTTTTATCGATTATTTCATACTTTTTAGTGCGTCTTTTTTTTCATTAAATTTTGTAATTTGATTATAAATAATTTCACATACAACTGATTAAGGTTTTAAGCCAACAATTCACCATTTTAATCTAGTTTAACATCGAAGTCTATAACACTGTCAATAGCATTGTCGACTGCTCATAAAGTCACTTGTATCAATATATTCAATAAATTATTGTGCATTAAATCTCTTTGAGAAAGCATTGTGCTAAAGCAGTTAGTAGCGGTTTTTGATAAAATAATCACTATTTAAAGAATGTTGAAAACATTATTTGTTTGCAGTTTTTATTAAGGATATATAAAAAATATATATATATATATATATATAATAGCAATTTTTCGAAAAATTTTAGCGGGCGCAAAAGTAACTTTTGCGCTCGTTTATTACTTTTGCGCCCGCTTATTTACTTTTGCGCCGGCTTATTTATTTTTACGCCCGCCGGTCTAAAAAATTGTCCTTTAGGCCCGCTTAATAGGTACAGAAAAACACGAAAATCGTGCTTGTGTTATAAAAAATAATTTTCTTTGAATTTGAAGAATATATCTATTTTTTTAAAAATAGCTATTTTAGCAAATCGAAATTAATTAAATATACGTAAAAATTCACACAATACGCATTAGTTTTATTCGAACTATGTATTTTAAGGCTATTCTATACAGATCACGCCACCGGGAGTATTCAGCATGCTGTCCGATACCGGAACTAGAAATAGAGATCGGGCATCTCACGCGATTTCGAGGCACCGCGCCTCCTTGTATTTCTGTTATTTTACAATATATGCTTGTAATTCATTCGCTTGCGTATTCATTTGCATGCAATATGTAGATTCCATCCTGCTTACCCCCCACTAACGCAGATTTATAGGTGACTGAGCAGCCAAACGCTAAAGCAGATCGTATATCTGTATATTAACAGGTGAGCGAGGCACACGCCATAGGCGTCCGAGTAAATCTCGGTGCACGAGCGCGTGCAGGGGCGGGCGCGCAAAGATGGTTTAAAGGGGGGTGGCTAGGGGAGGATATAGCTCCGAGCCCCAAAGTCCGAGGGGCCTCACCGTTTTGAATAAGATTTTTCTTTTTAAATTCCTCAAAACGTTTTTGTACAATTACAAAAAATAATTTTCGAGAGGTAGTTTAATTTACATTTGACAGCAGTAGGTACATGTATGTATTGACGCCTCTTTCAAAGACTGGCGCATTTCCGATTTCTGAAAAACAGCTAGTATTAGTCAGAACAAACTAGTCTATCAGTAAGAGAATCTATTGACGCTGATGCTGACGCCGCGGGCGTGTCCAGTTAGTCCGAGAATTCCGGAACTGGAAAGCGGAAGTGAGGCCCCAAGGAACTGGAGTAGGACGAACGCACATATAAAGCTATATGATTGTGGTAAAGGATGCACCCGCTTCCAACTATTTCGACCCGCCCCCTTACGTACGATGCACTGATAAACAACAAAAATAAATGGAACATGCCCAATAACGGCAAGAAGTTTGAAATCAAGTACCAAATAGATAGAAAAGCGACAAGGTGTAGGGAAGAGTAATAGGAGGGCGAACCTAGTGCTGAACAGATTTTTAAATATCAGCCAACATACCGAAAGGAGCATCGAGCCAGGACAAGGGCAAAACAACAGGTGATGCGCCTGTACGAAGTAGCAAACCGCCCGCTGTACATTTGCAATTGACGCAGGGCTGGCAGAAGATCATCGACCTGGAAAAGGAAATAAACGAGATGATAATGTCTTTATACTCGGAAATAAGATATTTCCAAACACACATGCTGAATAACAACAAACGGGAAACTAAGAATGCCGCCAACAAAACTGTTGAATTGCTAAACGATCTAAACAGCTCACGATCCGCAGAAGGACAATAGGTCATTGATTTCAATAGGATCATAGAGAGGAACCAACCAGAAGGCATGAAAGAAGTTAGAATGCTTTTAAGAAATAAGAGAGATGCCTCAAAATCCCCGAAAACGGATGAGGCATTAATCAGGAGGCAGAAGAGTGTCAAAGGCGAAAGAGCTAGGCCCCTGGTGTTGTAGAACGGATGGACGTCAAGTGGGCATGAATCAGACTCGGGAGTGGCCTTTCGCTCCAGTAGAGAACAAGAGAGCCCGGAAGAGAAAGAAACAGGATCAGAAAGAAGAGTAGTAGCCCCTAATAAAATACTCAAAAGAGAGGGAAACGAACGAGAGACGATGCGGTTATTATTTCCAAAACGGGCTCGTTTAGCTCTGATGATATCCTTAAGGAAATGAAAAATAAGATCCCGTCAGGCAACGAGCTCCCAATCCAAACTCTGTGTAGGAAAAAAGCGGTTGAAATAACCTTTGTTATCAAAAAGTACGGGGACACGAGCAAAGTCAGGGATACAATAACCCAGATCATAGAGAGCAAGGTTGCTGTTAAATCGGTAGTCCTATAAAGACTCGTCGAATTACGGGACCTAGACGAGACGGCTACTGAGAAAGAAATGACAGCAGTGGTAAAGAAGGTTATCCAACGAAGGTACAGCCAGATCACAGTGCAGAACCTACCAGAAGTCACAGCAGCACCACTACTGATAGCAGGAAAGGTAAAGGTTGGCTTCATGGTATGATGGGTCCGAGAATGAATCGAGATCCTGCATTGTTACAAGTGTCCAGAATATGGACATATAACTCGACACTGAAAAGGCCTGAACAGAATCAACACCTGCTGGAAATGTGGCGAGAACGGTCACAAACACAGTGAGTGTCAAAAGGAGGCAAATGTCGTGCCAACGAAACGAAATGGACGTGGCCAACGCCTCTAAAAACAGGGACTGTCCAACCTTCACGGAGCTGTTACGGAAGAGCAAAGATCGGTTAGAAAGGAAATGGAACTAAAGATTATCCAGGACAACGCTGGAACAGGACGAGGAACCCAGGATCTGCTCGCAGCTACAGTGCGAATCAGGTCTGTAGACGTATTGATCTTCTGTGAGCAGTGCAAGCATCCATGTCCGACACACTGACTGGAGGACATAACAAGAAGCGCCGGCATCAAGATCCGTAATAGCAAACTGCGGATAACAAGATCCAGCTCGACTAAAAAGAGATACGTCTGGGTTGAGGTGGCAGGTGTAAGAATTTACAGCTGCTACTACTCACCCAACGACTCGATAAGCAAGTTCGAGGACGGGCTCTAAGTCCTCAGGGAGAGCATAAGACAGGCTAAAAAAGAGGTGATCATAGGAGGTGATGTCAATAGTAAGTCACCAGAGTGGGAAGATCCACGACTAGATCGACGAGGCAGAATTGGCAGTGAAATGGTCTTATGGAATAACCTCGTGGTGGAAAATAGGGGGCAGAAATGAAACATTTTAGAGGTGACGTCAATTGTCGACCTGACGATCTCCTCTACAAAAATAGCCAAAAGAGTCCAGATCTGGCAAGTACTGGAACACTAAACGCTTAGTGATCATCGATACATTGAATTCTAGATCACTGAGGAATTGAAAGGAAGAAGACATGGTGAAAAGTTCACAGAAACAGGATAGAACCCAAGGAAACTCAACAAGAAAACTCGCGAGCTTTCTCCAGGAATGCTAGCTCCAAGACGAACTCTCATGACGAAACCGTGTCCATTCGTCAGACCTACAAGGACGCTGAAAAGGGACTGAAGCAAGCAATTAAGAAGAGTCAACAAAAAGCATGGGACGACCTCTGACAGAAGGTAGATAACGATCCCTGGGAATTTGGCATACAAGATCGTGACTAAGAAACTGGCCTCGAATCGCAAAGTCCAGACCTCGATGAAGCGGTTTGGATGAACGAGATCGCGAAGGTGCTCTTCCCGGCAGATGTACCGAGAACCCAAGGTGAGGTGCTAAACGAAGAGGTGAGACAGGAGGATATGTACACGTTGGATGAGCTTATAAGTGAAGCCAAGAAGCTAAAAACCGGTAAAGCACCAGGATTAGATGGGATCCCCAGCGAAATAATCCAAATAGTTGTCGAAGTGTACATGCAACCCATTTTGGGTGTAATGAATACGTGTTTAAAGGAAGGAATGTTCTACAGTAAGTGAGACAAAACTGGTTCTCTTAAGGATCGGAAATGACCCCTGGATAGAGTCTCCTCATACAAGCCGATATGCCTAGTGGAAACTACTCGAGGGCCTCATTCTACGGAGGCTAGAAAAGCACTTAGTTGACAAACATGCGCTCTCTGACATGCAGTATGGCTCCCAGAAAGAACGATCTAGGTTTGATGCTATATCAACCGTGGTAAAGATTGTAGAATCTGCCAAGACGAGAAGAGGAAAAAGAAAGAAGAAGGGTTTCTGCGTATTGATCGCTATTGACGTACGTAATGCGTTTAATTCTGCCAGATGGAACGAGAGCATTGATAGCTTAGTAAGAAGGGATACCCCGACCAATCTACGGCGCATGGTAGAAGACAACCTAAGCGATCGGTGGATGACATGAGAGAGCCGCAAGGATCAAAAATCGGTTCATTCTTATGGAATGTTATATACGATGAGCTATTAAGAATGGAGCTATATAATGGGAACATCATCGCAAGCTACGCAGACGATGCTTAGAAGACAATCTGCGTTACTCATTTGTAACCGTCGATGAAGCTTGCAAGAGTAAAAAACAAATATACAAAAATTCTTTATTTTATGCAATTCTATTTTAGCCATATATTTTTATATTTTCTTACAACTTTGTATAAAGTGCTTGTTTGGGTCGCAGATTACGAATCTGAAGTCTGATTTTCAAAATTCAAAATGACGGAGCTATTATCCCGGACAGAAACATTTTCGTCCACCATAATATATATTTATATAGTTACATTACGCATAGTATAAGAAACGTATATTTCGAGACAATTTTAAAATCTTTGAAAAGATAGAGAGGCTACAGGGGAACTATGCGAGAGACAAAAAGAGAGAGTAGAAGAGAGACAGAGAGAGAGAGAGAGAGAGAGATAGATATTCTTTTTATTTATCACTAAGGACAAAAATTTACAGCTGTATGTACATTTGGTTAAAATTTGAAATCACATTATCAGTCATTATAGTTAAAAAAAGTTTGGTTCGCTATCACGGGTCGTCAATTATTGTCTAACATATCATAATGTAGTCAGTACTATCACATATTGTTTCGTCAACTTAATAATATACAAATAAATAGATAACAGTAATATATACACATACACATTTATATTGCACATATATCTATCGCGTCAGAAAATAAAATGCCTTACATTCTTCTTTCGTTCATACACTCATTCACACTAATAATTACATTCACACTTCACACTTAACACTTAAATAAATTAAAGACTACACAATAATAAATAATATGCTTAGAATAAATTAAGACTACACAAAAATTTGACGAAAAACAATGACAAGATTTTAGTTGCGGACTTATGGAGTCTTGTCGCCGTGTAGTTCTTTAAGGTGCCTATCTAACGCCGTTTTAAACTTACATAGTGACTCTCCTCGCCTTGATATCTAACCAGCCCAGGCCCTTCCTGTAAGGAGTGATATGCTCATCCCACCTAACACCACATATATATATATATCTCACACATGAATTTTGTAAGCGTTGCAGTCGTGTTTGAAGCTCGCCTGACACATCAAGATAAACTACTGAACAGTAATCTAGGTGAGGTAATACCAATGCACATGATAACTGCTTACGAAGTGCATCAGTAGTGCATAAACGAAAGAATTTCAGGCTATAAATAGTCTTGTTTACCTTCTTGCTAACCGCATCTATTTGCGGCTTCCACGTAAGTCTTCCGTCCATTACTACACCGAGGTTAGTGACTGTGTCAACAAAGGGTACGAATACGCCGTCCTGCACCTGAATGCCCTGCAAGTCAAGGCTCTGGATCTGCTTGATGTTGTGATCAGAACCAAAGATGATTGCCTGTGTCTTGCTGACATTGAGTCGCAGATCAGCGGCCGAGGCCCATTTCGACACCGCCCGCGCTACTGTCGACATGCGCTTGATACCCTCACGAAGATTCCGCAAGCTTACCTGCGTGTAGGTTTGCAAGTCGTCAGCGTATAGTATATGTTCGACATTGCGTACGTTAAGTGCGTCTTTTAGGTCGTTAATGAATAGGCTGAAGAGCAAGGGACCCAGGACCGAGCCCTGCGGCACGCCAAGATTGGTGGTTAGCCAATCTGATTCTCCGTTTATATTAATAATAACTTTTTGCCTACGACCTGTAATGTATTACTTGAGCCACAGGAGAACGCTCCTGGAGAAACCCATGCGCAACAGCTTACGCAGCAGCTTTGTAAAATTGTCAACATTTTCTTTTTACTATTAATTCCTGTTCTGATGTCTTCGGTGAGTTTCGGTAGTGCTGTCTGAGTGCTAAGATGTTGTCGAAAACCTGTTTGCATCGGGTCAAGAATATTTTTTGTCCTTAAAAAGTCAGAAATTTGGTCATGGACAATTTTTTCCAGGACCTTGGAAAGAAAGCTTAACAGCGCAATGGGTCGAAAATCAGAAACCGAAGATGGAACTGGTTTCTTCTTCAAAGGCACAAGGTGAACTTCCTTCGAAGTCCCCGGGAAAATGCCATTTGACGGGGAGAAATTAAAGGTTTTCGCAACATGGTGACCCACTAACGGAAGAGCCTTGGCCACCACACTTTGCGGGATGCCGTCCTGACCTCTAGCTTGTGACGAGAAATGGGCAACAGCCAGGACTACGTCAGAGAAAGTGATTTTTCTGAAAACAAAGCCGCTATCACTGGATGCTGTCAAGATCTTCGTCACTTTCACTATGAGAGACCGACACCCCAGCAAAGTGGGCATTAAGCTCATCCGGTGAAAAACCATGAAGCTCCTGTCTGGTCTTTGGCAGGAGTCCCAAGCTCTTGAGTACCTTCCATATATCTTTCTTTGTATCAAGAGCTTCAAGAGAGAGAGAGCTTCAAGAGAGAGAGAGAGAGAGAGAGAGAGAGAGAGAGAGAGATTGCGATAACAGTCTTCTCGCCTCTCCGCTGTCTAGCTCTCTCGGCCGTTAAGAGTGTATATACCCACTGACCCAAAGCGATGTCAATCAGTGTCTTGTCCTGTCGGCTCAGCAAAGCCTTGGAAAGGGTATTCATTTTCAGTTTTTACAAAATAAGAGTAAGGAAAATAAACATAAAAAGTTTTCTAAAAGTTACTATTTAAAACCTACAAATTTACTAACAAATAATAAGATATAGTAGATATACGATGAAGTTTCAAAATAAATAAAAAATAACTAAATAAATACAAACAAATATAAACTAATAAACAAATATATATTAATTCATTCAGTATTTTAAATAAATACCACATTCATCTATTCGTCACCGTTGTGATGAATTTGAATACTTATAA
The DNA here is from genome assembly GCA_949152435.1 of Gastracanthus pulcherrimus. Classification (NCBI taxonomy): domain Eukaryota; kingdom Metazoa; phylum Arthropoda; class Insecta; order Hymenoptera; family Pteromalidae; genus Gastracanthus; species Gastracanthus pulcherrimus. Next base: position 131,921,957 of record OX424574.1, on the reverse strand, counting down.
ATAAATAAATATAAATAAATATTTAAGTATTTATTCAGTATAAGAAAATATAAATTCATTAATCCGTCATCATTGTAATTGGTACTTGAATTTTATTTATAAATATTATAGTGTTCTACTACGCGGGTGATATGCAAAATCGATCTGACAATATGTTTCTAATGTAAAAAACAATAATTCTGTGAAATTTCAAATTATTTCACAGCTCGCATTTGCGCAAGGGGCATTTTTAAAGCCAAAAATGAAGTGCTCAGAAAAACGACTTTAATGATTGCAAATTGCATATAAGGTAATGTAATTAAATACAATAAAAATATTCAAAAAACTTATAGGATACTTTAAAAAACAATTTGGTACTTTCTAACGTATACATTGAGCTTCAAGGAATAGTTTTTTGATGGAATAAAAAGTTGATCTTTTTACCCCTACAGGTGGACTCAAGCATTCAGCTGTGTTAAGTCTCAAAATCTTGATCCTACGCGTCATAATACACTGCCATTGTCAATACTTTATTTATTGGAGACACCTTACACTATGCACAATTCTGCATGAGTCCAACAAAGAAATTTTTTATTCTAATGGTTATTTGACTCCTCTTGATATGTACTAAAACTTAAACCGTGCACTTTTTCGTTTAATTCTTTTTTGGTTAATTTTCGGGAAAAACAATACAAAAAATTTTTAACGAAAAAGTGCAGGTTAAAGTTTTAATACAATTTTACAAGGAGTAAAATAACTAGCGAAAAAAGAATTCATTCATCGGATCACTTAAAATCGTGCACACCGTAAACTACCTTCAATAAATAAGGTATTAAAAATGATTATAGATTGTGATGCGTACGATCAAGATTTTGAGGTTTTACAAGTTCTAACAAGGTATTATCAAGTATTTATAGTTAAGGTAATTTTAAGAAGGATTGATTTTTAAAGAAACTGTTTTATGAACTGATAAATTAATTTTTAAGGTTAAATTGTGTCTTGCCCCCTTAATGAATAATTTAGTATCTGAATTTGCAAAATTGGGGATGTTTTAGGAAGAATTTTAAAAAATTTAACATTTTTTTGAAATATTTATATTTGACAAAAATATTTCCACGAAGGAGTAACAAACACCGTAGATTCCTCGAGGGTGATATCAGGACCGCCAGTTTTAGCAGCATTAATAAAGTTTTGATTCCTATAGGCGAAAGTTCTGGACCATCTATCTAGACAGACACATAATTAGCATTATCCATTCGATTTTTTGAAAGCAGTTACTGCATTTATAAAGAAAAATAAGGTGATGCTAAACTCACGTGTTATTGGCAAATACGGAGAACCACTATTTTCACTTTATTTTTAATTTTAAGGTAATATCTCTGAAATGTTTTGTTTTTCATTGAGACAGCAACGTTCCAGAGAGATATTTATTCAAAATTTAAAATGAAATAAGGAAAGTGGTCCCCGTGATTGTCTGTGACGGGGAATTTAGTATCACCTTAACTTATGTAGCAGCTCGTATAAAATGTTAACCCTGACTTCCTCCATATCCAGGTAGAGCACGATTGACATTCTCAGACTATCGCATTGCAGCACCAAACATTCCCAGCACTTTATATGGATACATAATACATAAAAAAATACTTAAATGTTACGTTTACTTATACAGAATTATCATGTTTATGTACTTTAAGAAAACAGAAATAAATTGTATTTGTCTCCTAAAAATTAGAAACTTTTCAACTAGTTTATCACAAAACTAACCTTTATACTTTTTATTTTTTAAAACTACCTCTTATCCTTTTTATATCAATATTATATATTTTTTATATTATTCTAAACTTATAAAATGAGAATATGTTTATTTATACTTAATTATATGATATAAACGTACATCACCGACCGGCTTCTTTATCACTGTTGGAGTTACGCAGATCGTAGCTTTGCACACTAGGCAACCTTAGAGTCTTCTCGCGGCAAGTCAGCCAGCCAGCAAAATCTGCCAGCTGAATTCATGCAGGTCTCTTAGAACATATACTTAAGTATATGCTCTAAGGCAGGTCTCGGTGTTTCGGTGAAGCGTGCGCGACTAGCAGCCCCCGCTCAGCCGTGTATGCTATAATCGCGAAGGCAGGACGTATTACGTTTCTATACGTCCAGACCGTAAACCCCATCTTCAATATTTTTTAGTCTCCTTAATGCGACAGTACACTTCTTGTAGTTCCTCGCATGCAGTATTATATTGAGTCTACTCAATGCGACAGTGCACTATTTGCAGTTCCTCGTATGCACTAATTTAAATTCACCTGATGCACACTACTTAGCACTGAGCTGATGACATTTCTTCTACACAACAGCGCACTCAACAACTACGTTATAATACGCTACGCGGCTGCAGCATATAGCTTCTAAATATAATAACTCAAATCAATATCGTCTGATGATTATGGCTTGATTCGCGCGCGAAACAGCGACAAGAGGACTATGATAAAGCTAGATTTTAAGTTTTTTACATTTACATAACACCTGAACTTTACTCCTATTATGTCCCTCACACAACTTTAAATTTTATACATTGACATGTATATATATATATATATTTGTGTATAAAATAAAACCGGAAGTCGGAATTGACGTCAGGGCAGAGACAAAAATCGAATCTTCCAGACGCCGAAAATGAAAAGCTTTTTTAGAAAATTAATTTTCAGTCTGCTGTATTTAGTCAAAGAATGGATCGTTTTAAGAGGACCTTTTTTATTTCAACGATAAAATTCATAAGTCTCAAATAAATATCGATGTAGTGTGTAATGTACAAAATAGCATTAAAAATTAATATGCTCAAAATTTTGAGAAGGTTATGTACCACAAAATCAAAGTATAAGTTCCGCGGTGCAGCCCCGAAAGCTTCGTGTCGTACCTAGTACTCATACTTGCCATCGTGGCGCTGCCGCATCCCTTGATAAGAGTAAAATTGCATGTTTTTCAAATTTGATAAAATGAACAAATGGAACTCTCGACACCGTCTCTATCATTAGCAAAGTAGTATTCACTCGGCGGTCATAAATGCTGTTTATTTTATAATTTTTTTGGTGTTAATTTAACCATTGGAATTTCTACGTATAATGCATGAAACAATAGAATAGATAAGAAAGATAATAGATTTTTTTCCAGATTTAAATAAATATCATAAGTAATAGCAATAAAAAAAACCTTGCGAGTTTAAAATAATACTTTTCATATTGAGTGTGCATTCATTGGTGAGTGTTCATTTACTGGTGCAGTGACCTTATACAATATACACTGATAAATTATTTTCAAAAGGCTATGCAATTCAGCAGATATTCAGCCAAGCTTAAAATTTGGCGAACACTGCATGGATGGGAAAATGTTTGAACGCGCTCAACCAACTTTTCGTATAAAAAAGAACTATATGGACTCAAGTATTCATTCAGGGATTTCTGAGTACAATTCTACTATCAATAATAACAGATTACGCGTAGTTAAAAGATATTAGCGGTATCTTTTTTATGTATTAGGATACATATTAAAATATATTATAAATTTGAATGTCAAAACTAGAAGTATTACAGTAATGATGCATTGCATAACACTGTACATTAGTGTAAAGGCATGAATTTCTACGTTTCAATCAGAGTGGTTATTTTCGCTCATTCCGGTCCTATACGTACATCCATGAAGCACATAATATGATCATGTCTTATAATGCAAATTTATTGGGGTGTCTAATTTAACTGGAGTGTTAGAAGTTCCCTTTTTCATCAAGTATTTATGTCAGCAAAGGTCGTAGCTCTTACTTCAGACGGGTATACAGCGGAATTCTCCGAGCTTTCACGGTCCTCGCATAAATCGTTCGATTTCGCCGATAAATTGAACCTAAGTAAAACGGAATTCAGAGCCATCACCTAACGTAAGACTTATTATCTCCAGCCAGTCTCTTGCTCCGCAAATTCTCGATCGATTTTGCGTTGACGACCCCAGCTCTTTGGCCAACTAAACTTTTATATTGCTTCACTTAAATGGAACTTGCAACAATAGATGTGCGGTACTTGCTGAACATACTTTTATTGCTCGGAAAACTTCTTAATATTAACAATGTATAAACACTTGAAATCATATTATGCTAATTAAGAAACAATTTATTTATATAAGTACTCGACAAGCACATTTTCAGTCATATCATTAATTTTTAAATAAATAATGTATTAAATACTTGTACATAAAAGCTATAGCTAAATAAATATATCTTATTTATTGTATAACGTATAAAAATAAATAACTCTTTACTCTTACTTAAATTTTATTTTTATTTTTCCTTGTCGTATTTTAAGTCAAAAACATAGTCTCTAACTTTCCTTAAACATTTTAAAAATAATAACAGAATTACAACTTTGAGACTAAATTATGTTGATTATAAGAAAAGGAAAAACTTTACTATACACGTTCAAAATATCACAAGGTGAAGTATAAAGAAAAACATTGAAACAAAAACTTTACATTTATGTAAAAGGAATTAAAGTATATTTTAAACGTTTGTCAATAATTGAACATAATATGCATTTTATTTTAAAAAATGAATCAAGTATATTATATTGTATATTTCTATTTTAATGAATTAAGTTAATGAAATAAATTAAAGCAATAGATAAATTGATGTAGATAAATTGCAAACGTATAACTTAGTTTGTATTACTCGTATGTATAAAATGTGTGTTTGTTTACAACCAGCTTTGATGTTCTTGTTTTCGGGGCTAGCGCTATTTAAAACAATGCTTCTTCAGTAAACAATAGCAGGCATCTTATAAACCAAGCGCACAAATCGTCTTTAGTGGTATTTAAACTGCAAAGAGTGGTAGACAAAATAAATCTCACGAGCGAGTAAAAAGAACGCAAGCAAGAATGAACAAAGTAAAAAAAGGGATAGTACGAACGGCAAGAACTTTTGTGTGGGTAAAGGAGCTTACCTTGCGCCGATCCATCAAAGTGATTCTGTTCCTCCTTAGGTGCTTTGGCTTTCTTTGTTGTCCCAAGAGTGGTACGTGATTGCCGCTGATTAAGGGATCGACGGAATCTTCGTTGTCCGTATCGTTCGGATCGTTGAGCCCGAGCTCTTGGAGCGTGCCTCCTCTCTCCTGGCTTCTCCAGGCTGGATGCATGTACCGGAACACCATAGTCCCTCAACTGCAGGTATCACACACTGCAGTGCACATCACACGTCACACACACATACACATACACGAGCGCGCACACACGCGCACACACGCGCGCATGCACACGGAGAGAAATTTGTTGCGATATCCACTTACACACGCGATCTCACGTGTATACGCACTTATCTGTATCGTTTGATTCTCGAAGCTCTACTGCGCTTCGCAGCCCCTTTGGGCTTAGCTCAAGTGCGTCGGCGTGTGTCGCGCGCGGTGAATACCCGATGCGATTACGCGAGAAACTGCGAAAAAAATGCTATATCAGTAGCTGCCGCTGTGGCTGTTGCTACTTCATCCGTGCACGATGATATACTGCACAACGCGTAGTCAATGAGATACTGGAACGTCTACTGTACCCGCTCGACTTATTGGGCTCTCTCAGTTTGATTTAACTCGTTCAGCGTCGCTCGTCAACGCCTCCTCTCCAAAGTCAAAAGAGAATGGAAGTTCCGATAGGTAGCATGAAAATCTAGATCTACATCCTAAAAACGATATATTTAAATTTACAGCTGTTATCGAGACAATACATACATAAGAAAATGAATATTGTTTATAGGTCATTAACCTATAATAATGGAAGCTCAAACCAAGTACAATAACTATCAGAAATAGATTCTCTCGTATGTTACATAAAAACTTGTATAAGAAGAAGAATATTTACAAGCCTATATTAGGCACTAATTATACCTGAAATGGTCATTAGCGTAACCAAATGGGCAAGAGGTTACGAAGTCTTTTCGGTAAAAGTAAAGGAAATAACTATTTTTAATAGCTTAAAGAGTTTGTAAACTGCCTATTTTCATCTTTTTAAAAATCTACAACATGTAAAGATTATAAATTTCCATATAAATGGTCCATATAAAACTCCATATAAATAATTAAAATTAAAATCAAATTAATCTTTTTTGCACCCAAAAAGATAGTGTATTATATCTTGTGATTACTTAATAAATAGTAATCAAAAATTGCTTCTGTGGGTCAAAGACATACCGACATAAGTTCATTTTTATGTTTTTGAGATATTAAGGTTTAAAGTTATTATTTTCCATTTAAACTAATGTTAAAAAATCATCAATAGTACATATAATCACTTATTTATACACTTTCCTGATTTTTTGCATTATTATTTAAAAATATATTGTATTTAAGGATACCAACATCACTCAAAAGTCAATTTTTAAAAAATGTGGACTTATGTCGTTATGCCGGCAACCCACAAGTTTGTTCTCATATTGAAGCGATATTTCAAAAGTCGCGATCAATATGACATGATCGCCTTTTGAATATGCCCTGCATTATTCGTTATCTAAGTGAAGGAAACTTTGTATAATATTGTGAGCTGCAGCAGGTTTATGTTACCGAAACATTCCACACGTTGTTGTTTATTCAAGTGCAAACTGACGAGTGAATAGCAAGAAAGCCAATTTAATTAATTTCAGAAGATTAATTTTCAAAGAAAATTATACTTTCAACGCAAAATTGAATGTACAAGACTACAAAGAGGAAGGTAACTTATAAAACGGTAAATTATAATAAATGAACAATCACTTGCTGAATTACGAAAACGCAGGTATATTACCTTGGAATTTGCTGACCAGCTACTGCATTATTTGTTATATTTATGTATCATATTTTTACTCATATTTCTGATATAAAGAAACAAAAAATAATAAAGAATAAATGAATAATACACTATACCAAAAAATATAATACTAAAACATTCTGACTTTTTTAACTAGATCATGTACGTAAAATAATAGTTAAGTAAATATTAGTAGTGACTGTGTCTATCCAACTACTGGAGTATTTTGAAATAAATTTTTATAGATTCAGTATCAAATTTATGCGGTTTTAAAATATTATCCAATGCTACATGGTTTCGTATAATCATAAACGTTATCAGTTTATCTGAGTTATGAAACTATGTTAATAAAAATTTATTTTTATATTGATGATAAAGGAATGGTACTCTGACAAAATCAAATTTGATGATACGGAAATATAAATTCGCAATTGTATTCGTTTGCATAACAAGAAATTTATATTTAAAAAATATTTAAAAAATCAGTGAAATATTTTATTTTTAAATAATCTCAAGCTTTCATAAATATGAATATCTGTAATTGCAATTAAATTAAAACGCAAAAATACACCAGGATAATATATATAAATATGTGCCATGATAAATTCTAATAATCCTTTGTATACGGCTCTGAATTACATCAAATTATACGAAAATTTTATAAAATTATTCTGTTGCTAATAATAAACTGTCAATATAAAACACGTGACTTTTATACGATCGATAGCATGGTCTAAGGCCAAAAAATAGAGGTGACTGGCTTATAAGATCACGAAATAATATAAATTTATCTCGCGCACTTAAGTGGGCCAGCTTGAGTTAAACTCAAAAAAAAAATTTTTTTCATAATCCGATAAAAAAATTTCTTTAGAAGCAACCATTCAAAAAATATTTTGCTATAAATACTTGATAATATCTGTATTTTTACCATTGTAAAACCTCAAAATATTGCTCCTACGTAACAAGATATTACCATGATCAATACTATATTTATTGCGAAAACTTTGCAGCGTGCACATTTGTAGGTAACACGTTCAATAAAAAAAATTTTTGACGGAAATGTAACTCCTTTTAACCTATATTAAAACTTTTACTACAATAAATATAGTATTGACAATAGTAATATCTTGTGTCATGTAGGAACCAGATTTTGCGGTTTTATAACGATATAATTACAGATATTATCATGTATTTATAGTAAAAAATGTCAGAATAATTACTTTTAAAAGAGAAATTTTTATCGACTCATGAAAAAAAATTTCTGTTTTTGAGTTTAACTCAGGGTGGCCCTCTTTTGACCCCCTTAATACAACGTGGATCTTTCCGAAGAATACAAACGTCACGTCAGACGGCACACTACTTTTCTTACCGAGTGTCTGCATTTAATAGCTCTGTCTTGCTGTACGTGAACGACGAGGAGCGCCATGCAATTGAAAAGTATGTATTTGTGGCGATGGCGCTCACTCGTGGTGAAAGCGAGCAGTTTTCCTCGGAGCTGTTTAAATATATGTATACATTTTGCAAATTTTTGCTCGCTCATGTGCGTGTGTGCGTGTATTTAAATAAATTTTACAACTGATTCAATGATACATACTGTCTCGATGTGTGTTTTTAAAAGTAAAATGACAAATGCGAACTAATCGAATCACCTTCCGGGAAAATTTTAATTACCATTTATCTTGTTTTATAAACTTTTACACTCCTCTCTGTATTAGTGTTTTAGGTGATTTTATTCCGGCTATGGTTTTTTTCCGTATCATGATCTAAAGTGTAATTAATAAACTTTATTTTTATTTTTATTTTTATTTTGACAAAATTTCTTTTTGTTAATACGGTTGCGATATAAGACAATCATATAACTTTTTTTATTACAATACATGATGATTGCACACCGCGTAATTTAGTTTCCTATATCATACTTGACATAGTTAACGATATACATTTTTTTATCTACGTATTTTCCATCTCAATGTCAAGCAATTTCGTAATTGTCGAAAGAAAAGGCAATTTTTAAAACGTTTAGATCACTGTTAGAATTGATCGCACAATCAAATACAAATTTATCTACACAATACTATAAAAAGTTATTAAAAACTTTGAAAATTCATCGATTGAAATTTATTCGTGAATTTGAAAGAGTGGTAAAGTTTCATATTATATAAAGAGAGTCATTGATAGTTAAAAACGAAAGCGCGAATTTCCAATCTGAATACGCCCGCGCACAGAGTGTACTGATGGACATGAAACAACCAAATAATAGATTCAAGCACTGCACTATAAGCTGTAGTGAGTTTTTGTCCGAGCAAATACCACAATGTTGATAGCAATGGCAGGGGCGGGAGGGAGGCACTCGTGAGCACTTCGCTATATTGAATGATAAAAAGGCTTTTCCAGAGCGTAAATACACGCCTCTATTTGTAAAACTAAAACAGCGTAGAATGATAGAGAAAAGAACGATAAAGAGCGCGAGAGAGCAATACGCGGACGAAAGCAAAACAGAGACAAAGGAGAGAAGGCTGCAGCGCGCATAGAAAAAGTCAGAAACGAATACAGAGCGAGAAAGTAGAAAACGACGCTAAAACATACTTCAGTTATCCACAGGCTGCGCTCGCATGAACTATTATACTAGCGCGGCTGTTCTCTTTTTCCGCAGCTCCTTCGTCCAGTATCCCGAGCGAAAAATAGCGCAAATAATTTTCCGCTAGTGTAGTTGGTGCGAGCTGGTGTCGTCGCCCAGCCGCGGAGGACCACATTGACCTGGAGACAACGAGCGAAAGGATTCCCCGCGACTGCGGCATTAGCTTCGGCTTTGCCGATGCAGATGCATCGCACAGCTGTGCACGGTGGCAGCGCGCGCGCACGATTTAGAAAGTTGGCGGCTAGCGCAAGAGTGCATGCTGCAGCATAAGCACGCGTCGATGCTCGCACTCACCTCGACGTCCTAACTCAGCTGTAATTTCCGATCACGACGATACTGCGCGGATTTTACGCATCCTCTTCTTTGGCGTAACGCTTTTTCTTTCTTGTTTTTCTTGAGCTGAGAGGTGTTATGTATGAAGTGCGACGAAAAGGTGTGAGACAGCGTGTCACAGCTGCCTGTACGTCCTTCGGACTTCGCGTTCAAGTGGAGATGAGACTAAGAAATTAGTTAAATCACGCTCTCTGGAAATACGCACCAGTAGTTTACGAAAGTACAAAATCACGCGCACGCATTAGTAAGACATTTTTCTTCTCGGCGATTTAAAAACAACGTTGTGCCTGCACTCGCGCTCTGTACACTATACGCCACTCAACTCGTAAAGGTTACTACTGCTGCCTGATAATTCACTCTTATGCCGCTAGACATCGCTTGAAATCGGACATTAATCTACATATATATATATATATATATATATATATATATATATATATATATATATATATATATATATATATATATATATATATATATATATATATATATATATATATATATATATATATATATATATATACATTTTTTCACAATTTTGAATTCAAATTTTTGGTGCGTTCAATTTGATCAAAATGGGAGCACTCTAGAATTTTATGAAAATAGCCGTTTTTGGCCATGTTTAAAAATTCAGAACACTCTACTGGGTCGCATAGTGGACCTTAGGGGTTCAACAATTTTTTGAGAGCTATATATATATGAATCATTCCAAACCAATTTTAAAAATCCATGCGCACTTGAGTCATCGTCACTTGCCCACGATTTCTTATACGATAGTACTTATAATAACAAGCTCTCAAAAAATTGTTCAACCCCTAAGGTCCACTGTGCGACCCAGTAGAGTGTTCTGAATTTTTAAACATGGCCAAAAAATGGCTATTTTCATACAATTCTAGAGTGCTCCCATTTTTATCAAATTGAACGCTCCAAAAATTTGAATTCAAAATTGTGATAAAATTGCCGCCTACCATTTTGCCACCTAAATTTTTCACAATTTTTAATCTATAATAACTTCTCATCCAAATACACTCAATGAGGCTCCGACCACTCAAATTAAAGGTTTTAATGTCAGCTTTCTTTTTACCGTTTGTATAATTATCCGTAGTATATAATACCTTACGTAAATTACATCATATTTTAATAGTATGTCGTTTACTAGATAGATGAAGCAAGCTAAAAAAATTCATAATTTATGTTCAAAAGACAAAGTCAAACCATATACATTGTTTTCTAGGATGTTTGAACTATGTTTCTTCTGTAATATAACAAAGTTACAGGGGTGCCAACTTCACGATTTCCGAAAAAGTACCTATCTTCTAGAGGTTGTAACTTTGGTTACACGAAACGGTTTTGAACGTACCAAAAAAGGAATTAAATGTCTTTTCAAGACGAAAAATTTGAAACATAACCTAAAAAAACACATAATTTCAGAAAATTGATCAAAATGAAGCTCTCTAGAATTTTATGAAAATAGCCGTTTTTTGGCCATGTTTGAAAATTCAGAACACTCTACTGGATCACACAGTAGACCTTAGGGGCTGAACATTTTTTTGAGAGCTTCTTTTCATAGGTATCTTCATATAAAAAATCGGTGGCAAGTAACAAAGACTCGAGTGAGGGCGGATTTTTAAAATTGGTTTGGAATGACTCACATTATATTATATATTTATATATTATATTTTTTTAAACCCTCCAATGAGGTTATCAAAAACGAGTGATCTATTCAATAAAGTTGCAGTATTTTACAAAAATTCAAACAAATTCGATCAGAAGAATTTATTATCGAGTATACTACAAGGAGATAAAAGAAAATGATTAAGAAATTAGGAGTCTTGCATGGAAAGAAAATAATAATAACTGTTACTAGCCGGGGCTAGAACTGACTACTAGACTGCCTAGTAAATTAAAATCATAAAGAATGCAGAACTGAGTTCCGCGACTAAAGATGATAACTAGCGTTATGTTACTTTATCTATAGCACCAATATTATTATATTAAATGTTTTTTTGGAAAGAAATACATACAGTAACAGTTTTAGCAGATGCTAGTTGAGCTAAAATATGCTAAAGTCAAATAGAAGTATCAAATCTTTTTAGTCTCATTTTTCAGTTTTTGACGCACGAAGGCGACTGACAAATAATATTTTTTAAGATTTATGGATTCGCTTTTGTTTTATAACGTTCTTCTCACTTTTATGATATTCATTTCTTTCCAAAAAGTTTTATCGCCTTTTCTTTGGTATCATGTGGTTATTTTCCGCCCATCAAAACTCATTTTCTTTATGAAGATTTCGAATAAACAATAAGTTTTAAGATTTATATATTCATTTTGTTTTATAGCATTTTTCCTTTTTTATGAAATTTTGTATTATTATTATTATTATTATTATTATTATTATTATTACAGTGGCCAGTCATTAATGATTAGCAGTGATAATGGTTAAAAGACCGCAGCTCGTACATCCGCTTTGATCATGTTCGCATCATCACCGTAGCCATTATTTTATTCATGGTTGATGGGACTATGTAGTTCATAGCCTCGTTTACACAATTACGCAATTTCTCTCTATTCTTTGCAATTTTAATACGTCGAGGGATCGTCTTCCATAGGCGCGCACCTTGAGATTGAAAAGATTTCAACCCTGTATCGGTACGCGACGATGGAATTGAGAACTCCCTAGAATCAGTCCTACTAGAGATCCGAGCCTGGTTTTTTTGAAAAAGGGCTGCAAGATACGTAGGCTGACCCATGTGAATAACTTTGTATAGTTGTACCGCCGCAAAATACGCTCTTCTTCCCTCAAGATCAAGCCAGCCAAGTTTACTCCTGAAGGGATTGATATGCTCATACTATTTAACACCACATATGTACCTCACACATGAATTCTGCAATCTTTGCAGTCTCATCCGAAGCTCACCTGACACATCAAGATACACTAAAAAGCAATAATCTAAATGAGACAGGACAAGAGCTATTAATGAGAGCTCCCACGAATTTGTCGAAAATAGCCACTTTTTGGCCTCTTTTGAAAATTGAGAACACTTTACTAAGTCGCACATGGGACCTAAGGTGCTAAAAAAATTTTTGAGAGCTTATTTTGATGAGTACTTTCATATAAAAAAAATCGCCGGCAATATATATATATATATATATATATATATACGGGTCATGCGTGGGTTACAGTTTATTTGTATAATTAAAAGAAAGTTTGTGACTCGCAAGTAACAGGTAATAAAAAAATATTTAGAATATTCAGAATTAGATTATTTTTAGAATTAAGCATATAAAGAAAGTTTAAATAATAAATCCTGCGTCAGCGCAGAATTACGATGGACAATCATCAGCACTACTCTGCGCGTGAATTACAAATTGAAGCGCGTAAGTTAGCTGGGTTTAGGATTATGATTTAAACATTCTGATAATTAGACAACGCTGTGCGTAGATTAGCAAATTTATGTGCGTGGACTAATTTTGTTTAGAAAATAAAGTTTAATTATTTAAACTTTCTTATAAGTACAAATCGCTGTACATGAGTAAGTTGAGTTTAGGGTTTACAATTGTATTATTTAAATTTTCTTTCAAATGCAAATCACTTACGTTGATATACGTGGCTTAGTTGAGTTTGCAGTTTTATTATTTTCACTTTCTTTTTATTACAAATTACATAATTATTAAAGCTTGTTTTAATTAGAAATTGCTGTGCGTTGGGTAGCTGTTATTATAAATTATTATTCTTCTGATATCCTATACCGATAGCGCGATTTTTTAAAGTATTTTAATGTACAGTAGAACCTCCCGGCACTGTGAAACTCGGACAGTGCTATGCCTCGGCAGTGTGAATTTGCGCCAGCCAATCAGCGTCGAGCAGCAGGGCTGTATCTAGGTCAAGGTACTAACTTTCTCCATACCTTCCCCATAATCAAAGATTCTCAATACAATTGCCTTTCATACAGTTTTATTACAAAAAAACTATTTACAAAAATTTATATAAATTATATAATTCTCTCTTATAAACTTTTCTATAATTCATTTTTCAGGTTAAACGTTTTTTAAACCTTTTTATTGAAATTTTTTGACTTAAATATTTGTAAGAAACTTTTTCTATTGCATTTTTTTTTTGTTTAATCCTTCTTATAAAACTTTGTCCGCAAAGTTGAGGTGCGGAAACCCGTACATATATATTGCCGTCCCTAGAAAAATCGAGATACTCCGCAGTTACAGTGCTGGGGGATTCACAGTTTCGGGAGGTTCTACTGTATATATAATCAAAAGTAATTAGATAATAAAAATTAGTATATTTTGTATTGAATATCAGCTATGGAATTCCATACCTATGAAATAGTGAGGTATGGAGTGATCCATAGATTCAATAGTGGAAGTGACACCGCTGATATTCAATTTGATTTCAATTTTTAAAATATTAAAATATTTAACACTATTAAAATATTTGCTATTTTATTGGTATATGTGCAACATAACACCTTTTAATTGTATAATTAAAAAGAATAGTTTTATGAAGATTCATTGAGTGGTTCAGAAGATTCCGCATTGTAATTTTTGCTCTGCTGAATTTCACGATTTTTCCTTTTTCGGATTTCAAGATTTAAGGTTTCAAGTTTCAAGCCGGCAATCTAATCGTTTGTTTACAATCAGTCACTAATCAGAATTTGTCTTTGAAATTCTGTGCAGTATACAAACAAATTTTGTCTGCTTCTCGGAATAACCTTAGTTCTTGTTATTGTGAAAGTTTATTATAATTTTTTATATTCATCACAGCTAGTAGTATGCGAATCATCATCTAAACTAGTCTAACTCAGTTAGCGCTTAGTGTTGTCGGTTTGATTACTGTCAGTCATGCGCAGAAATCGGTTTTGAACTATCTCGAAAACGAAGGTGTGTACGGCGGCGTGCGAAACTTATTGCGCAGTCTGAATCTTTGGCGATATTAGTTAGGCAGCAAGCTGAAAATTTAAGAAAGTACGTGGCTCTAAGCTTATGCAACGCTGTTAAAAAAAGTTTTTTTTTACTAAACAAGATGCTGAATCGAGTTATACGCTGAGAATCTTTGCGTATCGGACAGGTAATAAATACTTGATCATTCCAATCCAATGCTACAACATTGTCAATTGATTGATGAATAATTTTCTATTTTTAGGCAATTAATTTGTATGTCCTACGAAAAAGATGTAATCTCGGCTTATTAACGCGAGTTTAAGCTAGCATCGTGTTTATTGTTTTTATGTACCTTTTCGTAAACTGATGTCTGGCATATGTATTTGTTGAACTAAAATTGGCGAAGGTATGCGACAGTACGCAATCAAACAATTAACGAGTGAGAAGGTATATTATATCATATTCCATATTATATTATAATTATTTATACCCACTATAGCTGTATCCAAAGTCGCACCCTCAGAACAAAATTATGCCAACTCAAAATTTGATGTTTTTGTACAACCAAGCCTGTAGAATCAATTTTTTATGAGATAACAATTTCTACTTGCACTTTATTATAATCTATATTAAAAATTTTTTTTCAAGAAATTGATTGAATCTACGAAAAAGAATAATAACAAAAATTTTAACGAAGAAGTGCTCCGCTCATTTTGTAATACATGTCAAAAGGAGTCAAAGAACCGTGGAAAATTTTTTTTTCATTCATTATGTATTCTCGAATCGTGTGAGGAACAAAGTTCCTTTAATAAATATAATATTGAAAATGATGATTTATTGGAACGTGTAGGCTCAAGATTTTGAGGTTATACAACGGTAAAATTTAAGATATTATTCTGTTTTGAGAGCATACAAATTTTTAGAATGATTGCTTTTAACCCTTAGCAGCCACACCTCAGACAGGCCACATAGCGGCCACATAGCGGCCACATAGCGGCCACATGGGGTAACTCATTACCCCACGCTGAAAAACCTAGTTGTACAAGACATATGGGAGTCTTAACACTTGTAACCGATTGTTTCATGTTTGTTGAAGTGTTCTTCAATATTTCTAATGATTTTTATCGGTCAATTTATAGATGGCGTTCTAAAAACAGGTCAAATGTTTTAAATGTTTTAGACCTCCAATTTCACTTTTTCTGAGCCTGGGGTAACTAGTTACCCCATGTGGCCGCTAAGGGTTAAACATAAATCTTCTGGTCTCGTAAATAGAAAAAGTATTTTTTTGGATTTAACCCAGACCTGCCCCTTAACCGAATCCTAACCCATGTCGAACTCTACTCTATACTATGCAGGCAAACTTCAGAAAACATAGAAATTATTAAATAAAAGTATGTGTACTTATGTATATACGTAAGATGTTTTATAACATCTTTGGTTATTGTCGTAATATATGAAGATTTATTAGAGGGTTGTTAGATGTAATAAAAATTCGAACGAGCATTAAATTGCTCTCTTAACCCGTTGACTATCTTTTTTTTTAATTTTTTCCTTTTTCATTTTTTATGGTCGTGGAAAATAAGTTGTTTGTTCGATTCCAATATTAAAACGTTTCTCAAGTATCTGAATTGTTACCTAAATTTTTGTAAGATTTGATTGTTTCATATTTACCACGTTAGTACAATAATCATTAAAAATGATTTATCCCATATATTGGTCAAAACAGTTAACGGATTAACTAGCAAAAATGATAAACTCTATTATAAACTAATTTTTTGATGATTTGGGTATTTATACAGAAATAGAACTTTGTTTGCAAAACACTAGCAAGGAAGAAATTAAATCCAAAATTAAACCTCAAATTACGTAATTTTTTTTAATATACAATTTGCTTTATATAATGCTTTATATATGCTTTATATAAGTCTACAGCTATTTAATTTTGATTTGTTTTGCAAATCTATCGAATATAACGTAGAGTTGTCAACATTCCGAGACCTTTGTATAACCAGCAGACAATGCATATACATCAGCAATGCATAATGCAAAAGCTTTTTCATTATGTATTAAAAATTATTTTTGTGATAAAAATAAGTTTTTTTAAAAAGTTCCTTGCCTATTGTACTAAACCAAATTCATAAATTCAAGAATGTTTTTCAATTGTAAATGAGCATAAGTTAATATTATTAAAATGTAAAGACTCAATTCGTAGCCTGAAATAAATAAATCCTCTTCTGAGCTTATAAAATAAACTACGTGTTTTAACACTAACAATTGGCTAATAAAATATTTAACATCAGAACACCACAAAACAAAATATTAACTTTTTTTCATAATACTTTAATTATATTTTCTGCAAGTTTCAAAAATACCCATGGACATTGGTTGCTTAAGGAACTTTTTGAGAAATGTAAGTGTCGAGAAGAACTCATTTAAAGTTTCCGTTAGGAATGTTATCGGCAATGTAAATTGTTTCATTCAACTGACATACAGGAGGTCTCAAAATATTCATAAAACTATAAATATAAAAGATATGTACCAAAAAGTACTACGATTATTTATCATTTTCATCGTCATTATAAAGCATCTTCGAGATTGGCTATGTAATGTGCTGCGTCGGGTCCTGTGTCGGGTAAGAATGATTGGTCCGTGTTTCACGGTGTTCCAAATAGCGGAGCAGATACAATGCACATAAGTCTAATCGTATAAAAACCATACTACGTCTTTGATTTTTGAATAAAATCGGTATTACATAACTATACAAAATACGGACCGAACACACACACAACACTGCTCACGACGCAGCATATTATAAAGCGAGACCCTACAAAGGATAGCGTACAAACACAGAGAAAGATGGTAGCGACAAAGAAGATAATCTTCTTTGGTAGCGGGGAGCGACGCGAGTCTTCAATTGTTTGTTGACATGATCATAGCATTACGTATAACGATGTGAATATATCATTTTTTCTGAATTTTTCATTTCATCTTCTATCTCGTCGCCAGCTGAGGCGTGCCTAAAAATGATATAAACAATAAATAATTCGATCGATATTCTGCGATAGAAAAAGTGTAGACTATGATTACAGTTAACAATGTGTTTTATAGGTTATTTTTACAACGAAAATTCAATATAATTTTATTTTACTTTATAATTGTGTTCTTAAAAATTTGAAGTTTACAGTTCTGTGTGGTACAGATGTTAGATATTATATAATTATTTTCAAATGCTATACTTGCATTCCCATGCGCAAGGACAGTTTTGAAAAAACATCAATTTTCATTTATGAAAATGAACTTTATTTTAAGGTGACAAATATAATCACCGAGTTAAAACATTTGTATCGTGTAACTAGCAAATGTTTCAAATATATATATATATAGGACTACCTTAACATATGTAGGGCTAACTGGGGTATAACGGGACACTAAAATGTAGTGATCTAATGACCCATAGAAATTATGAAAAGTGTAAATTTAAATAAACTAAAGTGGTATGTAGTTACTATCCAATTGAAGAATATTACCCTATATTTAAATCAGGATTTACTCTTTTTTCAATAGTAAAGTGCACTTATAAAATGACTTTGAAAATCGCAATTTGAAAAGCTTTGGGGTATAACGGGCCAGCACCGATTACTCAGACAGTACATAATCATGTGAACTAAAATCGCATGGAGAGAAATTTATTAGGTTCTACAATATATTCGTCTAATCTTGGAATAAATTATTTCAATAAGCGACTACGTTAGATTGAAGTACATTGCATGTTTAATACAACAATGGGCTAAACATAGCAGATACCTGCTTATTCAACCAAACTAACGCTATTATATGAATGAAAGGATCATATTTCTTTATCATATGATTACTCAAAAGATGTTATCGAGAAAATCGTCGGGTGGTTCATCATGCAATAAATCATGTGATTAATCATATGATTTATCATATGATAATTGTATAAAAAATGTTTTAATTGGGAAAATTAATTAGTAATTAACCATATGATAAATCACATGATAATTTATGATTATTCACATAATTTTTTGAGTAGGAATGCGCTTTGTATGATCATAACTTCTTTAGTAATGTAATTGTATTTATATTTAATAAAATCATAGATCGGTATCAATTAAGTTAGTTTAATCACTGCATGCATAACCAGACAATTCAAAATACAATATTTTATTTTTTCTGCATTGGTTTCAATCTTTGAATCGGTATTATGTGTGCAAAAAATAAAAGGTACATCTTTTTCATAATAAAAAATAAACTTTATTAAAAATTTTTAATAGTAATTGTCGTTATTTTAAAAAACTTTAAAATTAAGATTATTACAATTTTTGTTTTAATTTTTGAATTTTAAGTTTCTTTAACACTAAAATCTAATTAATGGAACGTTCATATAATTGTTGGGTAATTTTTCAGCTGATACGATTCTTGGTTTACGTAGTTGAGGAGTCTTCATTGATTTTAATTCATTCCTAGATTTTCTTGCAGTTGATACTGACGTTTCTTGTTTTAATTTTAAATTGTCTATGTAAAAAGAACTGTTAGTATTTCACTTTTAGAGGCTTTGCTACTAGTCGCTCTAGAATTCAATGGTTGATGGTAAGTAATAGCTTACTTAAGTCCAAAATCTAATTTAGGTTAATTTTTAACTAAATTTTTTGTTGAATGCATATTTGATAACTTTGTGACATAATCTTCATATTTAGAATAACCTAGAACATTTTGATATGTTGTTTTTTACAGAAATTAATTATTTTAATAATAAATACTGAATATTAGTGTAATATTTACCTAAGTCTGATTCATCAGCTGACTTAGTTTCAAGAAATGCATTACTATTTTTCAAATTAATATGAGAATAATTTGTAGTTTCTAAAGGAAGAAATTCTTCAAAATCATATGTGTTTACCAAATTTTCAAAGTTACTGTTATTCATAAAAGAACCTAGAAGATTATAATTTGTTACTTTGATGAATACATCCAATAAAAAAATAAATAAATAAATGTATATCAAAATAATAGTAAATACCATTTACACTTTCAGTGTATTCCAATGCAAGTTTAGCTTTATGAACTGCTTAATTCTCTTTGAATTTATTTTTGTCAATCTTCAAACAAAATGTTTCTCTTGTCTTCGGAATGGGCTGATTTTTTATGTCTATATTTAGTTTGTGCAGTTGGCAGTATTTCATTTACATTTGGAAGATCGCAATCATCGTTCACTAAAAATATTAGAAATTTAATCTCATATGTAATGAACATTTTTTGATAAATTAAATGTATGTGAGATTTATTACCTTTATTTGAATCTATAAATAATTTTGTTTTATCCGTGCTCCAATCATGCCTTAATGAATAGTGTATTATCTGTACCAAGGATTTTTTCAATTCATATGTTACATCATTATTTTTATTTTTTTAATCAAGTGTATCTCTTGTTTTTGTGACTAAATTAGTCCTTTGATTATTAAGTTGAGCTTGACTGGCTTTTCACTCAATTTCTAGTTACTTTGAATATTATGATGATCATCAACTAATAAATCTGAATATTTTAATTCAGTTATTTGAGAAATAATATTTCGATAAATTAATTGTATAATTCATTTCATTTACGTGAGCTTAAGGCTAATTTAGTCATATTAGAGTGCCAATTTTTGTACATGAGGGCTTAATGAATTGTGGGCTTAAGAAAATCTTTCCTGGATTGTTTCTTTGCCATGCATTCACTTCATGGCTATAATATAAACTATATGTTTGAACATCAGAAGATACTTGTTGGTGACTAAATCCATTTCATCTTTACTAGTAGTAGTTTCAAGCGATATATCTTCATTTTGGGGAGTATGATCATCATACTCATCGTTGCAAATCTCATCGAACTGATAAGTTTTATCGTACTCAGACATCTTATTGAGCTTATCAAACACATCGGATGCACAATTCTCGTACAGCTTATTAGACTCGTAATCCTCATCGAGCTTGTGAGTTTCACGCTGAATGTCTTGATTACTCTTTTCGGTAATATTCAAAAGTTTTTCTAAAGGATTGACGATAGGTTTAAAAGTATCCTCCAATGCTTGTTTCGTATTAGCCTCTTTCCGCTTGAAAGGATTGTAGTTTTGTCCAATAGCTTCCCTAGCCTTCACGATTTTTCTAAGTACGTCTTTCTCTCGTTGAAACGCGTTCTTCGGAATGTCCTCTTTGACGTTTCTTTTGTATCGTACCAAGTGTAAATTTTCATCATTAGATCTATCATCAGTGTCCTCTTCCTTTAAAAAATAAAAATGATCCTTGAAACATTAAATTTTACCTACTATGAATATGAATTACTAGAGATATGAATGCACGCACACACACACACACATACACACACACAAAATCTGAAACTCAAAAATTGTAAAATCGATAAATCGAAGAATCGTTATAAAACCAAAACAAGGCGATGAATCTTGAAATTTCTTTTGAATTTTCAATCTTCATTTTAAAACGAAAAAGATGAGATCATATTGGTAAAAAATTACCGCGCCGTTCTCGAAAAATAAGCGATCAAAAAGAAATTTCAACAAACACATTACCTCAATATCTTATAAAATAAATTAGCTCATGATCTAAAAGTACTTACAGGTCATCAGATAGTAAAAAGCTACCTTTTTGTAAAGTTTCAGATAAAATGCTGCCGATTT
Organism: Gastracanthus pulcherrimus; assembly: GCA_949152435.1. Lineage (NCBI taxonomy): Eukaryota > Metazoa > Arthropoda > Insecta > Hymenoptera > Pteromalidae > Gastracanthus > Gastracanthus pulcherrimus. The sequence goes on along the minus strand of OX424574.1, from coordinate 131,900,612 downwards.
ACTTCAGTTATTATCGGAGAAAGAAAATCGATTTTATTAACAAAATTATTTTTTGCTCTACAAAAGAAAAAGGTCAAGACTCGAAAATTTTAATGAACATTCTTCTCCATATTCCTAATCATTTTAAATTTTTTCAAGAATTTTCCGACATATGTTTTCGAGATATAACCGTTTAACCAAAAAATGACGTTATCGTGTATAACAAAAGAAGGGAATAACCTTATCCAAACGTTCTAAGGTATTAAAAAACCCGAAAAACTAAGAAAATGGAAAAGCCGCCGAAATGGAAAATAACCAGAAAGCCCGCTCACCCCGGAGATATTCACACAGTTCCGGGGGGCGGTCAGGAAAGGGTATTTGGAATCGCCACCCCAGGATTAGCCTAAATTTGACAGCTCATTCTGCAAAGAAGGGGCTTTCATCATAGTGGCTAGCAACCCAGAGGCGAAGAAGTGGTTAATTGAAAACTTACCCACTTTGGACTTACCCTGGGAGGGCCGCAAACTAAAAGTGGGAGGGATTGAGCTCCTCCAGGGACAGGTAAAAGCCGTCGCATGGTTTCCAATGCCAATTGAGAAGTCAGAGACGATCCTGAAGATCCTGGACGGGTTCAATCCAACCCTTAAAACGAGCACATGGCGCGTAATCAGTGCCCCGACTGTGGAGGAAGGAGCCAGGCGAGAAGGGGATAAACAACTCCTGGTCCTGTCGGTTCCGGAATCACAGGCGGAGGCGCTGGCCGCCTTGGATGATAGGCCCTGGTACGACCTCGGACGTGCCACCTTTAAGGTGTCGCGCCGAAGGCCGCAGGGGCCTGTAGGTAACAATGAGGAGAAGCAGCCGGTGATGTCGTAAAATGGCAACATCAAACCTTCCCATCATTCAAATTAACTTGCACCACAGTAAAGACGCCTCAGCTATAATGCTTAGGAGTATGACTGGGGTGCACACAGGCATCGCGCTAATCCAAGAACCTTGGGTTGTGAACGGTGCTATTAAAAGGTTAGGGAACTTTGTTAGTTGCAGGGATCCAGAGTCGAAGAGGCCCAGGACCTGCATACTGGTCAAAGGAACCAACGTGATACCACTACTCGACCTCTGCACAGGGGATCTGACGGTGATTTCTACTATGTTAGAGGGAGTAGGCAGGATAATACTCGCATCAGCCTACTTCCCGTATGATAACAATGACAACCCACCCAGGGAAGTCTGCAGATTAGTGGATTTCTGCACAGAACAGGACATTCCACTGATTTTAGGGTGCGATGCTAACTCCCATCATACGGTATGGGGGAGCACGGACATTAATGCGAGGGGAACCACACTTCTGAATTACTTGGTTGGCACAAACCAAGACATTCTGAACGTCGGTAACACTCCTACTTTTCGCAATGCAAACAGAGCCGAGGTGATTGATATAACCCTCTGCTCAAACAACATCACGCACTTGGTTACAAACTGGAGAGTCAGGGACAAGCCATCGTTATCTGACCACCTTCAGATAATCTATGAAGTGGGTAAGCCAGGGCGAGAGCAACCTAGATGGTTTCGCGACCCTAGGCTCACGCTCTGGAATGATTATAATATTGAATTGGAGGCCATTTTAAAGAAAGTACCAGTCGACATTAGGGACAGGGAAACTCTAGAAGAGGCAGCTCGAATCTTCACAAACGGTATCACTTTGGCCTTCCAGAGGAACTGCGACCTCAAAAGGACCAAAAACATAGGTGAAGTTACCTGGTGGAGTAAAAAACTGGAAGCACTCAAGGAGAAAACGAAAAGACTCTTTAAGGCGGCCAGGAAAGCACACTGCAATTACGCTGTGGAATACTTATAAAAAGGTAAGGGATGAATACAAATCCGCGATAAGGGAGGCACGCAAAAGAAGCTGGGCCACCTTCTGCGAGAACATCAATGGAGGGAAAGAGGCGGCAAGACTGGACAGGATTCTATCCAAGAATCCGGAAGCCGTTCTGGGAACGCTGAAACTCCCTAACGGCAGACATGCCTCAACTGATGAGGAGACTCTCTCCCTCCTGATCCAGGCGCACTTCCCGGGATTCAGTAGAATCAAGGATGACGAAGGAAACCCTGACTCCGCGGAGCTCGGGGTTGGCTGCAGGAGGTCGTTCACCGATTTAGGTGAACGACGCCGGCTGGCCAATAAAATCGTCACGCCGACCAGGGTCAGGTGGGCAGTAGGGTCTTTTAGTCCTTATAAGTCACCGGGACCCGATGGTATATATCCGGCTCTGCTACAAAGAGCGGAGGACGTTATCATCGTCCCACTGACACGATTAATAAGGGCGAGCATTACACTTGGGTTTGTCCCGACCAAGTGGCGGGGCACAAGAGTGGTGTTCATACCGAAACCGGGTAAATGCGGATATACCTCCCCAAAAGACTTCCGCCCTATCAGCCTTACTTCATTCATACTCAAGACTGTAGAAAGGCTGATAGATAGATACATACGGGACACTGTCCTGGAAAAAGAACAGCTCCATAAAGACCAACACGCTTACAGGGCTGGGAGGTCAACAGAGACCGCACGGAAGCCAAAGGATATGCCATTAGTGCTCTGATGGACATAGAAGGGGCCTTCAACCACACATCAAGGGAGGTAATCAGAGAAGCCTTGAAAAGGCACAAGGTTCCCCCTTGCTTAATCGACTGGATCGATCATATGCTGAGTAGTAGACTTCTCGAAACCACCAAGGGCGATACAACGCTACAAGGAAGGGTGGGGAAGGGGTGCCCACAAGGAGGCGTCCTATCTCCCCTTATCTGGTGTTTGGTGGTAAACGAGTTGTTGAAACAGCTCAGCGATATGGGGTGCAAAGTAATCGGCTACGCTGATGACATCAAAGTTATCATCCGTGGACCATTCCTGGACCCCCTTATGGGCATTATGCACAAAGCTTTAAAGCTTGTAGACGCCTGGTGCTCACATACGGGACTATCCGTCAATCCAGCAAAGACGGAAGTAGTAGTCTTCACCAGGAGATACAAGTGGAATAGACAATGCAATCTTGTACTGAGTGGACAGAAACTGACACTAAAGAACAAGGTAAAATACCTAGGTGTAATTCTGGATAGTAAACTATCATGGAAAGAGCACCTACAGTATGCTACCGGAAAACTCACAGCATGCCTGTGGCAACTGAGAAGGGCCGTAGGAAGAAACTGGGGTTTGAGACCGGAAACAATGAAATGGATGTATGAGGCGGTCCTTAAGCCAAGACTCACCTATGCGGTCATAGTCTGGTGGAACAGAACTGTCCTATCAACAGCAAACATCATACTTGAAAGAACAAGAAGCTTGATTCTCAGGGCCATCTCCGGAGCGACTACGACAACTCCTACTGCAGCTCTGGGGGTGATCCTGAATATTGAGCCTTTCAGACTCACCTTGGAGGCAGAGGCTGCAAAGGCCCTGCACAGAGTCAGTAGAGTACTCGGAGAGGAGAGTATTGGGAAATCCATAAGATATCCCAAGGGACTGGATGGAAGGGACGTCCTGAGGATGACCCTGGACACCACGAACACGCGCTTCCTCTTCGATAAGAAGTACAGAATCAGTCTATCATCCAAGAAAGACTGGGTGACAGTTAAAAGTAGCCTACCAAGCGGGAAAAATCTGTACTACACAGACGGATCCAAGAGTATGGCAGGTACTGGAGCGGGCATATACTGTAGGCGGAACGGTAAGGGCACTATCGTACCCCTTGGCCAGTATGCCACTGTCTTCCAAGCCGAGTTGGTAGCTATAACACGCTGTGCTGGGATGGCTGCAGAAGCCGTCTCAGAGGGACGGGTGTATATCTGCTCGGACAGCAAGAGCGCCCTACAGGCACTCAACAGTTATACAACTAAATCCAGATTAGTGTGGGAATGCTATGAAGCCCTCAATGATCAGGCAGGAACCTCAAAGGTCACGCTATTATGGATCCCAGGGCACAGCGGTATCAAGGGAAACATGATAGCAGATGACCTTGCTAAAACCGGAGCTAAAGAAAGCTTCATCGGCCCAGAACCAGCTATAGGCATCAGCAGCAGCCTAGTAAAAGACACAATTACTGGGTGGGTAACTGCGGAGCATCAGCAGGTATGGGATAAAGAGGAACGTTGCAGGCAAGCGAAGGCATTCATCGTTCCCACAACAGCAAAAGACTGGACAAGAGTCATTCTTGGTCTCAGTAAAAGTAAAGCCAGGATCATCGTGGAAATACTCACGGGCCACGGTAATCTGAGGCTGCACAGGCACAGGATGGGCTTAGAAAACAGCCCTGATTGTCGATACTGCTGCCTGGAGGAAGAGTCATCAGAACACCTCCTGTGCAGTTGCCCAGCGCTGTCTGAAAGTAGGCGCCGATTTCTGGGAGCCTACTTTCTGAAAGCCGAGGAGATAAGGGCCAGTGCTGCCCCCGGAATCTTTTCTTTCTGGGAGGCGGTAACATCAAGGTGGTAACTGGCATGACAAGGAGGGACGCCAAGGGAAACCATGCGTCTGGGGCTCCTACTGAGCCCAAACTCAGTTCATATAATAATATAATAATAATACGCGCGCATTTAAATTCAGCCAGATAATCCGCGTGTATATAGAGCGCTGCCGTCGGACGCCGAAAACTGTCTTTTGTGAAGGCAAGGAGCAGCAGGCACAATTGGAATTAGCTTATTCGTATATAAAATCGAATCTCATATATATTTATTTCTGCATCGGTATTTTTACCTTTTATCATTTTTGTTCAAGTAAACTTTATACACGGAGAGAATTATCCGATAAAAATTACCGTAAAAATTTTTTATAAGTAAAGACTTTTTATATATACTTTATGAAAATTATTACTTTTTATTCTATAAACTTTATTACATAAATAATAAATTTTACCTTACTCGATGGTAAATTTGACTGCTACTTAAAATTTATTAAGAAGTTGTAGAAAAAGTGCGGAGAAATATGCATAATTTTTACCGTTCAGTCACTATAAATTTTACCCTGAAGTCAGTATAAAGTCGCGGCAGCTAGCTTCAATATGTCGGTAAAACAGACTCATGTTTCGCATGGTAACTGTAAGCGCCTGCATATGCCGCAAGTACGTTTAACCTTCGTTTGCACCTCGACCTCGTGGAGGCTTTTTTATTAGTTATATATTACTATAGTACTTACGAGGTTTGTCCCAAAAGTATCCGACGTACGTTCATATCTTCGCGCGGGGAGACTCAGGCGATCTCTGGAGGGTACGAACGTCACCAGCAACTCCTAACCTTCTCATCAGTAGCCTGAGATACCGATGAAACGCCTTAGTTCCCGCGCAGCGTGTATTTGTTTACAACGACTTTTTTGCGTTCGTCGTAATTTGCTTATTGCTAAAAATGGCAGAACGAACCGAACAGCGAATTTGCATAAAATTTTGCTTTAATCTCGGTAAAAGTTATGCGGAAACTATTGAAATGTTGCAAAAGGCCTTTAAAGATTAGCGTATGGGCAAAACACAAATAAAAGAGTGGTATAGGCAGTTCAAAAGTGGCCGCACATCTGTTGACAGTGATCCTCGTTCTGGTCGACCTTTGACGTGAACATCGTCGGATAATATCGAGCGTGTGCGTGTCGCAGTTGAACAAGATCGTCGTTTGACTATGAGAGAACTGGAAGATGAACTTGGAATACCAAAAAGTACTGTTTGGCGAATTTTAACCGAGAATTTGGGAAACCGGTGACTGGCTTCTTCACCACGACAATGCTCCAGCGCACGCATCAAACCTTGTGCAGCAGTATTTATTGAAACACAGTGTTGCGCAGCTCCGCCAGCCTCCATACAGTCCTGATATAGCTCCCTGCGACTTTTGGTTGTTTCCTCGATTGAAAATGCCGCTTAAAGGACATCGATTCGACAATAAACAGACTTTTGAAACTAATGCGACGAATGCACTAAAGGCGATTCCGAAGTCTGACTTTCAAGAGTGCTTTAATAAATGGAAACATCGATATGAGCGTCTTGTTCAATCAAATGGGGACTACTTTGAAGGATGCCACCCCCCGGATGACGAAGAATAAATCAAGCGCCGAGAAATCGAGGTAGGTCGGATACTTTTGGGACAGACCTCGTATTAATGTATAAAAGTTTGTTAAGATTAATAAATGATCTATGGTTCTAAATCGTATAAGATTTACATTTCCCTTTACATAAAAAATATTTTATTTATTAAAGCTCATACAATGTTGCTATGTTCATAACAACTCTAAAATCTATATTTTTTGTAAAAATCAAGATAATAACGTAAATTTTCCACGAATTAAATTTTGTTGACTGTATTTATCATTGTATTGCACCATATTGTATGAATTTCATTATTGTATTCTAGGTTAAAACCTTTTGAAATTATTTTTATTATGAAGATAAATAACGATCTAAAAAATGTTAAATTGTCATATTTTTTTAAGTGCGATATTTACATTTATGTATACATAACTTAACCTATAATTTTATATCAAATTTATTTCTTCTAATCCAATAAAATAATTACACTTCTTAAATAATAAATAAATAAGTCAGCGTAATTATAAAAAACAATGCTTAAAAATATTATATAAGATTATACTTCTTAAAAATAATGTTAGTCGTACTACATTATATCAGGTCATTTTTATCCTTCTGTACTAGAATTTTTACCGTTCAGTTTAGCAAAATTCGTCGTGTGAACTTAGTAAAATGCACTCAGATGGCGCTATGTCCCGCTCTTACTATTACTGAACGGTAATTTTTACCGTAAATTTAATTTTCATTTTTACAAGAAAATTCTCTCTGTGTAGAATAGCTTCAGGCGCGCGCTTTCGTGTATCCGCGGATTTCCTGCATCGGTTTCGCGAAACTTTGATGGGCCCTCGGGAACAAACGCGCGTGCACGCATCATCGCCGTGGCATAACACCGCACACTGGCATCGCTCGACCCTCGTCGACGAGGTCACGGTCCGGCTGATCATCGCGATCATCACGCTACCGCGTGATTACGTCACGCGGTCCAGTGACTTATTCTGCACGGATCTATTGAATATACATACATACACATATATACACACGATATACGACTTACTTACCTTTTTCTTTTGATTGTAATTTTCTTCGAGGGTTTTTTTTACCGCAAGGTTTTTCCCCTCTAGAGCCAATAAATACTTTCAATAATGTGACTCAAAAAATATTGTTACAAATTATTTAATTTCAATTATTGATCAATTAAAATTTAACTGAAATATCAGGGATTTTCCATGTTGGAAAGTCTGCGACGACAAAACCCCCAATGAGGGTATCAATGTCGATTTTGGAATTAAAATTTCCCGCCTTAAATTTTACAGAACGAACAATGAATAATTTGATATAATTCGATATATATATACTTAATTATCCAAAACGAAGAAGTCATTGCTCTTCGTAATACAATTATCTACAACTGTGCAAAGTTTCAAACGAAAACTTTAAAAACTTTTAAAATTGCATTTCAACAATATTTGAAAGGTTCGAATCTGGGTTAATATAAATTTGGTTCAAAAGCCAATCGTAGAGGCTTTGAAGTTTTCATCTGAAGCTTTGCACAGTGGTATATAATGGTATTATGAACGGCAATGACTTCGTTTTGGATAATTAAATATACCTAGGGTGGATGACCCGACTACTGACACCCCCAAGGATCGATTGTTGCATTATTGCATAATTTATACTATTTGCTAAACAAAAATATATATTTTTCTATATATTTATCATTATATATTTCATGTAGATAATAAAAACGAGGTTGCAATTTCAATAAAGATTATTTTTAATTATAAATTCATGAAATTAATAATAATATTCTCATGAGCTATTACTGACACCCTGAAAATATGCCGGAACCAACTACTGACACCCCGACTATTGACACCCATTTACTTTCATACCCAAACAATAATATTTAATTTTATATCTATTAATTAAGTAACATTCTTGAACTATACTTTGGACTTAAGCTTTTACTTATAGGTATCTAAATAATTAGTTTAAATGTATTGTCACAAATATTTGCAATCTTTCCCCTGCAAGCGTTAAAGATCATGCAAAATGAACGTCACCGTTGAAGCCAAGGAGGCGAGATTGTACTCACTAACTCGCGCGGCAGTGTCAGTAGTTGGGCAAATGCACCGTTTTCTTACCGAACTACTGACATGTCAGTAATACGAAAATGTCTAAAAAGCTTGTACCTAACGCTGCCATACAATAATTAAATAAAATGCCTTTGATAAGTCTCCTTTTTTATCTAGTAGATATATCTGGTATAGAATTATTACCTATTAAACTATTTTTTATTGCATATATCGCTCTAATATATAAATAATAGTCTTCTCTATTTCGAAATATTTTCATGTTCACTCTAAACACAGACATAATTTTAAACGTTTTCGTGGCCTGGAATTTTATTATTATTTGTTAAATGTTTCTGAAATCAAAAGATATCACGTTTGTTTATTCATTATACTAATAAGAGTTACGGATTGCTTATATATTTTTTTCAGATATTATTTGACAGAATTTATATTTTATTTATAATGACATAGATTTGGGTGTCAGTAGTTGGGTGGGGTGTCGGTAGTACGGACATCCACCCTATATATATCGAATTATATCCAATTATTCATTTTTCGATCAGTAACATTTGAGGTGGGAAATTTAAATTCTCAAATCGACTTTGGTACCCCCCTAAGTTCAACTACTCCAAAATAAGCAACAATTTGCTACAAAAGAAAAATTAAATAATAAAATACTAAATTGCTGTATTTATATGTAAACGAATTTGAAACATCATTATTTGTTAATCAGCGAAGGTGATTTAACCTGAGTTTGGGGCTTTTACTTTATTCTGTAAACTTGTAGTATTATAAATTGCTTCGCTTGGGGTAGTTGGAATTAGGATTTATAAATACCGATTTACATTTAACTGTTTTTATTATTTCATATTGTTTTGCTTGGGATAGTTGAGTTTTAAAGTTTAGATTATAGGGATTACGATTTCTTTTGTATACTTTTTATTATTGCAAACGACTTCGTTTGTTGTAGGTGGGTTTAAGGTTTAGAATTTAGTGATAAGCACGTATTTTATTATTTAAATGTATTATTAAAACATGCTCCACTTGGGGTAGTTGGACTTAAGGTTTAGAGTTTAAGGATAAAAATTTTTTATTTAAATTTGTTACTATTGCAAATTTCTCTATTTAGGAATTGATATACCTTGTATGGCTTGTATAAGTATACATAAATAAACGTTGCATACGTTAACTTTGTAAGATAGCAGAAATACGTATGATACACAAATTTTCATATGATACCATGGACGCATCATAGTGAGTATCACACTTAAATGAGCATACGTATCATACGTGACGTATGTTACACGCCCAACCTTGACAAGCGCGATGCGTCATTTAGCGTCGACTCTCGCAGTCTGCATTTGTAGCAGACGGCGGGGTTCGTACCTAAACCGCTCGAAGGGAGGTGTAACTAGCTCGCCGTCTGCGTCTGCTGCGGACAGCGGCATTCACGAAACAATGTCCCGCGTATATTGTAGGTATGATGGCAGTCGAGGCGTACATGTATATTCCCATATATACATGTACGTCTTTAAAAATCGACGAGCGTGGGTTGAGTTTTGTTATGATTAAATAGGAATTCATCACAACGTACGCGACGTGCGCACGTCAAAGTAATGAAAAAGTTCTATTCAAGCCGGATGGATATTAAAAAGTAAAACATAAAAGACATTCTTTAGTTGATAATATGCATATTGGACAATACAGAGACGTGAAAGAAAACAATTGAGTTTCACATGTTTAATCGCGCAATAGCTACAATAGCCATGATGGGTATTATTGATTACACAGGCCATATTGGGCAGAATCACCGAATAATATATGATATTTAGACTATGTGAAGAATACTGAAGATCATACAATACATAATTTCTACAAAAATGTTGAATAATCTCTAATATCTCAGAAGTTTGTGAGCCAAATTGGCTTAAAAATATTCAGCAAATATTTACCGAAATTTTCAAGGTATTATACGAGTATAAAGTATTACAAAAGTTATCGTTGGACAGTAAATGCATTTTTTTAACATTTTATTTTTTTTTGTCTCATGAAACAAAAAGTATTATACCTCTATATAACACTAATATTCAGTATATATTTTACTGACCTTTATTAAATAGTTTTTGAATTATAGATGTTAAAAATAAATTTAATCACACAGTATAACAAATGAATGAAAATCAACATATATTACATCGTTTCCGGACCTAAAATGAAAGATTTTACGAGTACTTTCTTGTGTAAAAAATTAGCTTCTCAAAAGCCACGTCAAATTTTTTTGAAAAATGGCCATAAAAAATTAATTAGTTGACCAATTTTGCTGAAACTTTCAATGAGAGCAAATGATAGGAAATAATAGCAAACATGTGTACAAAGTTTGAAAAAGATATACAGCAGATTAAATGAATGATGATTATGACACACACACCTATACACACACAGTATCAACGCATACACACTCACACATCACACTCACACACGGTATTACACACACGCACGCACGGTATCACACATACGTATGTATGGTATTACATACACACGCACGCACGGTATCACACACAGACACGCACGCACGCAAGGTATCACACACACGCACGCACGGTATCAAACACGCACGTGTATATATACACACATTCATACGCACATTTTCTAATAATAGTTTATATCATGTTTTTTCAAAAACTTTTTTTTTACTATAACAAAGCTTCCTCAAAGAGGAAGCAAAATTTTTGCTTCCTGCAATCGCAATAATTACTTTTCTGTCAGTAGTAAATACTACATTAATAGCAGTTATTGATATTTATCTATTAATATGTACTAGCGAGTGTAGGATAATCTGCTAAATAAGTATAGTAAATACAGTGCATAGCATAGTGTTGTTTTAGCCATTTTTCGATCTTTCGAATTTTGAGTTTTTCTGTTTTTTTTTATGTTAAAATTATTATGATCAATTTAGTGTAATTTTTAGAAAATCATATTGACTTTTCACCACAGAATTAAATAGGACCGATTTCATCTCAAATCATGCGGGCCGACCATATATGTATTATGACTAGCTATCTATAAAAAAAATTGAGTCAAAAAAAAGATGGCTTTTTTGAGAAAAAAGCATTTTTTATTGTTTATAAAAAATGCCATATCATCCTTGATTTTTTGTAAAAAAATTTTTGAACTTGGCAGATCGAAAGAGTATCACCAACAGCATCGAATATGTACAGAATTATTTTCAAATATCCATAAAAAGACGAATTAGAACGATTTAAAAAGAAAAAAGTTTTCGATTTTTGAGAAACGAAATTTGAGGAGTCATTTTTGAAAAAAGCATAACATATGCAATTTTGATGCTATCGAAAAATCAAAAAATACGTATACGCTTATTTTCCGAGTAGAATAATATACTATAATTTGAGCTGATTCGGAGAGATAGGTGCTGTCGGCCTGCATGATTTGAGATGAAATCGATCATAGAATAAATAATTTCATATTGGAACAATTTATAAAGTTTGTGGAAACTACGTGCCAATGAATTGGCAGCGGTTTTTTATTTTGTAACCGAATTATACGGTTTTGTTCGCACAATCCTCGTTTGCGGTCCTCAAACTTACCACAGATTTTAAAACTTCCTTGAAGGTATAAAAAATACTTAATGTAACTCAACAAAAATAAAACGTTTATTCACCATTAAGTCAAAAGTCATTTAACCCGATTTGACAAACTGTGGGACCAATATTTATTGCGTTATGTTACAATGAAATTAAGCATGATGGTTTTTATATTAGACAACTATTTATATACAATTGTTGTTAGTTAGCTTGTACCATTAGTTATACCATTTAGTCCAGTACAATTAGCTGAGAAAAATGATCAAATTCAACATCAGCTACCCAGAATTCTTTTTATCCACACCAAGGCATTCCTGAAGAACCCCAGGGCTCACAGCTTTACTAAAAGCTTAGCTGGCGAAATCGTGTCAAAAGCCTTGCTGAAGTCAAACTGTGATAAAAAAGTAACCAGTCTTTTGTCAATCCCCATTCGTATGTCTTCAGTTAGTCTTAGTAGAATAGTTTGCGTTGAATTATTCTGTTTGTACCCGGACTGCATAGGGTCAAGTTGTTTTGTCTTTTTCATATGTTCCAAAACCATAGAAAGAAAGCGCAGCAGTGCAATCGGCCGAAAGTTCAACACTCACGCTGGTGGGTACACTTGCCAAGTGGCACTACTCGTACCCCCTTCCATAGGTTCGGAAATATTTTCTTTTCCAAGGAGGGGTTGAATACATTCACTACGTGTTGCACGATTACTGGCAATGCCTTTGCAACTACACTCTGCGATGCCGGCTGGCTGAAATTTAAAGCCGTCATTACTGGCCGATCTCAGTATATCATCCATAGCTTCGTTATTTTCAGCAATTATGGAGATTCCCGCGTAGTGAGTATTAAGTTCCTCTGCTGTAAACCCATGTCACCCTCCCCGGTTTTTAGGGAGAAGTTCCAAGTTGCGCAATTCTTTCCATATATCGCTCAGTTACTTTCCCAGCAGTCTACCTTCATAATAAGCATACATCGCGTCTTGTTTCTTATTAAGTTGTCAATGTCGACGTCAACCCAGGGTGGACTGCCTTTACGAGGTTTAACTCGTTTTATAGGCGCTAGGTTATTTATTGCGTTAAATAAGTTTTTATAAAGGTAGTCCAGCGCTGAATCGATGTCGACATCACGCGCATTCAAAATAGACCAGTCACAACTCTATAAGAAAGACTGCAGTTCTAACGGATTAATGCTCCTATAATCTCTATACCAGAATGGTTCCTCGCACAGAGTAGGCACATGTACATTTATGGCCACATCAATGATGTTATGTTTGCTAGGCCAAGTTGCATCGCGGTTTGTATGTTCCGTCACTACGTCATTATTGTCTACAAGTATCACGTCAATCCATTTGTGCAACAATTCGGTATGATAGTTCAGCAGTAAGTTTGCGAAGAAACTTCGCATCATCACTGTCGGTCAACACATCTTCATTGAAATCTCCCATAATAATTCTGTGTCTGTAGAATCACAATATTCTCTCTCAACTTGTCGACAAAATCCGAATATTTAATAAATGCAATGGCAGGGGCTCTATAGACGACCACGACAAATACAGGTTCTTGTGCATCATACTGTATCTCGCACATGATGTAGTCGAACTTCTTAGATTTATCCGGTCCATCAGTGTTTGACTCAACCAGTACTCTGACCCTATACTTGTCTCGAACGTAAAGTGCAACACCTTCTCCGTGTATATTTCTATCCTGTCGCACAAGTGAGTAACCATTGACTCGAATGAGATTGTCGCCCTTCTCGTCATCCAGCCACGTTTCTATCACTACGAATAGATGATAGGATTGGCTTTCGCTAAGAAGTTGACGGATTTCCTTGATACAATGTCTAATAGAATTTGCATTAATAAAACCCGCTCTCATATTCACTCCCTTGTCCGTCTCACAAGTTTTCTCTACATCTAGTCACACTGATTCTGGTTGTACAATCCCTGTACTTTGTGCTTTATTGCTATTAACATTGTGTTTCATATTGCCTCTGTTACAGTCATCAAGAGTGTGATGTGGTGATACTGATGCATTATTGCCATTATTAATGGAAGTGTCCCTAATACTATTGCTATTGTTGTTGTTACTATTATTATTTTTATTATTGATATTGTTGCTGGCACTATTATATAAATTTACAATATTAAGGTCTGATATTGTTCTAAACACGTATGCTCGCGTACCTTCTCTCAGTCGAGCAAGGAACTTGCCCTGTCTTGTCATACGAATTTAAAGCCAAGATTTTTGACCGTTAATTTTAAGCTTTCAAATTCAGAGTAAAAACTTGACTCTGGAACCTCATTAACAAAAATATTCGTATAACACAGCCTTTCGGCAAGCCCCTTGCTCATCCGCGAGGGCTCTAAATCACTTGTATTAAAGCAAGTGAGGGTTGCTTTTGCCTGCATCACCTTTTCCCTCTTAGGTGCACTTGTGAGACGGACAATCAAAGGTGGCGGTCTAGCAGAGCCCTCAGTGTCTGTCCTGGGGGTTCTGCCCTTCATCGTAAGGGGAGCGGATTGCCTTACACTAACGGTATCATTCTTACGGAGAGAAAGCAGAACAGTGCTGAGGATCACATGAGCGACCTCAACAGGGTCAGTCTTAGTTCGAGAACAGTCGACTATACCTATGACAGTCAGCTACGGATCCACGTCCCGCCACTGTCTTCTCTCTTACCATGGCCGAATCCGCTTTCTCTATGAGCAGGCACTGGGACACAATTCGATGCAATATGACGCAAGATAATCCTATTTATAATTGACGAGATAATCCTATCTATAATTGATGTACTCGGGGTTACGCGTTCCGAGGAGTTGCTTATGAACACCAGTATCTGTGACTCATTTGCATATTCATCGCTAAAGTGACGATTATTGCTGCCACCGAGAATATCTCCGACCTTTGTTATTAAATTGTTAATATTTTCTTTTAAAACTTTTTTTCTTGCAACAACAGACGATCATTATGCAGATCCTACAGCGTAGATGACTGCTTATCAATCTTTTGCTCAAGTGACAAAACTTGAGCAGTCAATTTGTCAGACAACGACTCCGTTGCTGGGACAGTAGTCGAAGTAGCAGTGTCACTGACAGCATCAAGTTTCCTCACCACAAATAGATCGAACATGCTCGAGGGCATAGTACAGTAATTTATACCACCTAATGCCTGAGATAATACATCATGAGCTTATTTCTCCGCTGCGTTAGGCTTTAACGACGCAATAGTGGGGGTGGATGTGGCAAGTGTTCCTCACGCTGTCATTATTCGACAATTTATTATTGTTATTAGGACTCTCCATAATCGATATCCGTAGTGTCTGTACTTTTTAGTACATCAATATTGTTGGAAGAATGAGGTGTTTTGTTCTTATTACTGGTTTTATCCGCTCTACTAATTTTACAACCTTGGCAGATAAACCTATCTCTGTCTAATGCTATCATATTGTAACATACATCATGGTACGATTTACATCATGGTTAGACATAATGAGAAAGACACGTAGTAAGTTTGAGTATAGTCAGCCATAGCCGGAAAAATCAATAGAGCAAATCTACATCTAGTCAGAAATGGTCAAAGTATAGTCAGATTTCAACATATTTTACAATCACTAATTAACTAGATGGTTTGAAATTGATATTTGAATATATTTCTCGTGCACATGCACTAGCGGAACTATGTAGAAAATAAGGATCATTAAAAGTCTATCACTGACCAGATTATTAATAAAAATAAGAGATTATTAATGAAATAACAGGCTTTCTACTAAATTAATTTGAAAATTCGCGCTTATTAGTTCGATAATCCAGGCATCTATCGAGTAGATGAAGATCTAGCTGCCGATGTTGCCGATCAAACAGAGAACAAGTTGCCGCTGTCTTTTGGTGGTCAAAAAAGAAAAGGCAGGGTTGCCGGATCGACTCAGTGCCAATGAAGAGAGAAATAAGAGAAAGATGTAGAGAGAGATAGATACTCGAACCTCAAAAAATTATTTTCCTTAGCTCTCCCATTCCTCCTCCGGTAAACTGTTTAGCTTATCAGTGCTGAAAGAAGTCGGAGAATCTCCTGTGTTCGCAAGACATCCATCTTGTGCGATATGGTATGACGACGCTCTTCAGAACCTCACTCTGTGTTGGTGTTTAGAAGTTGTGAGGTTATGTGGGTTGCAGTTTAGTGGAATTTCCCTCTAGGCTGATAAAAAGCACAAAATTGATGTTGTTTTTTGGCGTGAGCGTAAGAGCCTTTTGGAGGATCCTTTCCGCTATAAAGAAATCACTTCTCAGAGTAAAAACGATCGGAATTGTCTATATTTACGTGAGAGGCATCCTTGTTCTCAACTTACCGGAAAGAAGGCGGAGACTCAGCGAGAGAGAGAGAGAGAGAGAGAGAGAGAGAGAGAGAGAGAAACGCGCTCACTCGGAGCAGCTCTCATGCCGGCTATACATGCGGAGGCGCACACCTCTTGGAATCAGTCGGTATCTTCTTCGGTCGAGACTTACTCCCGAAGAAGTCAGCCTGCGGCGCATAGATAAAGTCCACACTTAACCCGTAGTGATTTGGCTAGGGTATTGTCGCACCGAATAGGTCTCCAGGTGAGATTCTCCTAAGGTCGCCGTATTAGGAAGGCAATATTGCCCCGCATATCACGGTTTCTGACGAACGTGCGTCAAGAACACTGGAATTCGAACGCAGGCCCTGATAAGAGAGCCACTTAAAGATGTAGTTCTCTAAAAAGAGCCGCAAGCGATCTTAAGGTGGCTCCATTGCGTAATCCCGTATCTACGCGGGACCCCGCGGAGGCTCACAATTTTTTTTTAATAACCTACGCAATTTTAATAATAATGATTCAATATCAATTGTCAGACTTATTGATCTAAATATATATTATAATATATGAGAAATAATAACAATACGCATAATATATGCATATAAAAATACACTCATTTTACTTATTTTTGGGTATTTTTTTGTTAAACAATCGGAATCTATAATTATAAACATACAATCTCCTGGTGGTTTTATAAAGAAATCATGGATTTTCATGTAGTTACAGGCATAAATGCATATTTCACCATAAGAGCCCATGTTAAATGTTCTATTTTCAAAGATTTTTGTTCTATCCAGTTAACCTGGCAATCTTACCCACCCAAAATTTCAATAGAATATATCAAACACTCACTATGAGTGGGATTTTTATTTTTTGTTAATGATGGATTTTGAAAACTGTTGCAACGCCGTTACCCTACGCGAGTCCTGGGCGTAGTCGTCCAGAGCGGACGGGTGGGTGCCTATAACCACTACACAGCGCGTCCTCAGGTTGCGGATAGAGGAACGACCCCTGAGAAAGAGGTTAGCTGCGAATAAACTGAATAAGTAGTCGCGGACAGCCGATAGGCCCAGGCGTGGGTGTGAGCCCGCACTGGCGAACGCATTCATCTAGAAACACTACGCAAGCACCACAACAACTACAAACACTATACCAAATCTCCTATCATACTTTCTTCTTCTACCTTACTCTGTAATCTATCTCTTTTACCAAACGTTTCAAACAAAAAATGGGCCAAAAATCCTGCTGTCGTGGAGGATGCGGGAGCGATGACAACTGCCCTGAGAGGGGATGTGTAGACTGACTCGTCACCTGGTCTTACACGGCAACGAAGCCAGCGAAGGCGCGCTGCCTTGCAGGGGGCGTTAGGATATGAGAATGAAACCGAGTGTGTCTGACGACGAGTTGACTATGTCCTCGCCAAAGTAGGAAAGCTCTCATACTTAGTTCTAGGGAGGTATGAGAGTTATCACCCCTAGACGGATGGACTCACCTGCGATCGGAACAGGATCCAAAATGCGCGGGTTTAAATTACTATCATGGCTCGAAGAAAACAAAACCAAACCAAAACCAAAAGGAACTTAAGGATGGGAACCTGGAATGTACGTAGTCTACACAGAGCGGGCGCGTTCCGGGAAATCATAAATGAAACTAAGAGGTACAATTTAGATTTGGTAGCAATACAAGAAACCCGATGGAAAGAGGAAGAAGTCAAAAATATTTACTATGAAACTTTAGAGCAATTAATCGACCAATTCGCGTCTTACGACACCAAAATAGTAGTGGGGGATTTCAATGCTAAAATAGGGAGAGAGGAAATGTTTAGGCCCACTATAGGCAAATAAAGTCTGCACGAAACCAACAACGATAACGGTATTAGGGTCATAAATTTCGCGGCCGCGAAAGATCTTATAGTCAAGACCACGTGCTTCAAGCACAAGGATATACACAAGGCAACGTGGACATCGCCGGACGGGGCCACGCACAGTCAAATCGATCATTTTCTTATTGATAAGAGGCGCCACACCAATGTACTCGATGTAAGGACCTATAGGGGGGCGGATTGCAACTCGGATCATTATCTAGTAGTGGCCAAATTAACTGCCAGATTAGTAGCTGGTCAAAATAGTAAGCGAGCGAACTAAGTAGAAACCTTTGATATTGGAAAACTACGAAGCGGGGTAGAGCGAATCAAGTACCAATTAGAAGTTAGCAACCGATTTCAGGTGCTCGAGGAAACGGATGCACAGACGGGAGTAGATGATGATCCGAACAGGTTATGGGAGACTATCGAAAAAATTATAAAAGCGGCCGCAAACAAAGTACTGGGTAAGAAAAAAAGGCCGAAGAGCAAACCATGGTTTGACGAAGAGTGCGAACTCTGGTTTGAAAGGCGCAAGAAGGCCAAATTAGATAGCGTACACAATGAAAACAATAGAAGAATACCATGAAATAAGAAAGCAAGTGGGTGTGATTTACAGAAACAAGAAGCGCGAGTATCAGAAAAATGAAATTAGAAAAATAGAAACTAATAGTAGGAAAAATAATCCGCGCGAGATGTACAAAGGAATAAACGCCATTAGGAAGGGTTTTCAGAGTAGATCGCAGTTAAGGGGTTATATCCCCCTTATGCTCTAAAAAACAAGGCTTTGTTAATTATTTTTTTTAAAGGACATTTGAGATTAAAGGTATACAAATAATATAACATTGGATTAAGCAACTCTTGAAGAAGAGAAACAAATTTTTTATTGATATTTTTTTTACAAAATGGCAACTGTGCAATGATTACCGTGAACCGCTTTTTCAAAAAGGTGTCAAAAATTTTTCTATTATCTACATGAGTTTTGCTAGTGAAGTACACATGATTATATTTTTATAATTTTTTTTCGCGAAATGGCGATTGTTTTAACAAAAAATCATGTTTTCGACGAAAAAAATCGACTTAAATTGTTTATAACTTTTTTCTTGTTAATTAATCGCTAAAATCGTGTGTACTTCACTAGATAATCAAACAATGAAGCTACTGTTAAAATTTTAAGGCAATCGGATGTAAACTTTTTGAGTTCTACTGCTTACCGATTTTGAAAACATGGCTTCGAGAAAAACGCGTTTGAAGTTTCAAAATGCTATAAATCTTAAGAATCGCAAAAATATAGTCCATAATAATTTTTTTACCTTCAGTCTGCTATCCCTGCACCATGTAATTGTCCTTCCAGGGTTCTACGGCGGCTCAGTCGGTAGAGTGTCGGATTCCCACGCCGGTGACCCGGGTTCGAATCCTAGTCTCTGCCGATTGATACAAGCACCTCTGTAAAAATTACATGTGCCTTGTTTACGAACACACCCCCGTCGTCGATTAGCACCACATGGGAGCACAAACATGGCGACGTTAATTAAAAAAAAAAAAAAAATTGTCCTTCCAGGGCCTTCATTTCCTCTTCTTCTTTTTTTTTTGCCTGATGTAATACTACGCCTGGCCTCTTTCGCAATATCGGACATACGATGCTCAGCGGTTTTGACGCGATTGGCGTCCGTTTCCACGCAAAACTCGTACATGTTTGGTCCAACAGTCAACCCAAGAGCATCGTAAACGACAAACAGACCCGAGAAGCCGTCATTGAAGATAATAACGGCTACGTCAGTCGCAATGTCAACTATAGTCTTACCGCTTGACACCGTCTTTGGAGCAATTGACCACACTACAGCATTAAACGACTCGTTATTGTTCAGAGTATACGCACCCAAGCAGCGTGACAGAAGGTTGTCGGAGCTGAGTTCATTATAAATGGGTTTTATTGCATTAAAAACATCCTCATGCATTGGACTCTTGTGATCGTACGTTGTAAGTGTACCAAGCGCTGTACTGCGCTGCCAAGAACACCAAGAGTCTACTCCGACGGGACACTTTTCATGCTGTGTATTCTACTTCGTCGACATTTTATGAAGTAACATTGCCCAAATTTCATTTCGCATTTTTTCGACTGAATCGTAGTTTCTCCTAATAGCAGGTCCGTAATAAATAGAAAGTTCATCAATTAACTTTCCGGTCAACTTTCCTCGGCCGCCAAGACCTTTCGTTGTTTTTTTCAAATTGCGCAGACGCGTTCCCATACGCTTCTGAACGTGTCCGACACATTCTTTTTTTTCGACGATGAAATCTTTATAAGGTTTTGAGTCGACTATACCTTTATATGTTTTTGAATCGCCGTCGCCGAAATATTTCAAATATTTGATATTATGAAGTTTTTCTGAGCCTTTGAACATTTTTATAACTGCGTTGATCTCCATTTTCCCGGCACTACCTTCATGGTTGGCATCACAGTTCTGTTTGTGTGAAGGGTATACCTCTTCGTATTCAGCAGTACCTTCTTTTTTATGTCAATATTCACACACTTTACAGTACTTAGATTATACACACACATCCAATACCTTGCCAGTGTACCAACCAATCAGTCACCAATCCGAACAAAGACGTAAACCCTCTCTTTCACCAAGATCCATCGCCTGACACCGTGAGACCTTCTTTTTCACCTCGTTCGATAGAAATTTCTTTTTCTTTAATCGCTGATTTTTTCATAGATATAATACGAACAGATGAAGTAGCAGTGGCGATATTAGATATGATCTTACTGTAAGTTGTTTGAAAAACAGGCTTTGCAAGATCCATCATAGAGCAGAACTTTTTTATACCGTTGATGCCTATGCCTATGATGCGCATAGCTAAAATAATACGGCAGCTGATCTCATAAGCACGACAATTTATTACAGGACAGCTGTTAATATCAGTATCACCACAGTTCGAACAAGACACAATAATTTTGAAGCCTAGTCAACGCTTGTTCGACTCTAAAAACCGCACGTCACCATTACATTTTTTGCATACTACTAATTCAGAAAGAGCAGTAAATACAGCGAAAAAATTGATGAAACAGTAGCCGAAATTATTATCAACATCGCAGTCACGGTCTAAATCAGTAGTTTTCAATTTCTTAGCCGAGGTACTAACGTGCTCCGAATCGCCTTCGAACGAATGGCGGTTAGGCGGGCGTCGATTACTAATTTTACTCCGTTGTGTACTTGTACTTCTTGTTTTACTTCCTTTGCGGCCACTGTATACCTTTTCACTCATAATTAAGTACTTGTAAATATAATTCACAGTTAAAAAGTAAAGCAAAACTCAAAATAACAACGTAAACAACGAGAACGGCGGATCGACTAAACACAGGGTAAGTGTGAATAAACACGTGCTGTAAAGACGCTGTAACCATCGTAATGTCATGTAGCGACGTCTATAATTCAAATTTAAAACACGATATCGATCGTAGGTAACTTCTACTAATTTCCAAAGCCGCGAAATTCAAAAAAGCGAGCAGTGCTAAAATAAGCGAAAATTGTGATTTTGGAGCATCAACTGTTTGGAAAAAATTGATTTAAAAAAATTTTGAGTTTAAATCGGTACTTAGGCGTTGTAGATTTTGATTCTAGGATTGTTTTGGCAAGATTTAAGCCAATAAAAAAAAAATGGAAAAAACAAAAAAATTGGGGGATGTAACCCCTTAATGAAAGATAAGGACGGGAACCTCGTGACAAGCGAAAATGAACTATTGAAATTATGGAAAGACTATTTCGATAAGTTATTATACGTGCATGAAAACGCTGAGGAAATGGGAGACGAAATCCACACTGCTGAACTCCATATGGACGAAACGACCTACAAAGAAGTAGAGGCCGCGATCAAAAAGCTAAAAAACAATAAGGCCGCAGGAAACGATTCTATACCAGCTGAACTACTTAAATATGGGGGCACCGCGCTTACATCTAAAATTTTTGATCTTGTATGTGCTATTTGGAGAAATGAAACAATACCAGAAAATTGGAAAGAATCCATCATCATATCGATCTTTAAAAAGGGAGATAAAACTCACTTTTAGTTACCTGCTACAAAGTTCTGTCAAACGTAATACAGGCCAGACTCACACCATTCGCGGAAGATATAATAGGAGATTATCAGTGTGGATTCCGGCGCAACAGGTCGACGGGCGATCAAATGTTTACCATAAGACAATTATTAGAGAAAAAGTGGGAATATTGCGAAACTATACACCAGCTATTTGTAGACTTTAATAAAGCGTACGACTCTGTTAAACGAAGCAAAATGTATGCAATCCTAGTGCTCCTTGGCGTACCAAAAAAACTCGTAAAATTAATTCAAATATGTCTGAACGGAAGCACTGGAAAGGTCCGAGTAGGCGGTAATGTATCCGAATCGTTCATGATACGCGACGTTTTGAAGCAACGTGACGGGCTTTCAACGGTACTCTTTAACTTGACGCTAGAGTATGTTGTTAGAAAATGCAGGCTAGCGAGCTAGGCGCAACACTCAACGGAACAACGCAGATTTTAGGCTATGCGGATGACTTGGATATAGTGAGAGATAATGGTGAAACGATGGCGAGAAACGCGGAAATCCTTATAAATGCGGCTAAAGACACGGGGTTAGAGGTGAGCGAATCGAAAACGAAATATATGATCATGGAGAAACTGGGCATTCGCGAAGGAGAGGGGTATCTCAGAGTCGGAAATTTCACTTTTGAAAAGGTTAGCGAATTCAGATATTTAGGTACAACTATAAATGATCGAAACGAAATTAAAGCAGAGATTAATAAGAGACTTCATTAGGGAAATGCCTGCTTCTACGCTGTGAATAGATTACTTAAGTCAAAGCTACTGTCGAAAAATGTCAAAATAAGGATATATAGGACTATAATAATGCTGGTAATCTTGTACGGGTGTGAAACCTGGGCGCTCACTAAAGCGGAAGAAAATCGTTTTAGGGTATTTGAAAATAAGGTTCTGCGGAAAATATACGGGCCAAAGAAAGATGAGGAAACTGGGTAGTGGAGGAAACTGCACAATGTCGAGCTACATAATTTGTACGCGTCACCAAATATTAACAGAATAATAAAATCACGGAGACTAAGATGGGCAGGGCACGTGGCAAGAATGGGCGATGATCATACGGCAGCGCGCATAATGAAAGGAAAACCGAAAGCAACGCGACCTCTAGGTAGACCTAGACGCAGATGGGAGGATAACGTAAAAGCAGACGTAACTGAAATTGGGCGGGAGGGCGAGAAATGGATCGGGTTGGCACAATATAGGGAAACGTGAAAGGTTTGCGTAGATGAGGCGTTGAACTTTCGAGTTCGAAATGCCACTTAAAAAAAAAAAAAGATTCATTTTGAAAAAACGACGGAGCCACCTTAAGCAGCACTAATCTCCCCGTGCCTAGCAATACGGACCGCTCCGGGAGATGTTAGATCCATTCATCTGTAAGTTCAGTTGATAGTGCACACATGATTCCTGCAGAGAGCTTTTTTTATTCCTAATAATACCACTTTGATAGTAATTTGCTAATTTGGTCATCACATTTTTTGTTAAGGCACCGACTTTTCTCCCAGCAAGCGTAACTCCTCTAGCTTCTTCAACTTTTACTAATTCTAGTAATGCTGTCTTAAGATGTTTGTGTACATGCTTACTGCACTCTTCTTTCTCAATAGGCACTGAATATACTTTTAGATCATTGAGGTTCTTAGAAGTTTTAGCGTCACCATCAGAAACAAGAGTTATATATCTCATATTACACTCACTAATGGATCTTTTCCACATAATCTCTGCTGCAACTGCTTCCATCCCAGCTGAAGATCCACCGTAATTTTTATTACACTCAGAAGAATTCAAATGGCCTTTTAATCCATACATCATATTCTGATGAATCTACTCCCAATTCATTTGCACCAAATACACACATACGACAATACTTGCTCATCACTTGGTAATCAATTATCAGTCCAGTAACTACGTCTATAACACAGGCAAAACCAAACAAAGATGTATGACCACGCTTTGGCCATGATCCATCGAAAAAAGCACCAATGTCAATGACTGACAAGGAGAGTGTACGAAGTGCGGGTCGCGAATTTTGATGAGACTTTGAGAATTGTTTTCTGGTGCCAAAAAATGAATCCCAGCACCCGCCGTTTCGCCTAACGAGCCCCTGTTACCGAAATATAGCCAATTATGCCCCAAATACCCGTTTTTAGTGAAAAAATGGTACCTCTACTTTAGATCATACCTCCGCAAATTTTTACGCAGAAAAAATAATCCAAAAGTAGCTAAAAGTAGAAAAAAATAGCTTTAATTTCGGCTTTCTTTCATATAAAATGGGTTGTTTGAATCACAGTTAGCACAAAAATATTCGTGTACTAATTCGTTCAAGCAGCTAGTATGAATAATTACATATTCTTCTACATTGTTGACTTTTCCATTTTTTTCTTCTTCACAAACATTTTTCTGAGATGGCATTTTGAAAAGCCACAACTTTCTGATCACTGCACTAGAAAATGCAAAGAAATACAATAAAAGCTTTACCAATAAAGTATGAGTTACACTGCAAAAAAAATTTGATGTGTGCTGGGACCACTTGAATGTTTTCCATAGAGGGATAAAAAGTACTTTCCAGCAATACATTTTTTTCCAATTTTTGGGTAAGAAATCCCCAGAAATCACCAGAAATCCACCTTAAGCGCATATCAGAACCTACTCCCAAGAAACCGCGTCGTAGGTCGGAGCCACGCAATCAGCGCCACTTCAGGATCCAGCCACGAAAGGAGAAAACCATTCTTCCAGCTAGGCCTCCAGCTCCTCCTTCACCGTCGTCAAGCGAGAGGTTCCCCATGCCTCAGGTGCATAGAAATTAGAAAATAGATTGGAAATATGAAGGGGGAGAGGGGTGAGGCGATGAAATTAAAGAAAGCGCCACTTATGCATTGTATACATGTCTAAATACATAATTATCTGTTTGCGTAGTTACGCTTGATTTGAACGACTTACGAAAAACTCGTGAAACGCAATAAATAGGAAAAGTATACAATTCGAAAAAAGTGGAGTAATAAGGAGGTGGGAGGGGGGTTGAGGTGATAAAATTAAAGTAGGCGGCACTTATGTATAGTACAAGTGTCTAAATATATAATTATGTGTTTATATGTGTAGTTATTATGCTTGATTTGTAAGACTACAGCCATAGTCGTGTAACGCAATAAATCGGAAAAATATATGATTGAGAAAAAAGTGGGTAAAAGGGTTGGGAAGGGCGGGGGGTGTAGTGATGAAATTAAAGAAGATGCACTTATGTATATTATACGTGTCTAAATACATATTTATGTATTTGTATGTGTAGTTATTATGCTTGATTTGTAAGATTTACGAAAAGTTGTGTAACGCAATAAATCGGAAATGTGCTAAATTAGAAAATAGAGAGGAAATATAGAGGGGGAGAGGGTAAGGGGATAAAATTATAGTCGACGACACTGATGTATACAGTCGAACCCCGCACACTTTAAATTCGAGAACACTGTAAACAGATGTTTTGCGGACTCTGTAAAAATCACGTGTTCAGAGCAGAGACGACTCTAAGGAGTATATCATCCTTATGCAAAATTTCTTTAGAGACATTTTTATTAAACAAATCACTTTGAACAAGAATACATTGCCTAACTGAAAATATTCAAATTAACCGCGCTTTCTTAGTCCACGTTTCAAGTGATTCAGCGAAATTTTCTCCTGTTTCTACACGAAGCCGGCGGTTGTGCGTCGTTTTAAGGTTATACTACAAAAGCGAACAGTTTATTGGGGCAAATACAATTTTTCATTATTAAAGTACAAGTTTATAAGGTAAGTTTTGTAAGGTAAGTTTATATTATGCTAATATATAATAATTGTACAAATCAATTTTATATAACTAAGTGTGTTGTAAAGATCTAAAGATAATAAAAAGGTTAGATTCACATATTTATGTGTGTAGATGCTTCGATGCTTAAACAATTAAAATTTTTGAATCTAAAAGCCTATATCGACGCTCCGTACGAAGACTAGCACAACTCAGAATTCTCAAAAACAGCTAGTTCTTTTCCAAGACCTGTTATAAAAGTAGCACTTTTTAGATTCTCTAATAAATACTAATATTTTCTCAGAACCTTTGAAAAGGTGATAGATTTTGTCTGAAAACCTGAAAACTCCTAGTTTCGTAGGAGGATTTTGATTACAACTGTTGTATTTTGAGAATTCTGAGTTGTGTTAGTCTTCGTACGGAGCGTCGATATAGACATGTAAATTTTGCATATTAAATAATATAAATGTCCTCTCTTAATAAGCTTTTAGTGATTTTCTTTTTATTTAAATAAAATATATTTGAGAATATAATATGTCACTGCAAATTATATATCATTGTTTAGTATGTACATAAATATTCATATGTATTTAAAATATGAGAAATGTTTCTTTTATTTCTGTTGCAGGTTTTTTAGTTAATAAAATGAATAAAGAGGTGAATAATAAAATGACGGTTTTGAAATGTTTAACAAATAACCAAAGCACGAGTATACTCGATCGATTAAACGCTAATGAATCAATTACAAAAATTGCCAAAGAATTTTAATTATCAAGAACTACTGTTAGACGCTTGACAAATAAAAATAAAAGAAGCAAATACATTTGACTTTCGAATCGCGATAATTAGTAATCAAAGATTTTGTAGCTCGTGTAAAGATAAATAGATAGCCTAGCTTTTAAGTATAATGTTTCTCATGTAACCATCCGTCGAATAATACAACAAAAGGATAAAGTATTAACGAGTATAGATCAAGTGAAAGAAAATTGTGGGTCTCTCACATGTAAAACTCTAAATTGTGTTGAGAACAGAAACTTGGAAAAAGCTCTTTACCAGTGGTTTCTGCAACATCGAAGCATTCCGAAAACGGTTACTGGTGATTCTCTTAAGCAAATGGCTTTATTTTTTATAAAGAATTGAATGGACCAAGCAACTTCAGTGCTACAAATGGTTGGCTCCATACATTTAAGAAGA
This sequence comes from Gastracanthus pulcherrimus, assembly GCA_949152435.1. NCBI lineage: Eukaryota > Metazoa > Arthropoda > Insecta > Hymenoptera > Pteromalidae > Gastracanthus > Gastracanthus pulcherrimus. Next base: position 131,873,662 of record OX424574.1, on the reverse strand, counting down.
GGCATGTTATACACGTAGTTTGAGTTCAAGGTGAAAAATTGTCAACAGACAGCGTTGGAGCAAAACAGTTTTCTCAGAATCTTAATCAGTTTTTATAAGAGAACAATTATGATCTAAATCAAGTATATAATGCTGCCGGTCATAAGAAAATCAAACAGAGAGTGACAGCTATGTTTGCTGCTAATGCTACTGGCACGCATAAAATCCCATTGCTTCTCATTGAGAAATCTACAAAGCCAAGGTGTTTCAAAAATATTAACATTGATAACCTGTCTGTGAAATATACAAATTCAAAAAGCGCATGAATGGATCGCAAAGTATGTATCAAATGGTACAAAAACGTTTTCTTACCAGAAGCACGAACGGTACACCCAGACACACCTGAAAGTCCTAAAAATGTGATTCTTCTTCTTGACAATGCACTGTCGCATCCCAGCGTTTCAGAGTTTAATGCAATAGACAGTACTTGCAAGGTAAAAATATAAACATGAGTTTATTTTTTTATATTTGATAAAAAGTAATTTATCTTTGATTATTTAGAATAATATTGAGTAAATTTCTAACAAATTCACAGAATATAAATAAAATATAAAATTTATCAATTAAAATAATATTGTATTATAAATCATTTAATTTTATGAATCAAATTATTATTATTTTTTTTTAGTTTTATTATTATTGTTTTTTTATATTTATTATTACTATATTTATTTAGTTCCATGCATTGATTTTACAATCATTTTACATTTTCTCCCCTCTTACAGTCTTTTTGTTTCCTGTAGCATGTACAATAACCTCTTATATGTTAGACTTAAATTTTATTTACAAACTCATTTACAAGCTATTTTACATATATTTTTATGCATTTTCGCATTCATATAAGCCTCTCTTTATACAACATAATATTCATTTTCCTAGCTCTACTTTCCCCTCTTTCTTAACTCAGTGCATCCGTTTCCCCCTGATCCTCCTCAGTGCTTGTCCGCGCTACTTCTTCAAACTTTCTATTATACTCACACATTCTCACGTTAAGTTCCCCTCTCAACAGTTCCTTCATCCTATTCTTTGCCTTTTCCACATTTCCCCTTAACCCCATTTCTTCTATTTCCTTCCCCACTCTTGCTTAATGATCCCCTTCGTCTTCTCGCAAACCCATATGTGCTCTAATACCTCTTTCTACTTCTTGCATACTCTGCATATGACTTCTTTATAACCTCGTCCCTCTGTTTTTCCCACACTCCCGCATCTCAGCCTTGCCCATTGCTCCATCATCTGCCCATCCCACCTTTTACTATTCCAGTAGCTTTCACATCCTAATCCTAGCTTCCATTCTCTATACCCTTCACAGTAACTAGACTTGTCTATCTTGCTCCACAGTACTTGAGTTTCCTGCTCTGCCCTTATTTTTCTCCCTTTCTCTAATCTTTCCCTGATCTCCCCGATTTCTCTCCCCTCCTGCATCCACTGTATACCTTCTCCGTCCCCTGTCTCCTCAAAGGCTTTTCTTATATTTTCTCCCCACTCCGACGGGTACCCATTTAATATATTTCTAATTTCTTCTTTCAGCATATTTCCGGCCATTTGTTACCCTCCATCTTTAATATTTCTAACAAGTAGTTCCCCGCCCTTCTTATGGATTCTAACGCCAGGCTGCCCCTTCCTGCTTCCATTTTCCAAATATAGTCCAGCGTGTTTCCATTTACTCCCAAGACCATTTTCACATATCTGCTTTGTATCCTCTCTGTGTCCTCCTATCTTTCCCACCCCCAAATTTCTGTACCGTACATACCTCCCGCTTTTGCTATAGAGTCCATGAGATATAGTCTCCCTCTTAAGTTGTTTAGTTTCGCCCTTTTCCATATTTCCCATACTGTATTTATAGCTCTCATCACTTTTGCTTTCATCCTCTTAATATAAGTCCCATACGTATTTTTTTAATTAAATTAGAACCTCAGGTACTTATATTCTTTAACCACCTCTATTTCCTCCCCATTATATTTCCATCTCTCTTTCTTCTTTCCTCTCCCCCTTTCTGCAAATCAATACCTTCGTTTTTTGAGTGTTTACCCTAATCCCGTCTCTATCGCTATATCTCTCCAAATCATTAAAAATTCCCCGTAGTCCCTCCTCCATATCCGATATCATTGCCACGTCATCCGCGAACTTTAAAGCATACATGTTAACCCCCCACCCCCCAATTACTGAGCCCCTCTCTTTTTTCTTTTTCCACTGTTCCTCCAAATCTTCTAAATACAAATTAAACAGCGGCAAGCTCAATGGGCATCCTTGCCTTAGCCCTTTCCTTGTTTCGAACCTCTCAGATATCCCTTCCGCCGTAATAATCTCATTCTCCGTTTTTCTATATATTGCTTCAACCCTTTTTAAAAATCTCCCCTCAATCCCCCTCTTTTTCATTTTTTCTATTAAAATATCCCTGTCCACCGTGTCATAGGCGGTCCTGAAATCTACGAATCCCACATACAATTTCCCCACTTTGTTCTTTGTTTTATTATTTATTAGACTGTTTAGCACAAAGATATAGTCCCTAGTTCCTCTCCCCTTTCTAAACCCCGCTTGGCTTTCCGTAATTGTATGGTTTTCTTCCATCCAATTCTTCAATCTCTCCGCCATTATATTTGTTAACAACTTATATCCCACATCCAAGAGAGCAACCCCCTGTAGTTCTTAACTTCGCCCTCATCCCCGTCCTTGTGTATCGGGAAAATTCTCGCTATCTCCCACTCCTTGACTATCTTTCCTTCACTAAATGTCTCATTTAAAATCCCTGCTAGTTCGCTTCTCCATCTTATTGGTAAATTTTTTAAAAATTCTGCCATCAGACCATCCTTTCCTGCTGCCTTGTTCTTTTTCATCTTCCCTATGACCCTCATCATCTCCTTCACACTAATATCCCTGTTCAAAGCCTCTAAATCTTTGTCCCCGTCTATTGGTTCTTTATCTTTCTCTCCCATTGTATCCTCTTTAGTTCCCTCCGTCTTTTCTTGCTCTTCAGTCCCTAGCAATCTTTTAAAATGATCAACCCAATCCTGCTTTTTGATCCCTGTTACCTTTTTCTTCCTTCTTGGTCTAAGCTGACCTATCGCTTCCCAAAAATCAGTCATCCCCTTGCTCTTCTCTAATTTTCTCCATCTCTCTTCCCTTTCTTCCTCTTTTAACTTTTTAGCAATCTCTTTTAGGAACCTCCTTTCCTTCCTTTAGCCTATATTTATCTATTTCTGCTTTTGTTTCGACCCATTTTTTTAAAGCTTCCCAAACTCTCTTTTTCTGCTCGAATATCTCATAATCTTCTCTTGTCCCTGATCTGTTATCCCTCTTTCTCGTTAACCCTATCTCTCTACTTGTTTCCCAAATCGTATTAAACAATCTTTCCCACCTCTCTTGCGCCTCCCCTCCCCCCTCGCTAATCTTTTCTACCCGACTTTCCATTTCTTCCCTGTATTTCATTCCCCTCCCCTCTACCCATCTCAACTTCTCTACTTCCATCCCACTCCCTTCCTCCTCATCCTCGCTCATACTATCTCCGTCCCCTCTTCTTATTTATATTTCAACCGGTAAATGATCAGATTCTACCCTCGCTCTAATTGCCATGTTTCCATCACACTTCTTTCCTCATTTTCTCTCTCTAATAGGAGGTCAAGCACTGAGTGATTATCACTTGCTACAAAGGTTCGTTTCCCTCCCCAGTCCCCCTCTATGCTCCCATTCTTTATAGTCATTCCTGGTTCTTCACAGCACTTTAATAATTTTCAACCTTTTGCATTTGCGGTCTCGTCGCTCGAATTTCTGGATCCTTCCCTTTCCCCTTCTTTATTTATTTGTCAATTTCCTATCCTCGAATTGAAGTCGTCTACCATTATAATCTGCTCTCTTTCTTATATTAATTCTTCCGCTATGTTTTTAGTTTCTTTTATCTCTGCATCTATATTTACATTTATATATGCAATTATCACGCTTAAACACCTCTCTTCCTTTATTTTTATACCTTTTACAATTAACCCGCAACTCCACTCCTCTACATTATCTATTTTTACATTTTTCTTTATACTTACAATTATCCCCCCTTAGCTCTTCCTTTCTCTTTATCCTTAATCGCCCCCTTCGCATTTCAGTTATACTTTTCGCTCAATTTACCGAACCATTCCTTCTCCTTACTTTTTTCTAACCATGTTTCCTGCAATGCAATAATCTCAAAATTATCCAAATATTCCCCTATGTCTAACATTTTTCTTACTCCGGATACATTCCACGAAATCATTTTTATAATCTCTGTATCTTTATTTCTCCTCCCGAAAAAACTTTTCTCTTATTTTTACTATTCTTGCCTCTTTTTCATTCCATTCGTACCACTTTCCCTGCACCTTGATTTTCTGACACCCTATCTTTGTCTCTAACCTATTTCTGCTTTCTTCTCTTACTATTGATTCCAGCCAATTCTGTATTTCTTTATCTCTCTCCGTGTAGTCGTCATCTATCCAAAGATTTATCCCTTTCAGTCCTTTTTTCTTTCTTATGATTTCAATTTTATTTCCCATTGGCTCTAATTCCACCACCAACCCCCCTCCTATTGCCCTTATTTTCTTAATGTATATTTCTATATCCAGTTTATTTTTTATTACGTTCTTTATCTCCTCCTTTATCTTCCCTCCTACTGTTCTTATACCCCGCATAAAGATGTTTCTCCTTCTGCTCTTCCTTTCCGCTATTTCCCAATCATATTCATCTTCTCCTAATTTACCGGTCCATTTTTTCAAATATTCCCTCTCTACCACTATCTCCCCATCCCCTTCTTCCTCCGCCTTGTTCTCGCCGTTCTCTCCCTCAATTGTGCAAATCCCCCCTCTGCCTTTCCTACGTTCGATGTGCTCGTTTTCCTGTCGGTCTTTCTCTCCCGCTCGCTATTTACATTGTTATTGTTCACCTCATTCATACCATCGTTCGCTTCATTATAACCTAACCTATCTGCATACACATTCCTCTCTTCTCTGTCCCTCTTTATGTTTTCCCACATTTCCCGCATGTTCCCTTCTAACTGACTAATTTACTTCCTGTCTTTCTCCGCTTCTACTCTAAAATCTGCTATCTTTTTTTTCGAGTGCAACTTTTTCCAATCTGCTCTTATTGTATTGTTCTTTTAGCACCTCTACTTCCCTTTCCAGCTCCTTTTTCTCTATCCTAGCCTGTTCCAGACTACTCTCTAAATCATTCATCCTTCCACTCCAACTCACTCCTTCTTCTCTCGTTATTTGCGCTGTCGCGCTCGTCTTCTGCTCCTCTCCGTCGCCTTCGCCCGCCGCCGTCGTCTCCGCTGTTGACTCGCTGCCTGCCGCCAGAGCCGCGCTCTGTTCTTCCATTCTGTCTCCTTCCCCATTTCCTCCTGCCTTGTCTCTGCTGTCGGTTCCTGCCATATCGTCTGTACCCGTTGGCCGCGTTCTCTGCTTTATCGACGAGTGATCCAGTTTTCTACATTTTTCAAACTGTACCTCGAACCCTGCAATCTTTCCTTTTTGGAGAAATTTTTTTATCCCGGCTGCCTCTTGTTTTCCCACCATTTCCTCTTTCTTTGGCGCCCCTCTGCGCCTTTTCTCTGTTTCTTCCTTTGTCATCGCTTTTTCTTCGTTCTCCTCTCAGCCGCTGTCTCCCGACATATCAGCCATGATTCCCACTTACTCGACGTAACCTAGCTTTCTTCTCGATGTTTATTTTCCTGTCTTCCTAGTGTTTCACTCTTTCGTTTCCAGAGCCAACACTTCCACTTATGCTTTCCTATACTCTTTTTCCGTTCCACTCACTTTTCCTTCTCGATTTTCGCTTTTGACGCACCTTTGTCCATTTTTCTAACGGGCTGCTTACACGCGCGTGCTCACTTTCCCTAGGCCCAACCGGAAGTCCTATTATTATTATTCTTATTTTATAAATTTTTTAATTTGTTCTTTATTTTTTATATTATTTAAGTGCTATATTTGCCATCTAATGTGACCTCACTAATCCAGCCTATAGACCAGAGCGTTATTGTAAAAGCGAAGAAATTATACAGAAGCTACTTGCTTCGGGAGCTTTTATTAAATAAGGATGAGACAGCTGTATTTGCTCAAGTCAATAAAGTATCAATAAAAGACTGTATTTACAAAATTGCTAATGCTTGAGATGCAGTTACACAGAAGAGTGTAGCTAATGCTTGGAACAATTTTTTAAAAAACTATGATTAGGAACAAAATCCAGTCACTTATCATCAGGTGGTTCTAGAGTTGTCAGCTATTATCAAGAAGGTTCCTGGTTTTGAAAATTGCTCGTATGAGCAAATAAAAACTTGGATATAGGAAAATTATAGAGAATGCAGGTGAGAAATTTATAGTCCTGAATAAATCGCAAGCAGGTCAAAATTTATAATTGTATTGAATTCTTTTAATATAAAGTTAACTAAAAATTCCAATATTTAATTATATTATACGTACAAAATATCATATTTATCACGTATGTGCATTAGTATGATGATGTTCATATATTTCTAGATATTCAGATACAATACATTCGATGAAAGCATGAGTGACTCAGAAATATTAGATGAGAACTCATCCACTAGCGATGAGAGCATGGAAGAATCTGTCCCAACGTTAAAAGAAGCTCTCGAAGGCTTTAATAAGTTTCAAGCATAGTTTGAAACTCGATGGGAGTGTGAAAAAAACGATCTCGTTTTCCTACAGCAATTAAAAGAGAGCGTTGTACAAACTTTGAAGCTCCAGTATTTTTCTTTTTTAAGAGGATTGACGCAACTGAAAATTATACTGTTTTGAGGTACATCAATCAAAGAACAAATATCCGAAAACCTAAATATTAAACTAAGTGTAAGTAGTATTAACGAAGTCTAGTCTCAACAAATTATTTCAATGCTTGCTTTTTTATATGTCGATATATTATATAATATTTAACAAAACTGATGTTAAGTAAAATAAAATTCTAGTGTACGCTACATGTATATGTTTGTGAAACAAACGATCGTAGCATTTAAATTTAAATATTATTTAGTTTATCGGTTCTATTAAAATAGACTAAAATCCATTATTAATTTATATTATTATAATATATGAACCGTATAAAACTTTCGTAAATAGTATGGATATTATTTTTTACATGTAAGATTCTAGGCTATACAATACGCTGCTAGCTTGTGCTTAAAGGGTAATAGCAAAAAAAAGCCTTTTTTGGGTATTTTTTTAAATTGAAATAAAGGTTATAAAGAAATGATATTTGGATATTTGGATTAGTCTAATATTATAGTATATTTAAAAAAAAATTGAGCAAAAAAATAACAAAATGGCTGATTTATAGCTGATCTCTTGAGGCTTCTTGAATCGGAAGCGCTCCGCCGCATGCGGTGTACCAATCGCACATTTTAACCTGGAACAAAAAAAATCCACTTATTCTTGACGTTAATAGCTAGTGAATCACGTAGGGGATTTTGACAATATTGATTTTTGCAAATTTGGAAGTAAATTGAAAATAAATTCAAATTTTCATAAAAAAGGCATGTTTTTGTTTATAAAAATTGTTTAAATCAATTTATTAAAAATCCTCTACGTGATTCACATTGATATATATTAATTAAGATATGGTTAAAATTTAAAATGGATCGGATGAAAACTGTTCAAGTTATGCTGCGTGCCCGTTGAGAAAAACTCGTTTCGAGAAAAATCAACTTAAAGTTTCAAAATCAGTTTCGAATGTAAAAAAATGAGGATATCATTTAAAGAATCATTTTTTTCGGGATGGGACCTTTTGTCCCGTATTCTAGAAGGTTCAAAGCATGTTTTAAGCCAATAAAAAAATCGATTTTTTGAAATTTCTACAGTGGTGTTACCCCATAATATATGTAATCTATAAATGTTGATGTTGGGAAAGACTTATATGTATCTAATTATATTACATATTATTTAGTATCCTATAAACTTGTTCCTGCATCACAATCACATGTATGTATACTTATCATTAAAAATAAATTAATTAAGGCAGGTTTGCGGTGGATTTGCCCTATTTATTCAATAATTTTTATTTCATACAAAAATAATCTTTATTGTTCAAACTTTTTACATATTAAAATACATATTTTGAAGATATAAAAAAATTTTTTTTTTTACGGATGTTTCTTGACAAAATGGCCGCCTCAAAATTGTTCTTTTGTTTGACTGTCGACACGATATCTCACCAACGGATCATCTGAAATCAAAAAACTAAAAAGATTCTTAAAACTAATAGTTTTGGCTATTGCATAGTCTAGGATATTTCATTTTTACCAGAAAAAACAAAATGGCGGACTTTTGAATTTTTTGGCTCTTTTTTTGCAACATAAATTGTTTATAACTTTTTGAAAAATTTATTGATCGTTATAATCCTAGATCATACAAAAATAACATATGTCAGGAGTAAGCTGTTCAAATTTCAACTGAATCGGTGCAGTAGTTTTTTTTAAATCGTGTCGATAGAGTTGAAAAGCGTTGTTTCGAGAAAAACGCGTTCAAAGTTTTTTTTTATGAAAATTTGAGATAAAAAGGGTCTTACAGTCAATCAGCGATGTCAGCTCCATATATAACTTCTTCAGCTTCCTCGTAAGCATCATTTTCTCGTATTCTAGCGTTTCTGCGGGCCACCCTGCTTTCTTTTGAAGCCTGAGAAGCAACCCGTTCGGCTTTCCGCACGCGCGTTGCATTGACTTTCTCAGCGTATTTTTGAGCCTCACTGCCTATTGTTACGCCCATAACACTCATTATTTTTAATACTGTACTAAAACCTTCATTAAAAGTGTATGCTGCTGTATAAGCTGCTATTTCAACGATTTTTTTCCCACAAAAAGTGTGTTTTGGAGCCATGGCCCAAACACAAGAATTAAAACTTTCATTATTGTTCTGAGTGTTTGCGCCAGTGCATCTTTCTAATAAATCTTCACTAGTGAGGTCTTCATAAATTGGTTTAAGTACTGCTTGAGTATCGTTGTCAAAAGCGGGGGGATGTCTTCATTTTCACATTTACACGCCACATTTAAATCAAAGCCTAAACCTTTCTGATTCAATTTCGAAAAACGCACTTCACTTTTGCATGTTTTACAAATCACAATGTTCTGTAAGGCCAAGAATACACTATAAGAGACTATACAGTATAGCATAGTTGGATCGACTGCAACTTGAAAATCAGGATCACCATTATGAATTTTTTTTGCAGAAGTACTAGTTAAACTTGAATCAGCATCAGAAGTATGCCGATTCCCGTGAAACGAGCGTTTTCTTGATCGGCCTGGCTTATTTTCGTTCTCTCTGCTGCCCTTTCGATCACACATAGTAAAAATACTACTTTTTCACAACGGTTCAATTTCACAACGACGCGACGCTTGGGATGACTGAGCGGGCACTGAATTAGGTAAATGGCCGCCAAAACTGCTATTTACGAAGGGGGATAGGAGCAGGACTGGGATTAAAGATGGAGAGGGGGGCAGCGGCAGCGCAACGCCGGCCGCTGCAGGAGCAGCCGAGCGCGCGCGCTCAAACGCGGTAGGTGCTGCCTCTTTTCTGCCTGTTCCCGGCCGTAGGAACTAATTGTATGAGTTTTAAAATATTTCTAGATAGTATTGCTATCGAATAATGAAATAAAAAAAAAAATCTACCGCAAACCTGCCTTAAAAGTTAAAGTATCTTATGTAATCTTATATTGTGTATATGTTTATTCAAGCTGGCTTAATTTTCTTTATGCAGCGTTTGTAAGAGCAAAATAATTTGTTAAGTAAAAATAATTTCAATACAATTTCCAAGCATTAGCTTTTTCGTATGTACTTATATATTGTCTAGGATTGATAAAAAATAAACATCGAAAAGTATTAATGTGATGAAATTAAAGAAGACGGCCGTTATGTATAGTATACGTGTCTATATACATATTTATGTATTTGTATGTATAGTTATTATGGTTGATTTGTAAGACTCTATAATCTAAATAGTCGTGTAACGTAATAAAACGGAAAAGTATATAATAAGTAAAATAAGGAGGTGGGGTGGGAGGCGCAAGGGCATGAGGTGATGAAATTAAAGACGGCACTTATGTATAGTATACATGTTTAAATTCATATTTATGTGTTTGTATGTGCAGTTACTATGCTTGTTTTGTACGACTATCGAAAAAGTCGTGTAACGCAATACGTCGGAAAAGTACAAAATTAGAAAGAAAAGGGGAAATAAGGAGGGATCAAGGAGGAGGGGGGGGGTGAGGTAATAAAATTAGAGTAGGCGGTACTTATGCATAGTACACATGTCTAAATACATGATTATGTGTTTGTATGTGTAGTTATGCTTTATTTGTACGACCTACGAAAAACTCGTGCAACGCAATAAATCGGAAAATTAGAGAAAAGAGAGGAAATAATAAGACGGGAGGGGGTTTGGGTGATAAAATTGATGTAGGCGTCGCGTCACTTATGTATAGTACACATCTCTATATATATATATATATATATATATATATATATTTATATGTGTGTGTATGTATGTGTAGTTTTTGTGCTTGATTTGTAAAACTATTGAAATAATCGTGTAACGCAATAAATCGGAAAAATATATTAATGAGAAAATAAAAGGGTGAAAAGACGGGGGAGGGGAGATGATACAGTGCGTGATTGAGTGAGTAAGAAAGCGAGAGAACTCAAGTGCTTAAGTGAGTGAGCAGTTGAGTAGCTGAGTGCTTCAATAAGTAAACAAGTTGTAACGTACATTGGTGTACGTTGTCGCTCGGCCATGGGTGTCCCATGACCGTTGAGAAGCGCAGAGAGCGCTGACACTGCAGGTGCTTAATACGCGGACAGTCGGCAGTAGTGGCCCTTTTGTCTCTGTCTTGCGAACGTCCCAACCTTATCGAGACTCGACACTTAACTGTGCCGAGTAAGACACGCGACGAATCTCGCACATCGCATTCATCCCTCTCCGTAACACTGGCATCCCTTGTGTGATTCGCGTGTGAGGCACACGGACTGTTCTTCAAGTGCGAAAGTTACTCAAGATCGTTACCAGTGGTTACCAACCGCCAAGACGACCGGAGGGACAGGAAGGAAGGAAGGACGTGCAAGAGTTAAAATTTTTGCCATTCAAGCCAGAAAGGATGTCTGGTTGCCCGCTTGCAATTATTTTCAAGATCGCCCTAATGTAAGTACCTGTGCAAATAAAATTATATTTTGTTGTCCGTGGATTTATTCGCGCCCGGAAATTTCCATTTACAATCAAATTATTACTGTAGTGATTGGGCTTCCACGTGTGATCATACAGTTTTGTTGGCATTCTCATTGTCGTGTAATACATTTCATAATTATTGATTATTTTTCTTCATCTTTTCGTAACATCCAAATATCGTATTGTAAGCAAAATGTTCCTATCAAACCTTATCTGGCGTAAAAGCGAAAAAAATAAGTAGCCATCATCTCAAGTGTCTAGTAGAAGCTCGAGTGAGTATAATTTGAGGGACGCACTCTAGTTTGGGTACGCCTACACAAATACAGTCTTCAGCTGTGTGGCCGGCGGCTATGAGCGTGCAAGCTACGTGGCCAGAGTCTTTAGACGCGCAAGCTACGCGTGTAAAGGCTATGGGCACGCAAGATGCGTGGCCGTCGGCTGCAAGTGTGTCAAATCCCGTGTATGTCTAGTCCTCGGCTTCGTGGCCGACGCCCACAAGCACGACGTTTTCTGCAGCAAACGCACCCGACGGCGTAGTCGCGCGCAGATATGCGTAATTGTTTTCATTAGATGCGGATTAGTTGGCGAATAGTCTAAACAACGAAACCTATATGTACAGCGCAACCCGCGTGAACCTTATCAACTCGTAATTATCTTCAACGACTTTTTTAGACCTTTATGAAAAGAAATGTGCCGCTAAAGGCAGAACACCAATAAATATCTGCAACAATTTAAACGCACAACACCGGAGTGCAACTATCAATACTCGCGCACTGCAGCCGTTTTAATAGTACATTATGCAACAAGGGACTAAAGTCGTAGATTATTGCCGCGGGCGAGTATACTGCCCGAGCGAAGCGAGGGCAGTAATCACCAGAGGGAATGATCGATTTTACTTTCGTGTTGCATATAGAACTTTATTCATGACTTAACTGTAGCCACTTTGTTGACTTGACAAGTAGGACCCACTCATCCATTGTTAATACAAACTAAAATTTTAAAATTTTAAAATTTTTCAAAATATACAATATTTTCAAAATTTTTTAAAAGTTTCAAAATTTTTCAAACTTTTTAATTTTGAATAGTACATTACTCCCGCATTTGCGGGAGTAAAGTACTTTATTCCCGAAAATGCAAGACAAATATGAGGGAATTAGAAGCTACTTTCATTCCGCTTTGCCGGTCAATAAAGTGGTTATTGTAGTTAAGTTGTGAATAAACAGATTTTATGACGCTAAACTCACCCGCCTAGACAGAAATAATGTAATGACCTGTCAATCGCCCAATACGGTGCCTCAGTCCAGTTACGCTTCTCAACCCAATCTTCCAGCATTTAACCCCTTCACGTAGACACTCGCTTCTCAAACCTCATACATGACAAATACTAACCCACAAAATTCAACACAAAACAGCAACAGTGCACAGAGAAATCACGTAACCTGGGATACAATCGCTACAGAATATATATTTTACACACCGCAGCAATCACCTGACTCAGCAGGAGACTCTTACTTTGATAAAATTATTCCAACGGTCGTGCCAAACGGCGCGCAGCGTGGCCACGCGCGGGTGCATTTTGACTCGCGTACTTCCGAACCGCGCGTTAAGGACCTTACTTTCACATAGGCTTTGAAATTGATTCCGAGGTTTGATGGGAACCCGGAGAAACTGAACTATTCTGCTTAGATTTATACCAAATCGGGACAAATTTCGGGCCTGATTTTGAATCTTATAATCTTGTAGCATTAGCGAGGAAATTGTCGGGCCGCGCGGGAGCGACATTTACGGCACAACTATTCCATTACGATACAGTAGAAAAATTATTGGCTAATTTAATTTTACAATACAACAACATGGAGTTAGCGGATGACATTTTAATACAATTAAAAGTAATAAATCAGCGATCGGGCGAAAAGCGGGCGATTATAGCTTACGGGTGTAAAAATTATTAAATCAACTGTCCACTATATTCGACTTTGTGCTGGATCTTAAATGGGGCGATCGTGAATTACGAAAACGGGGAGCGAATATAACGCTCTTCAACACTTTATATTTAGTCTTACACATCCTTTAGACCATCAAGTGCGCAGTGAACGCCCGAAAGATTTAAACGAGGCTATCAGAGTTGCAATTAATCTCGAATGCAAGCAAAGCACTCATTTAGCTATCGCACACATCGCGGCGCAACCCCCAAAGTTGCCTAAAGTAAATTTATAGATACAAATATCTCAGCTGTCCGAGTTCGAAGATTGATTTATCGAAAAAATCCTTATATATACTTTAGTGTCCGCGACAGTAAAGTATAGCTGTTGCACTTTTTTTTTTTAATGGCATTTCGAACTTGGAAATTCCTTGCCTCATTTATGCAAGCCTTCCACGTTTCCCTATTTTGTGCCAACCCCATCCATTTCGCGCCCTCCCGCCCAATTTCAGTTACGTCTGCTTTTACGTTATCCTCCCATCTGCGTCTAGGTCTACCTAGAGGTCGCGTTGCTTTCGGTTTTCCTATTATTATACGCGCTGCCGTACGATCATCGCCCATTCTTGCCACGTGCCCTACCCATCTTAGTCTCCGTGATTTTATTATTCTGTTAATATTTGGTGACGCGTACAAATTATGTAGCTCGTCATTGTGCAGTTTCCTCCACTCCCCAGTTACCTCATCTTTCTTTGGCCCGTATATTTTCCGCAGAACCTTATTTTCAAATACCCTAAAACGATTTTCTTCCGCTTTAGTGAGCGCCCAGGTTTCGCACCCGTACAAGATTACCGGCATTATTATAGTCCTATATATCCTTATATTGACATTTTTCGACATGAGCTTTGACTTAAGTAATCTATTCAAAGCGTAGAAGCAGGCATTACCCGAATGAAGTCTCTTATTAATCTCGAATTAATTTCGTTTCGATCATTTATAGTTGTACCTAAATATCTGAATTCGCTAACCTTTACAAAAGTGATATTTCCGACTCTGAGATCCCCCTCTCCTTCGCGAATGCCCAGTTTCTCCATGATCATATATTTAGTTTTCGATTCGCTCAATTCTAACCCCGTGTCTTTAGCCGCATTTATAAGGATTTCCACGTTTCTCGCCACCGTTTCACCATTATCTCCCACTATATCCAAGTCATCCGCATAGCCTAAAATCTGCGTTGTTCCATTGAGTGTTGCGCCTAGCTCGCTAGCCTGTATTTTTCTAACAACATACTCTAGCATCAAGTTAAAGAGTACCGTTGAAAGCCCGTCATCTTGCTTCAAACCGTCGCGTATCATGAACGTTTCGGATACATTACCGCCTACTCGGACCTTTCCAGTGCTTCCGTTCAGACATATTTGAATTAATTTTACGAGTTTTTTTGGTACGCGAAGGAGCACTAGAATTTGATACATTTTGCTTCGTTTAACAGAGTCGTACGCTTTATTAAAGTCTACAAATAGCTGGTGTATAGTTTCGCAATATTCCCACTTTTTCTCTAATAATTGTCTTATGGTAAACATTTGATCGCTCGTCGATCTCTCGCGCTTCTTGTTTCTGTAAATCACACCCACTTGCATTCTTATTTCATGGTATTCTTCTACGGCCCTACCGCTTTCATTGTGTATGGTATATATGGTTTGCTCTTCGACCTTTTTTTCTGACCCAGTACTTTGTTCGCGGCCCCTTTTATAGTTTTTTCGATAATCCCCCATAACCTGTTCGGATCGTCATCTACTCCCGTCTGTGCATCCGTTTCCTCGAGCACCTGAAATCGGTTGCTAACTTCTACTTGGTACTTGATTCGCTCTACCCCGCTTCGTAGTTTTCCAATATCAAAGGTTTCTACTTTGTTCTCTCGCTTACTATTTTGACCGGCTACTAATCTGGCAGTTAATTTGGCCACTACTAGATAATGATCCGAGTTGCAATCCGCCCCCCTATAGGTCCTTACATCGAGTACATTGGTGTAGCGCCTCTTATCAATAAGAAAATAATTGGTTTGATTGTGCGTGGCCCCGTCCGGCGATGTCCACGTTGCCTTGTGTATATCCTTGTGCTTGAAGCACGTGGTCTTGACTATAAGATCTTTCGCGGCCGTTAAATTTATGACCCTAATACCGTTATCGTTGCTGGTTTCGTGCAGACTTTCTTTGCCTATAGTGGGCCTAAACATTTCCTCTCTCCCTATTTTAGCATTGAAATCCCCCACTACTATTTTGGTATCATAAGACGTGAATTGGTCGATTAATTGCTCTAAAGTTTTATAGTAAAGATCTTTGACTTCTTCCTCTTTGTCCTCCGTAGGACAGTGGACGTTAATAACCACGTAATTATACCACGCTCCTTCGATGATGATATACGAGAGTCGGTCATTCACGAAATTGCAACTTTTAACGGAATGTATGATGTTTTTGTTAACAAGAAATCCGATGCCTAGGGAATGTCCGCTCGCGCCCCCATATAAAAAGGTGAAGTTACCGGATCCTAGCATCGCGTTATCTTTCCATCGGGTTTCTTGTATTGCTACCAAATCTAAATTGTACCTCTTAGTTTCAGTTATGATTTCCCGGAACGCGCCCGCTCTGTGTAGACTGTGTACATTCCAGGTTCCCACCCTTAAGTTCCTTTTGGTTTTGGTTTGGTTTTATTTTCTTTTAGTTTAGCGATGATAGTAAGTTAAACACGCGCGTTTTGGATCCTGTTACGATCGCAGGTACTAAGTATGAGAGCTTTCCGACTTTGGCGAGGACATAGTCAACTCATCGTTGGACACAGTCGGTTTCATTCTCATATCCTAACGCCCTCCTGCAAGGCAGCGCGTCTTCGCTGGCTTCGTTGCCGTGTAAGACCAGGTGGCGAATCATTCTACACATCCCCTCTCAGGGCGATAGCCCCACGACAGCAGGATTTTTGGCCCATTTTTTGTTTGAAATGTGTGGTAAAAGAGATAGATTACAGAGTAAGGTAGAAGAAGAAAGTAAGATAGGAGATTTTGTATAGTGTTTGTAGTTGTTGTGGTGCTTGCGTAGTGTTTCTAGATGAATGCGTCCGCCAGTGCGTATTCAATTTATTCGCAGCTAACCTCTTTCTCAGGGGTCGTTCCTCTATCCGCAACCTGAGGATGCGCTGTGTAGTGGTGATAGCCACCCACCCGTCCGCTCTGGACGACTACGCACAGGAGCCGCTTAGGGTAATGGCGTTGCAACAGACTATTCACACACTTCTACTAAAAAATGAGGTTTTCTCTCAAATAAAAAAT
Source organism: Gastracanthus pulcherrimus (assembly GCA_949152435.1). Classification (NCBI taxonomy): domain Eukaryota; kingdom Metazoa; phylum Arthropoda; class Insecta; order Hymenoptera; family Pteromalidae; genus Gastracanthus; species Gastracanthus pulcherrimus. The sequence goes on along the minus strand of OX424574.1, from coordinate 131,857,206 downwards.
ATGAAAAAGTAACGTAATTAAATAGTCACTTTTCTACATAGAAAATTATCAAAACTCTGATTTAAAGTGATTGTAACTTTTACAGGTTTCGGATTTGCTGATTACAAATAGCTTTTTTTAATAGATTCACGGATATGATTTTTTATTAAAAATACGTTAGATAATAAATCAAGTGAGAAGACGTGTTCAAATTTCATGTGATTTATTACATTACTAGGAATCACAGAGCGTCACAATTTCGATTGTTGACAATATCAATATTAATATAAATTACAGAAAATAGATATTAATATCCATTTTGTATATAAAATCATTTATAAGTATTATTAATAATATAAAGAATATGATTGATGATTTTATTAAATAGTTTTAACTTAAGTATCAAACATACAATATATCGATGCCTGAGCGGAAAAACCTCCTATCTCGGACTGCGCGTAAAGAACCTCCTATCTCGGTCGGCGCGTGAAGCAGCACCTATCTCGGCTCGCGCGAAAAAGCTCCTAACTCGCAGCGGCGAAGAAGATCTTATCTCGGCCCGCACGAAGAAGCTTATATCTAAAATTTATTAAAAATAACTACAAAATAGATTATTAATTACAAATACATTGCAAGGTATCGTCAAATACCATCTGTATAATATTATTATTAGTATATTATGTAACAAGGGCAAAAAGTCGAATATTTTTCCCGCCGGTGAGTTTACTGCCCGAACGAACATTGCAAAGCGAGGGTAGTATCGCCTGAGGGAAACATCGACTTTTTTATCGAGTTCCGGCAAATGCGGGAAAAAAGTGATTTGCGAGCAAAAAGTGTAATTTTGTTTTGTATTATATAATAATATTGTACGGATAGTATATGAGGAGCTCCTTCGTGCGGGCCGAGATAGGATTTTCTCCACCTAGGGAAATCGGCCTCTCTCTTCCCTGCGTACCGCTGCACAGCAACTTTACAGCCGCGTGGAGGAGACTCCCGATAACTCATAATTCTCCTCTCCTACAGCCCTATTTTTTACGAGTTATTGGGAGTCCATCGTAAAATAAAAGTTTTTCTAAAAACATGTTAGAAACATGTTTTGAGTCATAAAGACTCGAAATACACTATTTTTAGCAAATGTCCGTATGGATATGTATGTGTGCTTACGCGCGCGTGTGTATGTGCGCGCGTGCGTGCGTGCGTGCGTGAGCGTGTGTGTGTGTGTGTATGTGTGTGTGCGTGTGTGTGTGTGTGTGTGTGTGTATGTGTGTGTATGTGTGTGTGTGTGCGTGTGTGTGTGTGTGTATGTATGTGTGAGTGTGTGTGAGTGTGTGTGAGTGTGTGTGTGTGTGTGTGTGTGTGTGTGTGTGTGTGTGTTTGTGTGTGTGAGTGTGTGTGTGTGTGTGTGTGTGTAACTATATGGATATCTCGGGTAATCCATGGTAAAATTAAATGCATTTCAAAGAGCATAAAATTTCCTATCTTTTACCACCCAAAATTTTGGATAAGGCGTTTGCTTTCTTTTATTCTACACGGAAACGTCATTTTTTGTTTGAACGGTGATTTCTCTGAAATATATGATGGAAAATTTTTAAAAAAAATTGACTCGAGTAGGACAATGGAGAAGATTATTCAGAAAAATATCATTTTGTAAAAAAATTGACATTCTATGGCAAACGATAACTTGAGTAAAGCGGCATTAATCCTTCTGAAAAATTCTGGATAGGTAGCTTTTTACTATCTCTTGGCTATTTTCTTTGCTCAGATCATGAGGACTTCTATTTCTTAAGATATACGAGGTTGTATTAAAAGAAAATTTTTTATTGCTTTTTTCTTAGGTATTGCACGGTAATTTTTAACCAATAAACGTTTATTTTCTTCATCTTTTAATCAATAATTTAAATTAAAAAGAATTTTCAAGATTCATCTAATCGTTTTTGTTTTATAACGATTTTCATTTTTTATGATATTATATTTTTAAAAAAATTTTGATTGCTGATTTCATCCGTATTACGCGATAATTTTTTACCAATTCAACATAGATTTAAAATTAAGAAGAATTTTTTAAATTTATAGATTGGTTTTTGTTTTATAACGTTTTTCCATTTTTATGCTATTCAAGTTATTTAAAATATTTAATCGCTTTTTTCTTGAATATTATACGGTATTTTTTGGCCCTTCAAAGCTCTTTTTTTATTTTTTGATAAAGTTTGAAATAAAAAGAAAATTAAGAATCATCGATTCGTTTTTGTTTTATACCGTTTTTTCATTTTTATGATATTTTTTGAATTAATGACTAAATCCGTTGTTCATAAACTCGAACAATGTTACAAAAATACGAAAAGAATTTACTTGTAAAAGAAGTATACATTATATTCATAAATAAAATTTAATCAACAATTATACTGTTGCAAAATTTACTATAGACAATTGAAAAAAATTTAACGTACTATGCAAAAACTGTAAGTTTTTACACAATTTAAATATTCTTCATAATCTATGATATATACTTTTGATAAACATTTTCAAAAAATGTTTTATTTATTCCAGATTATAAATTCAGTTTAAACATAGTGAAAAATATTAACTTTTATTCATTCATAGTTAAAAATTTTCTTGAATTATTTAAAATAGATTTTCTCTAATAGGTATGCGTAAAGAACATTTTCTGAAAACTCCTGTTTCTATCACAAAAATATGCGTTTACTCCAATAACTTGGAAAAAAAATTATTTAATGGTTTCGAAATAAGAGAAGACTGCTCTGGTAGAAATGTTATCGTGGCGCCCATATTCGCTATAACGGTCTTTATAGGCAAACTAAATAGTAATAGACTATACAAAACTCAATAAATACAAAAACTCACACGGCTCTACATAGTTTTCTCAATAATAATATGTACTATATAAAATCTGTGAGGTTATATTATTTATTGAACAGAACTTTTATTGTATAAATTAATGTTAAAAAAGTTTAACATGCAAGTTTTCTATTTGCATATAAAAGTAGTCAGAAAGCATATCTAACCTAAAAGATAAAAATTTAGAAATGATATACCTTACATATGAAAGACAGTGATCACAAAATAATGTTATTGATTAAGTTAGTTGTTTTTTGAAAAGTAATATATAAATAATAATAATATCATATGTACAAATGTGTACTTTATGACATACTTTATTTAAAAACTAGAATTTTAATTTCAGAGCTGCAAGTAATTTTTTAATCCGCTAATTTTTAAACTGCTAATCCGTAACAACATTTTCAAAGACAAACACATTAGTCGAACATATATAGACGATAATTTTCTTTATAAGTAACAAATCTTTATGTTTTATCTGGCCACATATTCCAAATGAAAGTGTTTGATTATAAATTAATCACAGTAGGAAATACAAAAATAAAACATATATAATAAATCGTCTAAATAAATCTGACTCACGTACATTATTTCTTTTTAAAACTAGAGAATTAATTAAAATTAATCAGTTGATAATAAATGTGTGAAAATAGTATTTCTTACATAAATCATACAGGTTTTGAAACCAAGCCTGTATTTAGGATGGAACATAATCAAATGTAAGTAAACTAATTTTACATAAACAAAATAAATATATGCACTAATACTTCATATAGTTATTTGGATATTCAGATTATTTTCTTATTTTGATTGTTTAATATATAAGTGGGACATAATATTGTTATTGAGTTCTTAAATAAATAAACTCGATGCATCTAAAACGTATTAACCTTACACTATGGAGGTTATTTACATTTACTTAAATTGGCAATAGGTGAACAATAACATGTAAATACATTTAAATCAAAATAATACTTAATAGATTATGCTTCTGTTTCTTAAAACATATCCTTTAAGTGGTTGTTGTTGTCATAATTTTGCTTATCTAGTTTTATCAGGGGAAATAATATGGAAAACTAGAAAAGACAACCGTTACACGCCTTTATAGTAACCATCTAGTTTTCCTACATAGATCTCCACAGCGCGAGATTATTTATACATTATATGTATAATTTTCAAGATTGCAGTATTGCAGCAATACTTCTATAATATTACATTACGTTTACCATTTATCACATTGTAATATTGCAGTAATATTTGTGTAACACTGCGCGATGATAAATTACAACGCAAGATTGCTGCAATAATTCTACAATATTACATTGTAATAAATCGCATCGTAATATACGTAGTATATTACTGCAATGTTGTTATGTGACATATCACATTGCAATATTACATCAATATTATTACAAGTTTACAGGATGACATTTCTTGATGAATGTCACATTAATATTGCCAAAATATTTCTACAATATTTAACTGTGACAAATCACATTGAAATATACGCGAAATATCCTGTAATATTGTTATGTGACGTATCGCATGAAAATATTATAGTAATATTCCTGCAAGTTTACAGAATAATATTTCTCAATGCATCTCACATTAATAATGCCGAAATATTTGTATAATATTACACTGTTACACATCACACTGAAATATATGCGAAATATTCTATAATATTATTGTATGACGTATTACTTTAAGATATTACAGCTATATTCCTGCAAGATTACAGAATGACATTCCTATATACATTTCAAACTAATACTGTAGAAATGTTTCTACTATATCATATGGCAATAAGTCAATCATCATTTGTTTAAAGATAACATTTTAATTTTATCGTTTTATTTTGTCAGAAATCTTGACTATAACTATAAAAATGTTTTAATAATGTAGTTAGTCAAGGTTTACGTAAAAACAAATCGATAGAACCCAATTATTGTCATTGTACATTATTTGAAACTCAATTTTCTGAAGATTGCCGCTATATGGCGCTTTGGCGTTTTCTCGCAAGTGCTAAGATTCGGCTTTAGTTATTACATAAGCACGGTTCAAACATTACGATAATGTGTGTCATCCCGAAGCTGCTAATAATGGTACTAGTGTTACAGAGAAATAAAATAATAAAAAATCAAAAGGAAATTATATATACTTTCGATAAAATAATAATACTATTGCTGGAATGTCACTGAAATATTACCCAGTATTTTCATTATTATTGTGAAATGATAATAATATTTCTGCAATATCACTGCAATATTTCCCGTTCTCACCGCAGCAACTAAGAACCCAAAATAATATTGTTGTGATGTTACTGAAATATTGCCTGATTGTCACCAACATATTGTACTGATATTCCCCGTAATATTCGTGTGATAAAAACGCCACGGACGTTAATTGTTGCTACAGTATCACTGCAATATTACTGCTACATATCACAGGAATATCTAATATCGCGTGTAGTACTCATGTGATATTACTGCAATATTAAGTGCTATGTGAGATATAGCCATATATAACAATATGTCTATATATGAAAGATTTATTCGTGGGAATGTAGAAATACGTGCTAGTCTACTACGCTGTGGTGTTTAGATGACCAAAGGAATGAGGGAGAAGTACGTGAGGATAGAAAGAGATAAAATAAGGATAGGTAGGGAAAGTAAAGGAGTTATGGGAGACGTGGAACAGATATTTTTCTGATCGAAATAATCATATAATTAACTAAGAAGAACTAAAAGCAAAGAAGAATGTTAATAGTATAGCTATTTGCAGAGAAAGAAAGAAAGAGAACTCTGGAAGGATGACAGGATGTACCGTGGGCATAGAAGGAAAAGGGTGGATTGATGAAGGCGGAGAGGAAGGGGGTTTATGGGGCCATGTTGGAGGTAAAAAATGGAGAAAGAGAAAGCGTGTGGCATGCATTCTGGCGTAGTCATTAAGGAGAATAGAATAAAATGGGTGTGAGGAATGGGAGGGGGGAGAACTCAGTTGTGTCTATATGCACACCCATATACGCAGTTGTGTCCACGTGCACTTAAGTATGCGCAGTTGTGTCCACGTGGAATTAGGTATGCTCAGTGGTGTCCACGTGCAATTAAGCATGTGAAGTAATGACTGCGTACACGCATGCATGCGCAGTAGCGACTACGTGCAGACAGAAATGCGCGGTAGTGACTACGTGCAGACAGGCATGCGCAATAGTGACTATGTGCAGAAAGGCATGTGCAGCAGTGACTAACAAGGAGAGTACATACCCTTCAGGAAATGTAATTCGGTCAGACTTTGGAAGGTGTTTTCTGGTACTCAAAAATGAAGCTTAGTACCCGTAATTCATTATAGTGGGCCCTTGTTCTCAAGATATGAGGTAATTTACTCAAAATATTCATTATTTTAATGAAAATAGGTAACGCTTCTTCTAATCATAACTCTACAAGTTTATATTATAGATAAATGATTCAAAATATAATAAAAAGTAGGAAAAAGGACCTTTAATTTACGCTCTGTTACGTATACAAATATTAATCTGATCAAAAGTTATTTACAATTGAATATGGTGTTCGAAATTGCATGAATATTCAAAGAAATTTAACTCTTTTAAATCCCTTAATTTTCCATGCATTTTCAGTTACCATCTTCAATTTTTAATAACCTTTAATCAGATTAATATTTTTATACGTAACAGAACTTAAATTAAAGTTTCTTCCGCCTACTTTTTATTATCTTTTGGGTCATTTATGTATAATAAAAACTTCTAAAGTTATAGTTAAAAAATACGTACCTTTTCTCATTAAAATAACGCATACTTCGAGTTAATTACATCATATCTCCATAACAAGGGCTCGTTAGAATTAATTACGGGGGCTAGGATTCATTTTTGAGTACCAGAAACTCCCTCCTGAAGTCTGACCAAAATTGAGCCTCGACCTTGAGCAGAATCAGCCTTTGAGCAGAACGTCGTGGGACGGGGAGCGCAGCTAATCAGCGCGGGAGGAGTAGGCGTGCGTGCTGGTCGGAGAAGGTATCTTAGGAACTACGGAGGGCACTACCTAGACCTCGTCATAGGTCACCATATTATCTCCTAGACATCTTCTCCGACCAGCACGTATTTCTGGAACCAAAAGCTACGAAGCGCACTACCTAGACCTCGTCATCGGCCACCATAACCACCTGGACAACTTCTCGGACCAGCAAGTACACCTAGACAATAAAAACAACGGAGCACACTACCTATACCTCGTTATCGGCTACCATAAACACGTAGACATCTCATATTTCAAAATAATTCATATCTAAATGAATATGGATGAAACTTTTTACAATACCTTTAAATAAAATCATAGAAAAAGTTTACTCATAGGAAATTGGACACTCATAATTAATTGTTGCAAAAACCATTGTTTATTGCAAAATTAAATAACAAATTAAATAACTCAGTGGATTTAACGAATTTTACCACGGGAAAACTTTCTTGGGGGTTTCTAAGGTCGCTGATTATGAATATGTCATCAGATTTTCAAAATTCAAAATGGCGGATCCAAAATGTCCGTTTATAGCATGAAAATACTAATTAAATCATTGAAGTGGGCACACAACCTTTAAAATGTGAAACAAAAAAATTGATTAGGAATTTTTATTTTGATATTTATTTTAATAAGGGTTTTTTTTCCTGAAAGTATACATAAAAATCTACCAATTTGTATATTTTTTACCTTCGTTGGGCCTTCTATGCCTCCATGGCAAACCAGACTGTTTTCGAAGACTTTAAGCACTGTCCGTAAGATTCCAAGTCTACGCATGGATGGATTGGGCTAAAAATTTATGGAGATACTCATTATAGTAGTACTGTTAGTATGAACGTAAGGATTTTGATTTGAACGAGTAGAAAATTTTTTACATCTATAAAAGTGATAAAATTATTAAAAAATAAGTGCTATATTGACAATGTTCATATAAAAAAATACTTCTACTCGCTCAAATCAAAATCTCTACGTTCATACTAAAAGTGCTACTATAATGAGTATCTCCATAAATTTTTAGCCCAATCCATCCATGCGTAGACTTGGAATCTTACGGACAGTGCTTAAAGTCTTCGAAAACAGTCTGGTTTACCATGGAAGCATAGAAGGTCCAACGAAGGTAAAAAATATACAATGAATTGTCGCGCGAGAAGCCCCTTAGGCGTGGATTCTCGCTTTATTATTTTCGTGTTTTCGTATAGGAGATGTGGTTGGAAGGGTTAAAAATGAAGAAGTCGATTGAGCGAGAAAAAGACGAGTTTAATCGCTCAAACCGAGAGGGGAAAGCCGTGCGGCATAAAACCCCTCTCGTCGTATACACAAGCTGCGGGATTGAACGATTAACTGTGAGTCGTGTGCGTGTGTGTACGTGTGCGGTGTATTCGAGAGATCCTTCCGAATCTCTCGTCTCGTGTTCATGCGTGATAGCAATCACATATCGAAATGGGCTATACTGTGGCCTTAGTTCCACAGAATAGTCCCTCGTTTCGCTTCGCGCGCGGACGCGATTGTAGACCGGTCGCGACCCGTACCCGAATTCCCGTCACCAAGCGTAGAGAAAGATAGAGAGAGAGAGAGAGATATGCACACAAGAGAGAGAAGGACAGAGCACTACACCCACTAGTTTAATAACGACGATATATGCGGATTATAGGACGAACGTTCGGCTTTCGTGACAATGATCTGATGTCAGCGTATTCACTCAAGAGCGGGCGTGGCGATATCGTTCGCTTGGCTGCTCAAAAGCGACTGCCCGCGTGGTCAACCAGCGGCGCGCGACACGAGGCCGGCGGCGCCGCCAGCGCCAACAGCGAGTCCCGTCGTTCGATTGCTCTCCGTCGCGCGCCGGGAGACGGCGCCACGTGCTCAACGTCGATTCTCACGAGCCCGCTCGACACCGTCGCCCTTCGGTGAAGCTAAGCCCGGAGTTTCGACGGAACATACAAATTGGTAGGTTTTTATGTATACTTTCAGGGAAAAAAACCCTTATTAAAATAAATATCAAAATAAAAATTCCTAATCAATTTTTTTGTTTCACATTTTAAAGGTGGTGTGCCCCCTTAAGAATGTTTAAAAATAGTTAACTTTAAGGTTTTTGAGGACGCTGATTACGAATCTAACATTAGATTTTCAAAATTCAAAATGGCGTATCCAAAATGGACGACTCCAGTATGAGAATGCTACTTAAATCATAATAAAACGTTTAAGAATAGTCAGCTCTAAGGTTTTGGAGGTAGCTGATTACGAATCTGATATCAGATTTTATTTTGCTTCTTGATTCATAATAAAGAGTTTAAGAATAGTCAACTTTTAGATCTTTGAGGTCGCTCTTTACGAATTTGATATCAGATTTTGAAGATTCAAAATGGCGGATGCAAAATGACCGACTACAGTATGAAAATGCTTCCTAAATCATCAAAAAAACGTTTAAGAATAGTCAGCTTTAAGGTTTTTGAGGTCGCTGATTACAAATCTACTACAAAATTTTTTAATTTAAAGATTTTAAAAGGCTAATTGTTAATCTAATATTACATTTGTAAATAAATATTCAAAAATTATATTCGATGTTTTATTCAACAATGGTAATAAATAATTTTAATAACTAAAATTATGTCTCTTGCGATTCTATTTTTATATCTTCGACAATATTTTCTTCTTCGATTTCTTCGCAAGGAGGACAGTTAATTGCACTCACATGCTGATCCATATCCACTTTTGCATCCACAAAAAGTGATTTCCAATAAATTATCTGGGGCTAGATGCTGATTCATCATAACTGGTACAAATTTATCAGTTTTTTTCCAGTCCCAACTTTCTGCCAATATTTTTTCGCCCAACCAAGTCTGCAATTAAAAATATACATGCTTGATGTGTTGTATTGTTTTATCTGATGTACGTGGCAATGTAGCCAGCTTTACTATATTTTTTTTTCTACAGCTTTAATAAATGATTTGTACCTGACATATTCAAATCATTTTGACCTTTTGAATTACCGTACTAGCACGCACTTTAATCCTACCTGGAAAAGGAATTGGGTGTCAACATGTTTTTTTAGAGACATCTGTAGCGTTTTGTAGATCTTCGCTGTTATCGCATATTTTTGAAAATTTATTTTTACAGTCGAACTTTCCGGTACTTTAACTTCGGGGCGAGTGCTCCCCCCGCTCTGATACTCAGGTAGATTCGGTGCACCGGCCAATAAGCGTCGAGCACCAGGGTCGTATCTAATGTACATAATGCACTTCCTCCCTTGTCTTCTCTGTGATTAAGTACAACAACAATTCATTTGAATAAAGTTTTATTCATGAAACTTTTATAAAAGTATTTACAAAATTATAAAAACTTTTTTTTTGCAATACATTATGTAACTTTTTTATTTATTCTTTACATAACATTTTTTGGTGTTAAGGGGAGGTCGTAGCCAACGCTGATTGGTAAAGAGTCAACCCAACCTCCAAAATTTATACCATAAAAATAAAAATTTGTGAGAATTTATAGTGCAAATACGCGGTAGTCCCCTCTTCTTGTCATAATAATAAATGTTAATAAAAATTAAAATCTTTATATTTAGCCAAATTTTCATAGAATAACGAAAAATACGGCCCGAGGTTAGGGTTAAAAAACGGTAAGATGACCGTCATTTTTATCGCTTTTCATTGGTCAATTATAATAATATTTCACAATAAAAAACTTTTTATGCTATTTATAACCAAAAAAGCTGTCGTCCACAATTCTTTACATGACAATAGATCATTATCATCTTCGACTTTAGTGTTAACACGTAAATTTTAAACGTATAACGAAAACTACACGCGAGGTGAAGGTCACAATGGTAAATTTCGCTCCGGCCTCCCCTTAACCTTTTTATACATAACTTTCATGTTTAACAGCCTGGCTAACTAACTAAAAAACGAATTAACATAGTTGATTTTATAAAAGTAGATAATACTATATTTTCAACGCTTTACCTACGTTTAATTTTTTGTGTTAACCTCTTTATATGAAATTTTATGTAAATACAAAATAAGGGGGGTGCCGGTAATGTGGTCACCTTAAAGTACTTTCAATTCTATTAAAATATGTCATTTGAACCTTTAATTCTAATTCCTCGTCAGTTTTTTGCTAAAAAAATTACACTCTGAATTTTAATTAAATAAGTTGTAAGTAGTTAAAAATTGGCCACTTTACCAACACTGTTGGTAAAGTGGCCATTTATTAGTTCTTATGGTAAAGTTGTATGTTAGTGCTTCAAAAAGTTAAGACTAGCCAAGCAGAAACTTCCTTTATGTGTTATTTAACTACATGGTGCAGTAGCGTACGCCTTGGTGTCGATATTTTGGGATTAGTAGGCCTAGGAATTTTGAAGAAGCAACCGCCGTTTTTATCGGCGTCGATTGCCTTTTGCCTTGCAATGTATTCGTATGGGCATTTTACCAACCGCTAAACGTCAAAAAAGTTGCAATTATCTCATCGAAAATAAACTCTACAGTAAAACCTGGTACATGCACCTTAAAGTACGTAAAAAAAACTATAATTTTATATACTGTATGATTTTTTTTTCGCTCATATCACACTGACAGAAGTGGTTTCTTTACGTGCATGCACTGCTAAGAAATCAGAGATTTAATGCTTTCGCGCGTAAATGTGACACTATCTTAGAATTAGAGGACGTTTGCAGCGGGATCACCGCACCTCTCGACATCTATTGTCACAATACATGTACTATAGGAGTTACGGCGTCCCAGAATAACGCATACAGCGAGATCTCGTGTAAATGGCCACATTACCTGCATGGCCACATTACCTGCATCCACCTTAGCTTAAATCAGTAAGGTAAACGTACCAATTTCTGCTCACGTCCCTATTTCTAATCACTCGAAGTTTTTCTGTTATTATAGATATGAAGATTATTTTAATATATATTATATCCAAGCTATATGTACCTTTTTAGTATTACAACTAAAAACTGTACTGCAGAATTAAGAATATTGTAAATTCTGATTAAAACACTTGATAATTCCTGAGTAAAAAACTCTTATATATAATCATACGTAATAATATATAAGTAACTTATATGCAATTGCGTATAGAATTTGATTATATATAATCATATATGATTCTATATAATTATATGTACTTGTATATAAATTTTAAATTAAATAAATTAATAATATAATAATATTAACAATATAATAATTAATTTATGCAAATTTAACATAAAAAATAGTTTTTATTGAATATTAGCAATGTTTTATGCATTTCATATTGCAAAAAATTATTAAGAAAAAAAATATGTCTCACCTGGAATTTGAACCCAAAATCTTTGAGTTATGAAGCCATTACATTAACCACTACCCCAACAGCTATTAGCACAATTTTCCTGATTTCTAATCCGGTCCTGATCAGGTGCCTGATCAGGACCCTAATATGGTGCGAAACGCGAAGCGCGGTCTGGTCGAGATGAGGCACGCGGACTTCGGGCTATCTGAACAGGTCCGTATCATGTCCCAATCAGGCATCAAGGCGCACGGAAGTACGCCGAGGGCAAAGTATACCAGCGGCAAGTACACCGGACCTATATACGTTGAAATGTTGAATCCTGTACTGAAAATCGATGTCTCTCTATGTTTTGGGCTTGGGCGATAAATAATTGAGTGCCGTGTAATTAGTAGCAATAATAAAGTGACTTTATTGCAGAATATAATTACAGCGAGGTGGGGAGGGGGAGGAGAACCTTCTCCTAGGCGATCCGCGGAGCAACTGGACGAGCGCGCGCGCTTTTCGGAGCATTGCGACGCGCGTTTAAAGAGCGGCTCGTTAAAGGCCTACCCTGATTGGCTAATGAGCGAGAACAAAGAAAACTCCCTCGTTAACCGACAGAATTTGTATCGTGACTTTAAATACGCCTCGAAACGCAGACATTCCGCCCACCTCATTTTCTCATAAAACAAAATAAAATTACAACAAATTTTCAATAAAAAAAACAACACGTAACAATTTGAATACGTGAATTTACTATATTTTAAAATTAATTTAATTAGTCTTGAGTATCGTTGTCCAACATCTTGATCAACTTGCTGATGGGTCGTCGAAGAGTTGTCGTGGCAGTACGTAGTGAAGACACCCTCACCAAACCGTCCTTGCCAGGAAACGTCTCTACTACTCGAGCCAAGGGACACCGCGCGGGAGAGGTGGTCTCGTGGCGGATCAGCACAATGTCCCCAATCTGGAACGATGATTGAACGTTTTTCCACTTCGACCTTTTCTGCTGCAATTAGTCGGCTGACCACCGATGATAACTGACTGCAATTAAAAAAGATGACTCCCCCACGAGGAAATGAGCAGGCGTGAGTACAAACAGGTCGAACGTATCTTCAGTCAGAGGGGTGAGAGGCCGCGAGTTTAGACATGCTTCTATTTGGCACAGCAAGGTTGCGAACTCCTCAAACATAAGGATAGTCTCACCTACTACCCTTTTCAAATGGTATTTCGTGGATTTAACCGCAGCTTCCCATATCCCTCCAAAATGATGGGCTCCAGGAGGATTAAAGTGCTAGGATGTGGCTCCTTCCTGTAGCGCGGGACTCACCGGCCGACTGAAGTCAGAACTCTCAGAAAACATTCTGCGACGCTCCGCATCCGCTTCTATAAAGTTCGTGCCCTGATCACTTAACAGATACAAACAAGGACCTCTACGGGAGACAAATCTACGAAATGCTGCGATGAAACATTCGGAGTCATTGCTCGACACTGCTTCCAAAAGTACAGCTTTAGTGGACAAACAAACAAATACTACTAGATAACCCTTATAAGACTTATAGCCCCTATGACGCGAAGAACGCAGCCAATATGGTCCTGCGTAGTCAACTCCCGAACGAGCAAATGGCCTTGAAGGCTGTACACGCTCGGCGGAAAATCCCCCATTTGATGCTGCGACTGAGCTGCATCGTATCTTCTACAGGAAATACATCTTTGAACGACAGTTTTCACCTTAAGAGGACCCTTGACTACCCAGAACAGGCGTCTAATGCATGCCAAGATGAGTTGAATTCCACCGTGTAGAGATAAGTGATGATAATAAGAAATTACTAAATGAGTGAGCCGACTATCAGCGGGCAAAATCACGGGATATTTCTCGTCTTCACTCAGGACTGAGTTTTTCAAGCGTCCGCCCACCCTGATCAACCCGTCTGCGTAGACTGGATTTAGACTCTTTAAAAAATGCGATTTAGGCAATTCCTGACCCTTCTCGAGAGCATCCATCTCGTATCCAAAGTGCTGGAACTGAGTTAAGCGACTCCAAACTATCTTGGTTTGTCTAACCTCCTTCCCAGTAATTTCCAATAAAGTAGGCAAAGGAAATTCCCGTAAAACAGGAGAAACCCTATCAAAGAACGACGTCCCTTTTATTCTTAAGCGAATGAATCGCAAAACATATATTGAGATGCATATTAACTTACTCAACGAATAATATTTTTCTATCAGAGGCCATATTTCGTACTTAATGATCCTATCAACTGCGGCTATCAGCACGACTGGTTCAGAGCTAACTTCTTTTGGTTTTGGAGCTTCCAAATCATGCTTGCATTCGCATTCATCCAGGCTTTCACGCAAGCGCTTAGACTCCTTCCACCACAGTTCAATCATCAATAAATCATCAGCGGTGGAACCGCGTGACGCGACATTTGTCGGGTTATTAGCTGAATTTACATGATGCCAATATGCATCCGGCAATCTCGTTGAAATCTCAGAACATCTATTGGCCACAAACATGGGCCATTTAGCTCGGATATCCCTAATCCAATATAACACGTCTTTGGAATCTGTCCATAAATGGACATTTAAGGGGTTATATCCCCCAAATTTTGTTGTTTTTTTCCATCTTTTTTATTGGCTTAAATCTTGCCAAAACAATCCTAGAATCAAAATCTACAACGCCCAAGTACCGATTTAAACTCAAAATTTTTTTAAATCAATTTTTTCCAAACAGCTTTGATGCTCCAAAATCACAATTTTCGCTTATTTTAGCGAAGCTCGCTTTTTTTAATTTCGCGGCTTTGGAAATTAGTAGAAGTTACCTACGATCGATATCGTGTTTTAAATTTGAATTATAGAGGTCGCTACATGACATTACGACGGTTACAGCGTCTTTACAGCACGTGTTTACTCACACTTGCCCTGTGTTTAGTCGATCAGCCGTTCTCGTTGTTTACGTTGTTATTTTGAGTTTTGCTTTACTTTTTAACTGTGAATTATATTTACAAGTACTTAATTATGAGTGAAAAGGTGCACAGTGGCCGCAAAGGCAGTAAAACAAGAAGTACAAGTACAAAACGGAGTAAAATTAGTAATCGACGCCCGCCTAACCGCCATTTGTTCGAAGGCGATTCGGAGCACGTTAGTACGAGGGTAGTTCAATAAGTCTTTAGAATGACCAACAGATGGCGCGCGAATCGCTCCAAATCATCTGTTTTCAGTCAGCACCACTCCCGACTAGATATATGGTGCAGTCACAGTCCACATCTTCTGAGTTTACGTGTTTTTATAACCAATTGAAAAAAAAAATTGCTTGTTAAGAAAAATGGAAAAAAACGAGTTCAGAGCGGTAATTAAACATTTTCATTTAAAGGGTTTAACTCCATATGAGATAAAAAATGAATTGGACTCAGTTCATGGCACATCTGCCCCTGCCTTAGCAACGGTTTATAACTGGGTAAATGAATTTAAGCGTGGTCGTACATCAATAAGTGACGAACCACGTTCAGGAAGGCCCGTAGAAGCAACTACTCCCGAAATCATCAATAAAATCCACGATATGGTGTTGAAGGATAGAAGATTAAAAGTGCGTGAGTCAGCTGAGGCCACAAGGATATCTATAGGTGCAGTTGTTTCAATTCTACATGAAAAATTAGGCATGAAAAAGCTATCGGCAAGATGGGTGCCGCGTTTGCTCTCAGCTGAGAATAAACGCAATAGAGTGGTCGCCTCTGAGGCTCTTTTGGCACGCATAAGTCGGAATCCTGAGGAATTTTTTCGTCGATTTGTGACTGTGGATGAAACATGGATACACCACTACACTCCCGAGACAAAGGAACAATCCAAATAGTGGATTTCCACAGGCGAACCAGCTCCAAAGAAGGCAAAGACCGTAAAGTCAGCTGGTAAGGTTATGGCTACAGTTTTTTGGGATGCACGTGGAATTATACTTATTGACTACTTGGAAAAGGGTAAAACAATTACTGGTGAGTATTATGCATCATTATTAGAGCAGCTGAAAGAAGAAATTAAAAAAAAACGACCACATTTGGCGAGAAAAAAAATTCTCTTTCATCACGACAACGCCCGAGTTCACACATGCTTCGTTTCAATGGCTAAAATTGAAGAACTAAAATTCGAATTGGTCGAACACCCACCGTATTCACCAGATTTAGCCCCCAGTGACTTTTTCTTATTTCCAAACTTGAAAAAATGGCTCGGTGGACAGAGATTTACGGACAACGAAGACGTCATTGCCTCTGTAAGTGCTTATTTTGAGGAACTTCCGAAAACGCACTTTTCTGAAGGATTAAAAAAACTTAAAAAGCGATTGACCAAGTGTATAGAGCTCCAAGGAGATTATGTTGAAAAATAAAAAAAAATTTACCCAAAAAAAATTGTTTTTATACTTTATTCTAAAGACTTATTGAACTACCCTCGTACCTCGACTAAGAAATTGAAAACTACTGATTTAGACCATGACCGCGATGTTGATAATAATTTCGGCTACTGTTTCATCAATTTTTTCGCTGTATTTACTGCTCTCTCTGAATTAGTAGTATGCAAAAAATGTAATGGTGACGTGCGGTTTTTAGAGTCGAACAAGCGTGGACTAGGTTTCAAAATTATTGTGTCTTGTTCGAACTGTGATGATGCTGATATTAACAGCTGTCCTATAATAAATGGTCGTGCTTATGAGATCAACTGCCGTATTATTTTAGCTATGCGCATCATAGGCATAGGCATCAACGGTATAAAAAAGTTCTGCTCTATGATGGATCTTGCAAAGCCTGTTTTTCAAACAACTTACAGTAAGATCATATCTAATATCTCCACTGCTACTTCATCTGTTCGAATTATATCTATGAAAAAATCAGCGATTAAAGAAAAAGAAATTTCTATCGAACGAGGTGAAAAAGAAGGTCTCACGGTGTCAGGCGATGGATCTTGGTGAAAGAGAGGGTTTACGTCTTTGTTCGGATTGGTGACTTTGATTGGTTGGTACACTGGCAAGGTATTGGATGTGTGTGTAAAATCTAAGTATTGTAAAGTGTGTGAATATTGGCAAGAAAAAGAAGGTACTGCTGAATACGAGGAAGTATACCCTTCACACACAGAACTGTGATGCCAACCATGAAGGTAGTGCCGGGAAAATGGAGATCGACGCAGTTATAGAAATGTTCAAACGCTCAGAAAAACTTCATAATATCAAATATTTGAAATATATCGGCGACGGCGATTCAAAAACGTATAAAGGTATAGTCGACTCAAAACCTTATAAAGATTTCATCAACGAAAAAAAAGAATAAAAACAACGAAAGGTCTTGGCGGCCGAGGAAAGTTGACCGGAAAGTTAATTGATGAACTTTCTATTTATTACGGACTTGCAATTAGGAGAAACTACGATTCAGTCGAAAAAATGCGGAATGAAATTTGGGCAACGTTACTTCATACAATGTCGACGAAGTAGAATACACAGCACGAGAAGTGTCCCGTCGGAGTAGACTCTTGGTGTTCTTGGCAGCGCAGTACAGCGCTTGGTACACTTGCAACGTACGAGCACAAGAGTCCAATGCATGAGGATGTTTTTAACGCAATAAAACCCATTTATAATGAACTTAGATCCGACAAACTTCTGTCACGCTGATTGGGTGCATATACTCAGAACAATAACGAGTCGTTTAATGCTGTAGTGTGGTCAATTGCTCCAAAGACGGTGTCAAGCGGTAAGACTATAGTTGACATTGCGACTGACGTAGCCGTTATTATCTTCAATGACGGCTTCTCGGGTCTGTTTGCCGTTTACAATGCTCTTGGGTTGTCTGTTGGACCAAACATGTACAAGTTTTGCGTGGAAACGGACGCCAATCGCGTCAAAACCACTGAGCATCGTATGTCTGATATCGCGAAAGAGGCCAGGCGCAGCATTACATCAGGCAAAAAAAAAAGATGAAGAGGAAATGAAGGCCCTGAAAGGACAATTATATGGTGCAGGGATAGCAGACTGTGGGTAAAAAAATTTTTATGGACTATATTTTTGCGATTCTTAAGATTTATAGCATTTTGAAACTTCAAACACTTTTTTCTCGAAACCATGTTTTCAAAATCGGTAAGCAGTAACCCTCAAAAAGTTTACATCCGATTGCCTTAAAATTTTAACAGTAGCTTCATTGTTTGATTATCTAGTGAAGTACATACGATTTTAGCGATTAATTAACAAGAAAAAAGTTATAAACAATTTAAGTCGATTTTTTTCGTCAAAAACACGATTTTTTGTTAAAACAATCGTCATTTCGCGAAAAAAAATTCTAAAAATATAATCATGTGTACTTCACTAGCAAAACTCATGTAGATAATAGAAAAAATTTTTGAGAACTTTTTGAAAAAGCGGTTCACGGTAATCACTGCACAGTCGCCATTTAGTAAAAAAAATATCAATAAAAAATTTGTTTCTCTTCTTCAAGAGTTGCTTAATCCAATGTTATATTATTTGTATACCTTTAATCTCAAATGTCATTTAAAAAAAATAATTAATAAAGCCTTGTTTTTTAGAGCATAAGGGGGATATAACCCCTTAAATTATCAATTCCTAAATTATCAGCAAAAACTTGAGCTAGTTTGGTAGCCAGAAGAGCGGCACACAACTCGAGCCTAGGAATGGATAGCATCTTAATAGGAGCTACCTTGGTTTTCGCACCTAATAGAAAAACTCGAGTTTCTGAATCTATCACCCGCAAGTACAAGACTCCTGCGTAGGCGATTTTTGACGCATCGGCAAATCCATGCAATTCATACGTACGCGCCGATGGTTGCAAACCTATCCACCGTGGAATTCGAATGTGAATTATTGAAGATAGCGAACTGTAACAGCTTCTCCAATAAACAGCATGCTCTTCAGGTAACTTCTCGTCCCAATCCTTGGTTAACGCCCAAAGCGACTGCATAAAAGCTTTAAGCGATATTATTATAGGAGCTATCCAACCAAGCGGATTGAACATCTTCGCAATTTTTTACGCGACCACTTTCCTAGTTATTGGCCCTCTCAGCTCCTCCAAGGATACATTGAAGTAGAAACAATCTTCCTCGGGATTCCAAGCAATCTCTAGGACTGAAAAACCTAGCCCTACTTTAAGATTGGCTTTTGCAGCCTTGAGGTTAGGAGGTAACCAATCAACTAACGCCCTATTATTCGCGAGCCATTTCCTGAGATTGAAGCCCCCGCTGCGCAGCAAATTTATCACCTGCTCCTGTTTGGCCCGAGCCTTCTCTATCGTAAAATCACCTGACAGTACGTCGTCCATGTAGATCTCGTTTTCAAGGATTTCTCCAGCTAGAGGAAATGCCTTTTCCTCATCCTGAGCTAACTGCCCGAAAGTACAACTTGCTAGAAAGGAGGAAGAACCACAACCAAACGTAACCGTAGTTAAAAAATACGTAACCAGCTCTGCAGTCACTTCTTCCCTCAAAACTATGGCCTGCAGGTGCTGATCAGCGTCATGAACCTGAATCTGCAAGTACATCTTAGCTATATCTGCTGCAAAAACGGACGGATAACGTCTCCAGCGGGTAAGCAAAACGACCATATCCGGTAGCAAATTTGGACCTACGAGTAAAAACTCATTTAAACAAACATCATCCTTGGTGGAGCATTGAAGACTGTCCTCAACCTGGTTGTCGTGCTGCTTTCCTTAACTACGCCATGATGCGGCAGGAAGAAACATTTTCTAAATTGAAATTCTTAACAAACCTATTCTCAAGATTATACATCATCCGCACGGCTCGCGTATACGAATCTCCCCATTTTATTGGGATATTAGATTTTTTAGGTAATCTTACCACATATCTTCCCTCACGAGTGCGACTCACGGAATTCAGGTACATCTCCTCGCATAGTTCTTGTTCTTCAGTATAGAACTTCTTCTGCGGCAATTCCTCGAACTCCCAAAACTTGCGCAGCTGTGCGTTGAGATCGGTGCCTGTTGTCTGTATGTGAGCGGTAATCGTGGTACCTTGTCGCTCGTCTGATGTCGTTGGGCCTGAGACTATGCATCACAGCATGGTTTTCACTGCTATCGGGGAGTCAGCATCCTTGCCCTTGCGTAGTCCTTCTTCGATGATCTGAGCATGTACTCGACCACCTAGTAACAAGTCGATACGATCCGAGTATTCAAAACGATGATCTGCTAGCGTGAGTCCTTGTAGATCACCCTAGCTGTTCGAGCTACCTGCAAATGGATCATAGACAGTCACTCTGGGGATAACATAGGCGGTCACCCCGCAGCTAAACGTAGATACAAAATGGGGTTTTATTGTAAAGTTTACCAAACTTTTACAAAGTACATTCCCATTATTACCTATACCTGAGACCATAACTCTCACAGGCTTCTTTTTGAACCTTAAGCTCTGACATAATTTTTCAGAAATGAATGATGCTTCTGCACACTGGTCAACCATTGCTCTTACCAATCTGTGCCTTTTATCATCAGCGTGTACTTGTACCGTATCCTTGTCTGAAGTATTAGCACTGCTGTTTACTGACACTGTCCCCAGCGCTGCTGTCATAGCAGAAGCTTTTTTTCCTGAAGTCCCAGCTGCACTAGGCTTATGGACAGTCTCCTCAATAATTTTAGGTGCCGCACTATTATTGCCAAAATGCAACATCGAATGATGTTTAGACAAACAATTGAAACATAGGTGCTTTCTCATAACTACTCGTACCTACTTTCTTTCAAATGGACTCTTAGACTGGAAAATTTCACAGCTTAAGATTGAGTGTGAACCTTTACAAAGCGGGCATGAAGACGATTGAGAAGAAGAAGACGAAGACGAACCTTTACCTTTCTCCTCCTGTACTACATGAACAGTTAATGCCAAGTAAGATGAGCAAAAACTGATTTTATCCTCCCTTGACAGGTTGGGATTAAAAAAAAATAGCACCGACTTCACAACTAGCTAACTAAACCTATTATTACATATAAAAATGCTCAGCGACGCACAGTCTGGAAAAAAAAATCCTATGCTTTAGCTCCTCATCCTCAACAATATCCAGTACTCTTAACTGCTATATGTACATAATATCAACCCTTGACGCCGTAAACCTGCCTCAGATTAGAAATACAAGCTATAAAAATTACCGTACCTTGGAAACTGCGATGATATTCTGCACTAATATCCAGCCCCAGCGACATAAGCCCTTACAATTCTACTTCTGTTGACTAAATCAACGTAAGCAAACCATCGAGATCAAACCCAACGTAATTTATAGTTGAATCCGATGAGAAAACTTCCAACCCAGCATAATGACAGAGTAACAACGTAGCAGTAGACCTATTATAATAACATTAATAAGTTACGACACGCTCTAGTGCTCCCAATCTTGAAAAATTTTGTAAAAATTAATTTAGATATGTCCCAACGATTAATATCACTAAAATTAAAATTAGAATTAGAATATCAATGACGAAAAATCTGTTCAAAATGCAAAACGACCAGCCAAATTCCGCTTGAGTTTGAACAGTATTTCGATTAGAATTTCAATTCCATAATAACAACCGAATAACGTGCAAGAAATAAGTTAGCTATGAATGTAAACATCAGCAAAAGGATTCAAAATAAGAAAATATGAAAAGGTTATAACTGTGGGGAAGTATAGGTAAGCAACTCGAGTCAACATGAATATAATGGAGAGAATAACAAGCTTGCCGAAGCTTACAATAATATACAATGGGCAAATAAAATTTCCTATATCGTTAGTCCGTTTCAAGGACAAACATACGTAGTAAATTACTATCTCGAGAATGAGGCGATGTCAAAGATATTTTCCTTAAAAAATAATGATAAACCAGTTAACAACTGGTTTACTATGAAAATTAAATAAATAATAAAAATATAATGGAGAAACCTCTACGTGAAGATAAAAATGTCAAATACCTTACATATAATAAACTCAGATAACAGAGTTAGAAAGAAAGAAAGCAAAAACCGATGATAAATGTGGATGTTAAAAATAAAAAGAGTCACTTCCCTTTGATTTAGACCAATCCGGACGTCGCTTGGAGTCCAAAACCTCTAAAGATCCCCTCGGTGACAACAGCACCGAGTAAAAGGTCCAGGCCGGAAACTGCTGACACGCCAAAAAACAAATTGTATAATAAACCACCAGGAACGTAACACCTTGAGATCACCGGTTCTTCCAACTGATGTATCCAAATTAAAATGAAAGATAGCAAGATTAGCAATCATGTAGACTCAATAAGAACGAAACTAAGATAAATAATATAACTCTATTTTAGAGAGAAAAGTAATTGTATCTCTATTTAAGAGAAGAAAATCAATAAAAAATATTCCCCCGCCGTATAAATTATAACGTCGAAAAAGGAATTATGGGCCCGGTCTACACCCTCTCGAGCGAGCAGCCGAGGATTAGAAAGCACGTCTGGTCGCTCGAAAGCGCGGTGAGCGAGTCCCTGTAGCTGCCGCTGCCTGGCGCCTCGAATCGCGACTGCTGCCGCTGCGTTGCTTCGACCGCGGACCCGCGTGCTTTTCCGCCACACCGCAATGCTTATAGCTTTCGCCGGGAATCTTGCGTGCTCTCGAGTGCACTGCTTGAGCTGCGTCTGCAGCTTGTAAGCTTATATCTGTGCTCGCCTGTTACCTGAGCTTGTACTCCTCGCGTCCAACATGGACTCGTCCGCCGCGGGCCGGGCGGTCTGAAGCCTCCCCCTCCCGCCGCACAATGGACTCGTCCGCCGCAACTACGACAACGATGATGACGATAACGATGGTGGTGTCGAAGTTGCCGTTACCCCTCTTCTTGCGGATCGCCGTATCCACGAGGTGGCCTCCTGCTTACCTCCCACTGGATGCTGCAGCACTTGTGCTTGTTCCCAAGCGAACAATGCTTTGTTGTGCTGCTTGCGTTCTCCGTGCAGGAGAACTCCGAAGGCTCCTCCACTCTGCACGAGTAAATTTCGGAGCAACAACAATGAATTGTTATTGTTATTTTAACGTTCCGCGCGGAAGCGCTTGCAAAGACAACGAGTCTTTGTCAAGCTACACGCACTTGTTGCGTCGCGTGCCAAATATGGCTGCCGGCCTTCGCGCGCGTGACTCCGGAAAAAAAATTGGACTGAAACACTCACGTTACTGCGCCGATTCCAATTATGAATTAATAACTCGAAAGACCAATGTTTTGGGCTTGGACGATAAATAATTGAGTGCCGTGTAATTAGTAGCAATAATAAAGTGACTTTATTGCAGAATATAATTACAGCGAGGTGGGGGGGAGAACCTTCTCCTAGGCGATCCGCGGAGCAACTGGACGAGCGCGCGTGCTTTTCGGAGCACCGCGACGCGCGTTTAAATAGTTAAAGGCCCACCCTGATTGGCTAATGGGCGAGAACAAAGAAAACTCCCTCGTTAACCGATACAATTTGTATCGTGACTTTAAATACGCCTCGAAACGTAGACACTCTATCTAAAGCAAAAGGCGCAAATTTTTTTTCAAAACTCGACGCGAAAGAGAGGTATTATCAATACAAATTACATAAAAACAGTCAACCACTCACGTCGTTCATAACCCCCTTCGGTAGATATATGTGGACTAGACTACCATATGGTGTCAACTGCGCGTCGGATTGTTTTTATAAGAAGTTCTCCGAAATATTAAACGATATTTCTAATGTCACTATTCATTCAGATGATGTACCGATTTTCGGCCGAACGATTGAAGAGCACGACGAAACGTTAAAGTTAGTCTTAGAAAGATTTGAAAAAGAGGGTATTACGTTAAATAAAGATAAGTGCGTTTTCAGGGTACAAGAAATTGAGTTTTCAGGGCACAAGATCTCTGAACGTGAAATTGATGTTTTACACGGGCGTGTATGAGCGATCGTGAATTTTTCTGCTCCTATTAATAAAGAATCACTAATGCAATTTCTCGGCGCAGTTAACTACTCAGGAAAATTTATACCAAATCGATCTAAGGGTCTTGAATCGCTCAACTCGTTGTTGAAAAATAACGTTCCGTTTGTATGGTTGGATAAACAAAAGCGAGCATTCAGCGAAATACAAATGTACCTACAAAAGGCATCAACACTAGCTCACTATTATTTTTCAAAAAATATTATAGTTCAAGCTGACGCAGCGGGCTACGGTTTAGGCGGTGCTCTCATTCAGCAAGACCCAAATAACAGTAGTCGTGAAATCGTAGCTTACGCGTCTAGAACACTGACGGACACTGAACAAAGGTATAGTCAAATGGAAAAAGAGGCGTTAGGACTGACCTTTGCGTCCGAACGTTTTAAAGATTATGTTACTGGTATAAACATCACACTAGAAATATCATGCTGTGATGATATACTATTATTTGGTTTAAGGTTAATTATACCTTCCCCGTTGCAACTAAAAATGTTATCAAAAATTCACGAAGGACATTTTGGTGTAAACAAATATAGAGATAGGGCTAAACAATAGGTGTGGTGGTTGGGCCTAAGCTATCAGTTAAAGAATCTGGTCGAAAGTTGTCAAAACTGCGTACAAGAAAGACAAAATATAAAAGAACCGTTTATACAAGAAAATTTTCCAGACCGACCGTGACAAAAAGTAGGGGTAGATCTATTCAAATCAACAAAATGGTTTTTAATCATAACTGATTATTACTCTAGACTTTGAAATATGTGCACTAAAATCTATGACGGAAGCTGAAATCATTGAAAAGTGTAAAAATATATTTGCCAGATTTGGAATACCCGAAATTGTACGAAGCGATTGCGGTATACACCGACATTTTCGCAGGGCAACGGTGCCGCGGAAGCAGCCGTTAAAATAGCAAAAATAAAATTAAAAAATGCGATGATGTCAATCTAGGTTTATTAGCATATAGAACTACACCATTAGAAAAGGCTACTCCCCAGCGGAATTATTGTTCTCTCGAAAAATTCGGTCTGGAGTTCCTGCAGAAAAAACTAGGTACCTTCATAGACCATAAGCAAGTAGCGTATAAAATAAATAATAGAAAGGAAAATCAAGAGCATCTTTAAAATAAGCGTCATCGCGCGAAAAAAGGTCTGATCTACGAGCAGGTGATACAGTATGGATGATAGATATGCGAGTATACGGAGAAATTAGTAGCTTAGATAGTAACCCTAATTCTTTTGTAATAAAATCGGAGAAAGGTAGTATGATTAGACGAAATCGATGGCAGCTCATGCCAACCTCCTTTAAGCGTGAATCAGAAATATACAGCAATCAAAACAGCGAAGTTGTAATTGTCCCAGAAGTTGAAAATGTAAGCGATCAAATCTCAATGCAAAACGACAACTCAAGTGAGAGTACAAATAGTGCACCTAAAATAAATTCCGAAGTAGCACCGAATGCGCAAACGAATCAATGCAGGTCATACCGTTAGAAAATGTCTCCGAGTTGCCTGAACGACTATGTATGAAATTAACCATGTAATAACTTGTCAGATTCTTTTAAATAAAAAGGGGAAAAGTGTTATGTGAACCCGGCTTTAGGTGGTTAAGCGCGGGAGCGCCACCGCTTCTCTAGAGCAGTCTTGGCACAGACGCCGAGGAGATCACTAAACGCGTGTACGCACAGTCCGCTCCGCATTTTATCATTACTCGTCGTCTTCATTCATTTTTGGTACACCCTACCACAACAATAATTTAAGTTGTCATAGTCTTGTTCTAGGGGTGATATATAATTTATGCGCTCTTTTCTTAACCCTTTAACGCCGAGACGATCGCACACGATCGCCCATCTTCAGGTGTTCCCTAAAAATCAGCAATTAATAAAGAAGGTTCCAAACCACCTTGACACTTTCGTTTGAATAGAGATTTTTCCTTTCAAGAAAATCAAATTGGCGACCGCGTTCTAACGAAATTCACGCAGCTCAAATAAATATTGATGCAGATTTTGCTTAAAAAAGGTAAGTAGAATATACTTTCTTATATTTCTACCAATATATTTTGATATATGAAATTTTAAATTATAAAATAGCCACTGGCTAAGTTAGATTTAAAAAATTTTCGGTTTGGTATCGCATGCTGAAGTTCAGCGGACATGTGCGACCGTCCAGGCGTGTACAGGTAAAACAGTGATGAAAAGAAAAATTCATGATACGTCTATTATATGTTTCAGCATTTCTAGTGACGAAATAAGAAGGAAATCTCGCGCTGATACTCCTACAGAGTCTAACATATCTAAAATAACCCATCCTTTATACGATAAACATTATACATTCTCGGTCTGCACCATGGCGAGATGGATCTGAATGACTGGATTGCTGATGAAAAATATATCTGAGATGATTCTCTTTCTGACACCAGTGTCGAATAACAAGAACCCTCTCCTGTCGCAAATATCAACATAGCTAAGCATCCCCGTGTTCATAAAACAAAGCAGCATGTAATACAGGCAAATGTAGCCCCTATGAGAATTCTATATTATTGTAATAAGACGATATAATAATAATTTATATAATAAATAATGATTTACTATTCATCAATAAGAAAAATATATTCAATGATGTCCCTACCACTGAAATCTTAGCAGAAATATTAATTTTTCAAGCGTCTGGAAGGTCGCACACGACCGCTCTCGGGAATCGTATTCTAGGTATTTTGTATGCGACTATAACGGATGGATTCTTAATTTGGGATCGTTATAAGGATAATTTAAAAGAGAAATAATTCCTCTCTATCAACAAAGGTCTGTCGGCGTTAAAGGGTTAACGAACATTTTATGTTCAAAAACATGAAATAGTTCACTTCGACCTGATGTACATATTTATTTTGTAGACTTATAAATTTATCGCACATAAATTTAAAAAAAGAAAATTTTTACCACTCAGTAATGTAATTTTTGCCTGAAGTCAGAGAGTCAGAGTACCTCAGGTTTAAAATAATTTTTACGGTCATTTTTGTCAGAAAATTCTCTGTGTGTAGCATTACTTTAAAGGAACGAATTAAGACTAGAAGATCAAGAACTCTAAAAAATAAGTGAAATCTACTCAAAAATACCCGTAAAAGAGTAAAAAG
The DNA here is from genome assembly GCA_949152435.1 of Gastracanthus pulcherrimus. Lineage (NCBI taxonomy): Eukaryota > Metazoa > Arthropoda > Insecta > Hymenoptera > Pteromalidae > Gastracanthus > Gastracanthus pulcherrimus. The sequence goes on along the minus strand of OX424574.1, from coordinate 131,830,043 downwards.
GGTAAAGAATGTTCTCGAATTTAGTTCTCGAAACTTTAAAAGAAAATCTTGATACTCTTAAATTTAATTAACAAAATAACTGAAACCTAAAACAGTTTGTTAAATAATGTCGTGATTAGATATTGTGATATGTTAATTAGTCAAATAAATTTTTATATATACTTATTGAATTAATGCTCTTTAAATTTGATTTGGTAAAATAAACATTTTCTTATTGTAGTGGTTAAGGGAGTACCAAAGTCAAATTAAAAATCAAATTTCGCGACAAAATATTACCAACTGAGAAACAACTATTTTAGACGAGATACTCGTACTTGCCCTCCGTTGTGTTATAACCTAGTCTCTTACAAATTTGCAAGTGAAAATTTCAATAGCTGAAAATCTGTAAAATGGTAGATCATAACACAACGGAGGGCAAGTATCTCGTCGTTTTGCTTGATTCGATTTCTATATTTAATTACAGCTAAACTAGTTGTTTCTCAGTCGGCAATTTTTTGGGGCGAAATTTGAATTTTAAATTGACTTTGGTACCCCCTTAAATAAAGCTAGTATTTTAAAACTTCTTAACAGCACACTTTCATTGTATATTTCATAAATGGAAATATAAATCTGATTTTTATTAATGCATCAAGCTATTATGTTTAGAAAAATATGTCTTTTGTAAATTGTAATATTGGAAGTACTTCAATATAGTTATGTTATCTATATTGTCATAAATATAACTCCTTTGTTAAACATAATTTTTCTAACATTTTCAAAGTTATACTTTAAGATTGTATGCTTGAAGTATGCTTGATCGGCTAAGTAACCAATGAAATTGAGTTAATTATTGTTATCATTTGTTAACCTACAAAATTAATGAAACCTTAATAATTGAAATTTATACATCAAGATTAACTTCTCAAACAGATTCTTCACCAATAAAGTAGAAACAAAGGGTCCGGCTAAGTATGCATAAAGTATCTAATTAAATAAGTATATATAACATTTATTTTACTAATTAACATATCACAATATCTAATCACGGCATTATTTGTCTGTTTTAGATTTCAGTTATTTTGTTAATTAAATATAAGAGTATGAACATTTTTTTTACGTTTCGAAAACTAGATTTCATACATTTTAAAACGGTGGTATACTATGCCCAATCTTTACCCTTTTAAAGGTATTTTTGGGGAGATTCGTATTACATTGAAAATAATTATGTTTATAATAAAGTTTATATTTATAATAATTAGTTGTAATTATTGGAATTCTACTACTTTTACTATTATTTTATAATAATATTGTACTATATTTTTCTAAATATCAGAATTAAAATTTCTTTTAGTTTATAGACATACTCATACATTATAGTTCATACAAATTTTCATAGTAATCTACGTACAGAACATACTGTACATTTAACAATTTATTATTTTTTTATTAAAGATGAGTATAACCAAACTTTATTACTTACATTCATATTTCTTTTGCAGTATCGCATTCTAGGTATAGGTCCCATAATATAAGAAATCATATTTACATGTGCAAATGTTGAGGTTGTATTTTTCAGTGTATGGAATATTTATTATAAGTAATGTTAAAAAAAAGCTAAAAATCGAAAAATTTAAAACTATTTGCCTTGAATAAGAAAAATAATCATTACAGAATATGTTATTTATACTGATTAATTTATTTATTGAAAAGTAATAATTTAATTGTGTAAAATTAACAACATTGATAAACTATGCCAAACTTTGTATTAAAATTTGTTATTCATTTATAAACTATTATTTTCATTAGATTTCAATGAATCAATTTTAATTAATCAATCAGTTAGTGAGAGTGAACACAATCAGTTGTTATGCATGAAGAAGTTAACCATCTACATGGGTTCGACTGATGTACTTATTGTCTTCAAAGTCTTGATTATAGTCTGTATTGCTAGATTAATATATAAATTTGTACTTTATTTTGTGTTTTATTTTAATTCTAGAATTTTAATTTATTACCTACAAATAACTTCCAATCTGCTCGCGCTTAGTGTACTCTTGTGTAGTTTTAAGGCGTAGCGCGATTTGAATCTCACGCCTTTTGATTAGTTGGTATTAGCGCTCTGAGCAAGAGTGCGTCCGTCAGTCGTAGACCGGGGAGAGCGTGGGAGAGCGCGGGCAAATACTTTTCGGCAGTAATCGAAAGTACCGGTCTGTCGTGTAACTTTCGACTCGTTAGTTGCTTTGTTCGCGTTTTGTTTGTTTTCATTAATTAGGCGCATTGTTGTGTGAAAGTTATTGCGGTTATTGTTCTGTATGCCTGTAATTTGTTGTGAGGACGAGACACTAGAGCACTGGAGTGCTGTCTGCGTAGAGCGAATCTTTGCTCTCTTACTGGTCGAAGGCTGCACATGTTCCCGAGACGTCAGAGTCCGGTAACGTGCTGGGCTTTTAGCCATCCAGGAAACCTCCACCCCTTTGTATTGCGGCGATATAACTGGGGCGTAAGAGAGCTCTCTTGAATAAACGAATAATCATTCAATCTGCGATAGATTAAGTTATAAATTACATTTCTGAATTATTGTAGTTTATTCTTGTATTTTTATATGTTTGAATTTTCTCTTGTATTTTTGCATAATAAATTTAATATTATTCACTAGCTTGCTCGTGCTTTTCCCTCTACTTCGTGAGGGTTTTTACGCCTAAGCAAGTTATTGTTTGTCTTTAGTTTATCCGCGAAATAGCTGTGTTTTATTTAAAAGACCCGATTGCTCATTCATTCCTGAATTCCTTTTTTTATATAACTATAACATTTTTCACAATCCACTTGTGAGGATTAAAAATATAAATAAGCTTATCGGTGATAACATTTTCAATGATAAAGTCATTAGTCGAACACATCTGGATGATGGCTTTATGTATGCGTAACTAACAAGGAGAGGGCACACCCTTCGGGAAAAATAATTCAGTCAGACTTTGGGAGGTGTTTTCTGGTATTTAAAAATGAAGCCTAGTACCTGTAAATTCATTCTAGTGGGCCCTTGTTCTCCAGATATGAGGTAATTTACTCGAAATATTCGTTATTTTTATGAAAAAAGGATACCTCTTCTTCTCTCTATAACTCTATAAGTATTTATTATGTAAATGTGACCGAAAAGATAATAAAAAGTATGCAAAATGAGCTTCAATTTAAGTTCTGTTACGTATAAAAATATTAATCTGATCAAAAGTTATGAACAATTGAAGATGGTCACTGAAGATACATGGAAAATCATCGAATTAAAAAGAATTAAATTTCTTTGAATATTCATGCAATTTCGGTCACCATTTTCAATTGTAAATAAATTTCGATCAGATTAATATTTTATACGTAACACAGCTTAAATTAACGGTCTTTTTGCCTACTTTTATTATATTTTGAGTCATTTATCCATAATAAGAAAGTAGATAAGTTATACAGGTTCCAGCGCAGTGGGGATTGCGCTGGAGCCCGTATAAGCTTTCTGGGTTCGCTAGAACTCGTACCCCCCTTTACCGCAAATGATTTTGTGTGTTGGAATCTACCTTACCGACCGATAACCTCTCCTTCAACCATCAACTCCTTATTCACACTGCATCGGTAACTCTCTTTATATCAGAACCACCACGACTTAGCAGTAGGCACCTTTCAGGCAAGTGTGTGTGAGAGAGAAAGAGAGAGAGAGAGTATATGTGTGTATATATGTGTATATGTAAGTGTGTATATGTGTGTATATATGTGTGTATATATGTGTGTATGTAAGTGTGTATATGTGTGTATATATGTGTATATCTAAGTGTGTGTGTGTGTGTATGTATGTGTATGTGTTTGTGCGTGTGTGTGTGCGTGTGTCTGGGCATGTGTGTGTTGGAATATACCTTACCGACCGATAACCGAAGTTATATGCTGCCGGTAAGGTGTTGGTAAGTGTTACACCAATTTTACGGAGAATGGTAAGGGCCCCATCCTTCGCTCTCACCTGTGAGGTACAACCGCAACCTGTACATATCTCTCCATCAACCATCAACTCCTTATTTACACTCCAAAGGTAACTCTGATAACTCTAATGGAGTACTTGCTCTCCTTGAAGAACTGTTTCATGAATGTTGCGTTGTGCAGAACACAACAAACCTTGTATGCTCCATTGTGACGAGAGGTTCACTGTTGTCATCGTTGAGAGGAACAATCACCAACTCCTTGAAAATAAAGTCTTCGACGGGCTGCTTGAAGCCTTGCATGTCCACCAGGTACTCCATCTCGAAGAAGAATGATTTTTTCTTACTTAAGACTCCTCTTTATATCAGAAACCCCACCACCTCTAGCATTACCCCCCTCCACTAGCCCGCACGCCACCTCACCGCTGAGTAGTAGGCACCTTTCACGTAAGTGAAAGAGAGAGACAGAGATAGAGAGAGTGTATATGTGTGTATATATATGTATATGTAAGTGTGAGTGTGCGCGAATATGTGTGTGTGTGTATGGGTGAATCCATCTCACTGATCGATAACCGCAGTTGTCTACCGTCGGTAAGGTTATGCAAGATGTCTATGCACACGTGTAACTGTTTATATAAGAGAAATCCTAACCTCAAAACTTTTTTACGATGGTCAAGAAACTCGATCGTAACCATACAATCTACCATATCGGCCATTGGTTTTATCAATCAACAAAGGACGATAAATTAATTTTTTTTTACATTACCGACCATTTATTAATAGAAAATAAATTGATCCATACAGAGGGCGCTGCACAATGGCGGTAAATTCAAATTACCGACAGCTACAGTGGGCGCTGCAAAATGGCGGTAAATTCAAAAATTTATTTTACATTGAAGCGAAAAATTTTTACTTATTGATCTATAACAGCAGTAGTACGGTGAAAATATGAGAAGATGGTGGAAAGTTTTTAAATCAACGAGTACATCAGTATGCGTACTCTACATCACGTAATTCGTTGACGATAAAGTTAATCTCGTCATTATGAATCCCACATAGATTTTAGTCACAATTACTCGGAGACGATCGATTAATACATTAGGATCGACCCAATCATCAAATCCATATTTTCGATCTTTCTTTTTTCTCCAATTCTCATATGAATCATCAATATATGATTGTCCTTGGAATCTAGAACCAAAATTTGATTGTAATATTGGTGAACTAGTTGAAGACGTGAGTGCATGTCCGGAGATCCTTGTAGACGAAAGGATGGGGCTCCCGGACGTGTCTCGAGGCCGGGACCGCTTTGATAGCCTGCGTCAGGCGGCGAAAGTCCCTGATGAAGGTCGGTGCATCGGCATCTGGATGGCTGGAGGTGGTGAAAAATTCACCTGGAATCCTCAGCGTTGTCCCATAGAGCATCTCGGCCGGAGACGCTTGCAGGTCTTCTTTGAAACACGAGCGGAGGCCGAGAAGCACTGTTGGGAGTGCGTCAGGCCATGGCGTGCGCGGGTCACACATGAGCGCCGCTTTGAGGGTTCGATGAAAACGCTCCACCATACCGTTGGACTGCGGGTGGTAGGGAGTGGTACGTTGACGGCTGCAGCCGATGAGCTGGGTGAGGGCGCTGAACAGCTTGCCCTCGAACTGCGGTCCTTGGTCAGAGGTGATCGTCAGTGGCGTGCCGAAATAGCAGATCCAGTGGTCGACCAGGGCCTTGGCTGCAGTGGTGGCCAGCTGATCCGGGACTGGAATGGCGGTGGGCCACCTGGTGAATCGGTCGACGATTGTGAAGCAATATTGCATGCCGTTAACGAGCGGCAGCTTGATAAAATCACCCAACGCTGCACGATTGTGACGGTTGACCTTGGCACGCTGACTAGGCTGGCATTCACGAGCCCATCGTGCGGAGTCCTTCTTCATCCCTGGCCAGAAGAATTTCTGGGACACCAGGCGTGACGTCGCCCTGATGCTGGGATGAGCGAGGTCGTGAACGACGTCGAAAGCCGTCTTTCGGAGCGGGCCCGGTAGGTAAGGCCTGACCACGCCTGTCGTCGTCTCGCAGTGGATCGTATGGCCTTCTATATCGAGGGCCTGCAATTTCACCTTAGTGGCCAAATTTATGTGAGGCATCTCGGTGTCAGACCGCTGATTTTTGGCGATCGTGGCCGGATCGAGGATCGACGGCATGCCGATCGACTCGACACGTGAGAATGCGTCTGCGACTATGTTCTCCTCTCCTGGAATGAAGTCCAGCGTGACGTTGTGCTGGAGGAGGTAATCGATATGGCGTGCCCGCCTGGGTGACGCCTTGTCTGCGCGCTGGTCCGGTGCGCGCGTTAACGGCTTATGATCTGTCCAAAGCGTGAAAGGACGACCTTCCAGGATCTGCTGGAAGTGTTTCACTGCCTCGACGGCGCCCAGGAGTTCCCGGTCGTACGGGCTGTAGCGTGTCTCTGTGGACGTCAGCTTTCTAGAGAAAAAACCTAAGGGTCTCCAGGTTCCCTTGGGGTGTTCCTGTTCTAGAGCTGCTCTCAGGGCTGTGTCCAAGGCGTCGGTGTTCAGGCGGAGTGGGGTGTCGGGCCTGAGGAAGGTCGTTCGGGCCGCTGAGGCTATGGCCTCTTTGCTGCGCGCAAACGCCTCGTTTGCTTCCTGTGACCAGACAAGCGGAATGGCCTTTTTCTTAGGCGGAAGGGCCTTTAAAAGGTCGTTCATTGGAGCCAGAATCTCGGCGGCCTTGGGTATGCATCGCCTGTAGTAGTTTACAATGCCCAAGTATCGGCGCAGTGAGGTCGACGTCTGCGGCTTCGTGAAATTCTGAATCGCTCGAACCTTGGTGTCGGGGGGGTTGAATCCGTCCTCGGGCACTATGTAGCCAAGGTACGTCACCTGGCTTTTTCCAAGGAAGCATTTGGCCGGGTGGATGCGTAAACC